>JARHVA010003769.1:415000-875000 GCA_037957365.1 Torreya grandis | reverse complement strand
GTATAGATGAATGATAGGTTTGAATTTTATTTATTGTATGACTCACTTTGTTCTGTATACTTAGCTTACTCTTATGCCTAACATGTGATTCTCTATAGAACAAGGAATGTGAATTCATTTATAATTGCTATTATATAGGTTTTTATTTGAGAGTGATTGAGTAAGCACATAATCCTAGATTAGTAAAGTGTTATACTTGAGTGTGTCACTTAGCTGTGGGATTGTAGACTAAACTTTAGAAGCTTGTTTGTATTATGATTAGTTTGTTTCCTATTTGGCTTCGATTTCCAATCCCTTTGATGATGATGTATTGTGGACAAGAACATCATAAGTGAAAGGAGAACTACATTGGACCTGATTTCGAAGAGTGGATATATAGTCTACTGAACATTATGGTGGGGGCATCAGTTTTAGATCCTTGGGCTACTTTTGGGTTAACTTGATTAATGTCACTAGTGAGTTATTGAAATTTTTGTATCATACCTTATATTCTATTATTGTAATATTAGAATGTTGGAATGGTTATTACTTGAAGTTGTTGATTATATGACTAGCTAAAGTATTATAGTATAACTATGTTTGAATGAATCTTTAATAGTTACTTTTAAATAAAAATAGTATTATTCTAAGTATAACTTGTCAGGTTGTTACATGTGTAACATAGTTGTGGCTCAAACTCTAGGACCTAATGAGTCAATTAATATTTTCATGTTTTTTTATTCACTAGTATGAGCTTATTAACATGAAGTGTTGCCCTTATATTATTGATTAGTATTACTTTAGTGCAGAATTATGTTACACCATGATTAGAGTTTTGGGACTTCATAAACCCTCTTGTATAACATGGTGACTATTATTAGTATGAGACATTCATGAAATGTATGTGGGGTACATTGAGTGTATACCTTTAGGAGAACTTGTACACTTTTGAGTAATTTATGAGTTTGGATTATTAAGTGACCCTATAGTGATGGTTGTTTATGAGGCTTGTGTAGATGAATACACAATTACCTCCTATCATGGATCAAAACCAATGAGGCTTGTAGACTCCTTAATATGTGGAAACCAACCTGTGAAATTTGACTATGTAATTAGATATGTGTTCATGATTGTTAAAATATTCATAAACCTAGGGGTAGAGTCTTTTAGTTAGTATTCTCAAGTGAAATATTAACTAAAAATTGAAATGATTGATTAAAGATAGTTTGTCCAATGATTGCTTATAAATCTCTAAATATAAAATGATTATTAAACTAGATTACTTGTGTCTCAAAAAAATAAATGTCTAGATTTTCTAACTATTGTATGCAATATGTGTTTCCATATATCTATAACTACTTCATTATCTTGATTTTAAGGCTTAGTAGTTTTGCTAAAACACCAAACCATGGTTTAGAAATTGCATAACATTAGAGTAATATAGAATGACTGTTGTATGGTATGTTATTATGTTCTTAATAAATATGATTTGTTTTGTTATATATATAGTTTTAGATAAAGGTAAAAACAGGTTTTAATGAGACCCCGAAACCCAAGAACAAGGAAAGAAAGATAAAGCTTCAACGCCCACAGGCAGAACCTAAAAACTACTACAGAGAAGTAGCAAAAATAGGTTTTATATGGACCTAAAACCACCAGAGAGACCACTGGTCAAAACCCAGATTAAACATAGATCTGGCTACACCATAGATAGAAGATTACAAAAAGAAACCAGAGAATAGGACCAGAAAACATAACCAACAAGAAGAACCAGACTACTCTTCCAGTTCCAAAAGCATTTTCACTATTTCTTTACCTTTCACAACAGTATCCTGAGTGGTAGTTGCCGCCAACTTGGCTCCCTCTTGTGTAGCCTTCTTTCTTGAGCTTTGTCTCATCCTTTTACTAGGCCCCTCCAAAGATTTGGTCTCCTTGCTAGCTCTTTTTCCAATATTGGCAGCTGTAGCACAAATGTTGGACGTTACTTCCTCCATTTTCATTCTGTTCTCCCTAATGAGTTCCTGAAGGTTATTCTCGTAATCTTTGAGCTTGATTGGGATATCTCTTATCTATTTTTCCATGTTAATTTTGTTCCATGCAGCTTTCTGGTTATCTTCCATAATTTCCACTTTCCTTTTGAGATCCTTAATCTCCTTACACATCCAAGAATCAAGTTGGAGAGAAGCCTCTACTTTGCAATTAACCCAACTCATAGGTGTGTGCATTCCATCGTTCTACCTTTTCTCTCTCCATTCCTCAGAATTCTTATTGGGACTGTTCCCGCCTTCTTCAAAGTGATCCTCTCGGCCCCTTTGATACTATTCTTTTGTTCCAGTTTGAATTTCCATGTCCATTTCTTGATTGTCATCCTGAACTATATTTTCCCTTTCATTTCTTGAAACAGGGTCCTCAATAGGGCCATCCTGGACAATATCTTCCTCCGACACTTTCTGATTTTCCTCAGTTATATATATATATATATATATATATATATATATATATATATAGTTACTTACGTTTTCATGTTTTATGAATAATTTATATGATTGTCTTTTAGATAACTAGTAGGTATGTCATAGAATACTAGACTATGATAATATGAGTTATCATAGGTGTAATATGTTTGGAAATAAATTATGGTAGTTGAAATCTATAGTTATGTATATTTTACTTAGATGGTAAAACTATAGTCATTATTTCTAGTATGGGATAGAAAATAATGTAAGATTCATTCATGCATTTGACAGAATAAATGTATATTTAACCCTTATTTAAATAAATCTTGTGGGTGAATTATATTTGACTAATCCACATTTTTGATTTAGAGCAAGGAATGAGATGGAGTTTAGTGGCTTACTAGTCTCATAGTGATAGATGAAGGCAATCCGATCAAGTGGCATGTATGAATTTGATTGATCCAAATCATTATCATTATTATATGTAAGATTTTGGGTTTAGTGAAACATTATCATTTCATGATTATGATTCACATGTTTATTTGATATCTTTTAATCGAATTTATTTTTATGATACACTGCATATTTGGGTTGGAATCATAAATCACATGGGTACATGCTTGTCTCTTTGGATTTATGTGTCATCACTATCTAACTCATACATGAAAGAAAGGCCATTTCCTGATGGGATCAGTATAGGGAAACATTTGTCCATGGTTGGTGTGAAAAATGCTCATATAAAACTCTCTCACCCCATAGCAATACTACTTTTTGAGATGACACTTGAGATTGCCACATATCCTTAAATTACAATAACTATGCTCCATGGAAGCCAAGTATCTTATTTGTAGATTATATTGCATTGTTATTATTGATATACCTTTGTGATTATTATTTTATTTCTCTTTTGGTTATGAAGATAAATTGTGATACTATACTTACATATTTGGTAACTAGGTAGTGTTTTGGTAACATTGAGTTGTGGTGTGTTCTTTTTACCTCGTGAGGGTATGTGGGATTTTTTGAGATGATATATCGCTAATTTTCACTTGTGACTCTTTAGATTCACTACTTTATCCAACTTACAATTTTAGACCATGGAGAGTGGCAAACCTTGATTTACATATTAATTATAGATTAAAGAGTTGATTATAATTGGGATGATATTATACATCTTGATTAGATTAATATTATTATCTTTTTCTTAATGCCTAGTTTTTTGAAGATATATTTATATACCTTTCACCACAAGAGGTTAGGGTATAGAAAGTTTGAAACATTTTATCAATCTAAGGGTTCAGATAAAATTTTAATTTGTTGCAAATATAGCCAAAAAAGCAAGGAGAAAAATTGTTTTGTTTATTCCCTTATAAAATTTAAAGGAGGAAGTGATCCTTAGCCTATGCATGATATGTTAATTTTAATATTATTTCCTCATAATTATGAATAACACTATAAGTTAAGATGTGACATATGATACTAGTAGTAACTTATTACAATCTCAAGATGATTGTATGATTTTTCTTGTATGTATGTTAGTATATTTGGTATTAATTAGCATAAAATTATGATTCATTGAATATTGTACACATGTGGAGATCATCAGGTCATGGAGACCTGAAGGAAGAATGGTGAATTGGGAACATGAGTTCTAAGTGATAGGATAGTATCTTAATTAGACTAACATTAACTCAAATTATTGGTACTGAGTTGGATTGACAAACAGACATTTCAAATACAAAATCTAATGGGTGAAACTTATCAAATTCAGTTGCATGTCCATACACATGCATACGGTGGATACAGATTCCATATGGATAAGTATTCCATGATTTTTAGATAATTATATTTTCCATTCCTATTCATTATCATACTTGTCCAAATCTATGATTGAGTAAGGATAGTATTGACATGTTATACTTATTTTAAATGACATAGAGTAATGATAGTATTAACATATAGACATGATTTTTGCTAGGTGCCCTTAATAGTTTTCTCTGGTATGAGAAATACACTCTAGAATAGAAAGATGTGTGGAGGGACTAGAAAGTATTATGGGACTCTTCTTGGTCAGTTATTTTAACTTATGTGATGATCTCATATGTTTTTATAAAGTTGATAAGACTTTTACTATTTTTTATGGCTTTGTCTTGCAATTCTAGACCCCAAGTGTGGCCATGATAGAATTAATTAGCTTAAATGACATTCATAAAACTTGTTTGCATAATAAGAAATATTGTAAATCAAGATTTTGTGGGACCAATACACTAAGAATAGTGTTAATTAAGAGATCTATCATCTATGATGAGTTCTTTAGGTAAAATTTGCTTGATATAATACTTGATACTATGTTTTTATTTTGTCAAACTCTATTTGTTATTCAAAAGTTTTGGTTGAATAAGTGTCATTAAGATGATGACCAGTTTTAAGGGGGAGGATATCACATCCCATTTTCTTGTGCTAGATTTTAGGGCACTTGTCGATAGTACCCTATTGATGAACCATCACTCTTTTGTCAATGATGGGATAGATTTAATTTTTGATGCATTAGTGGTGGTATATTTTCATCCATTTTGAATGAGATGCCATGTTGATAAGTAGTATTGTTCAACCACTTTCTTGTCATTTCATGTGATTTCTTATATTGGTCTAGTTTGATATCATGGGTCTTTGTGATGGACTTGGCCTATGGCATTTTCTTTAAATTAAATTTTGCACTTCAATGAAATTACATATCCATTTAATGAGTGTATTCACATGTATATATGTAAATGTATTTTGTATATACTTATATATAGTGAAATACTATATAATTATATATATATATATGGATTGTATATATGTGTGAATGTTATATCATTGTATTGATATTGAAATAGATAAATAAATAAATCTATAATTTGTATCAATAAATAAATAAATATATCTAAATATGTAAATAAATGTATATATTATTTTATATTACGATGGAGATTATTTCATGGTCAATCATTCATGGAATCTTGGTAACTAGGACCACTTAAGATTGACTTAGGTGTATAATGATGAATGGACCCTTAATAGAATAAACATGTTAATATTTAAATTTTGACATTAATATATTTTATACTTTTCTATAAAAAATTAAAAAAAGAAAAAAGAAAAAATATATATATAAAAAAAAGAAAGAAAGAATGGGGGAAGCCTATTAAAATTAGATGAAAATAGAGAATAACGGATGTAGATATGTGTAAGAGGAGGGAAAAAAATTGCAAATCATTGTCCCAAGCTATGCCACACTAAGCCTTCTCTGTGGTTACCTCTTTTGTGCCATGCCATTGATCTTCACCATCTTAATTGCCTTAAAGCAATCCTTATTATCACGACATCTAGGGTTTGAACCTCTTGAAGTATCTTTTTCATCAAAAAATATTAACATTGTTTCTATATCAAGTTTTGTTCTTTCCTTTTCTTTAAACTCAGCCCAAGAACAACACCACCACCATTATTTTATCTTAATTTTTCCAATTGAAGTAGAAGCACATTCCTTTTCAATCAAGTATTTCAATAGAATTAACCCCTCTATGCTTTTAATAGACTAAAAATACGCATTTATCTCCATGTCTAGACATGACATATATATAATGTATATGTATTATGGTTGTGTATCTTTTTGAGAGATATTTGGGGAGTAAGATGAAGAATATAATAGAGTAATGGGAGTAGTGTACTAGAGAGAGAAGGTTACACAGGTAGAATAGGTGAGGACAATGATGGTGCATGGGGAGAGAAAGGAAAATAAGAAGGAAAGAGAGTGAATTCCCTTATTTTTGGATAATGCTTCATCTAGGTAGGTAACATCCATTCTCTTTGTTTAGTTTGTGTCTTAATTGAAAATATGAGTTTTTAAAATGTCAAGAAAAATTGAAAATGCCAGTTATATCTTAAATGTTTTGCTTGTCTGGTGTAATTATTTGTGTATTTTAAATGATGTAATAGATAGGACAAATATATAAATGATGTATTTATTATTGTAAAAGCTAAGTTTTAATACTAGAATTATTATGTATGATAAACCCACCTCTTAATTTTAAATGCCTTTGTATAAATCAAACATCATGTTTTATTTAAGACATCCAGCCAGAAATTATGGAATGCTGAGTTTAGTAAAGTTGATGCATCCCATTTAAGATGTCTATGTTTTAAATTGGAAATGTTAAATATCTGATTTATATAATGAAAAAAGCTGAGTAGATTTTTGTTTAAAATTTTGTAGGAATATTAATTTGTTATGTATTTGAGAAATAAGCCTTTAAAAAAAATGATAAATTTTGTATTTATATCTACTAGTGTTTCACCCTTATGGGTCTACATTTAAATTCTAATTGGAACCATATCATTCTAAATTGGCTACATTTATATGGGTTATGTTTTCTGAAGAAGTCATTGGGTGGTATAATAAATAAATTGTGGTAAGGAATTGTAGTTTCATGTTTGGGTAGAGAAAGTAGATATCATTATAGAAACCTAATTAGAGATAATGTGGAGTTGATGGTAAGTTAATAATGGCAAAACTAGGTGTTAGCCTTAATGATGCTATTAAGCCTAAGAATGGTGAAACCATATGGTCTAGTTTTTATTAATCATTACCTTCTGGTTTTTATTAATAATTATCTTTCCATCATAGATTAATATTGATTTGGCATATTGTATGGGTTCAATACATGGTTTACATAAATTCTCTTTTAGTTATAAAAGTAAATTGATAGACATACATATATATATATATATATATATATATATATATATATATATATATATATATATATATATATATATATATATATATATATATATATATAGTGACCACATCTCAACCTTCATTAGCATAAAAGATCTCATTCAGTGGTTAAGCAAAGGTAGTATTAACTTTCATGAATGAAATGGGTAGTAATTCAATTTTAGTCATAAACTTGGTTTATGACAGTCATTTGTATAGAGTTGTATAGTTCTTAAATTTTAAGAATTTCAAATTATATATATGATCACTATCTAAAAGGATCATTAGTTAAATTGATAGAATGTTGAACCACTTTAATAGTGAGTAAAACCTTGTGGTGGTTAGGAAAAGTATTTTTTTCTTATTAATGGTCGGATGTCATTTCAATGTATTATGACCTTATGATTATTGAGGGTTTGTGCCTTCATATAAATAATTAAATAAAATTTGATATCGATATGAACAACTATATATTTGAATATGTCAACTTTAATAGAGTTGGTATATTGAAGATATGCAAAGAAAAAACTCTTTTTATAGTGATTTCACAACCATTGTACCATATTCGGTTCATATCATCTTTTACATGGTTGGAAGTTATTTTATTTCTTTAAAGACCTTTGTATGGTAAAGGATAACATAATTTACATTTTAAATGGTATGTAATCTCATTGATGTTTTGAATTAAAACAACATGATTTGATGCTTTGACATGTTTTAAAAACCCTCATAAAATTTTAGGGCTGACCAAACTCTTTTTTTTTTTGTGTGTGTGTGTAATTAAAAACTATGGTAAAGCCATATTGGGGTAAATATAAGATGTTATAACTTAATAACTCATGAAATGATTTGTGGTAAGATAAAAATAAAATTTTATCCATGATTAGATAAACCCATCGGTATGTGGTTATAGTCAATAACATAGAAGTGTATAAGACATGAAATTGATGATGATCATCTCTAATCCTAGCTTATATATCTTGATTTTGAGCTATATCATTTGAAAAAATTGTTGAGTCTTTTGGATATAATTAAGGATTGTGTTTATCCTTACCTTTTTATATGTCCTCTTTTGTGACAATGTTGAGTTAGAACATGTACCTTAATTAGTTTTAGAAAACTAAATTTAGCCTTGATTCTATGTATGTAGGTGACATTGTTAGGGAACCTAGAACAATAAACATGCTCTGATCACACTGTGTCAGGATCTTGCTCTACCAATTAGAGCACATATGATTACTTCTTATATTAGCAACTAAACACGGAATTTAACTAGAAATATAAAGTAACTAGAAATATGAAACAACACAGGAATTGAGAGACAATACACAATTGTATTAATAATCACTCAGAAGAATATACAATAAAGAAGATGCCACTTCTTCTTCCACCTCAAAGGCTCGCCACACCTCAAGACCTTCTTCCCTCTCTCTCTTGGTCACAACAATCAACTCCAATACAGAATTGATGTTCACCTCTCCAACCAGTCAGTAACACGCTGCCAGTTCACCAAGTACACAATCGTACTCCAAGTAGATCCCCTACTCTCTACTGCTACCTGCAAATCACTAGACCTTACTCACCATTGTATATCTCCAAAAGAATCCATGCTCACCTACTGACCAAAATCATACAAATATGAAGAACCCTACTAATTCTCCAATCCAGTACCCACCTTGGTACTGCGGCACTAGGAGGAACGCACCATTGCTCTCTTCTCTCAGAAGGAGGTTATTGCTCTCTTATTCACTAGCTACAAGTTTACAATACAGCCCATGAGTCCATATATAGTTCTCATGCTTACAATAATTAGACTAACCTAATTACAATAATTAGACACGTAACTCAAGACTAAGACTAGCCTTTGACATGCAAACAAATAGTCCAAAAATAGACTCTCTCGGATCAACATGCAAACTGCCTATTCATGCACAGGCTATCGATGTCGGCTCCTCCATAACCGATGTCGGCCGACTGGTAACCGACGCTAGTTGCTTCCTCACTGCCATCTGACTGACATTGGTTGATCAGACCAATGTTAGTTTCCTTGCAACTGATTCTGCAACTCCATGTAACTCTGCATCCTTCGTAACTTCTCCTGTTTGCATCCTGGTGAAGCTTTTAGCTCCACAACCTAACAATCTCCCACTTGGAGATAAATAGTTGCACCTATACCTATACCAGTACACCATCTAAATTATTCCTTGGCTTGTATTCCTCTTTAAGATCCATCCTAAAGACCAACCACCACACAATCTATGATGCCACACCTGTCATTCAAGTAACCTGCCACATCCAAACCTACATATCCATGTAGTGAAGAACTTGACCCTGCATAATAAGAATCCCTGCTGCTAGTCCCACTGAACTGCCCTCCAGTACTCCTTCCTCAAATTGGCTCCATACTTTTTGACAACTCCCACTGCTTGGGAAAACTCAGTTCTACACTAGACCTCATGTGATTTCAAACCTTGTTTCAAGCTAAGCTTGAACTATCCAACCTTTGGTGTGCTTTCTAATTCTGCATCCTACATCATGAACCCCACCAACACCATCTTCACATTAGATCCCACTGGAGATAAAATCTCTATGTCTCTTATGCTAAAGAATTTCACTGCTCCAAATTCTTCATGACATACCTCTGAACTAACCTTACCCTTAGCTCAACAAATCCCTGTATGTACAAAACCTGCTAGCAAATTACCCACATACAATAACTAGATAATGTCGTGACTCATCATCCACTTGATAAGACAAAATCACAATAGTTACACTGACATTGACTGAAGCCATGCTTAGTCATCCACCTATCGAACCTATACCACTATCCTACAGTTTCCTCAAGACCATATGCCTTGGCCTTCTATCTCTTGTGTCCATCCACTCTCTTCTTTAACTTGGGAATCCATTCTGTCTCTCAGTACTTACTTCCATCTGATAACTCTACCAACAAACACCTATTTGGTTCTTCTTCAAGGACTCACACTCCTCATCCATGCCAAGCTCCCACTGTATCTAGATTCTACCTGCATTGCTTCTTCACATCTTCCTGGTTCTTGACCATCAATAAGCAATATAAAGAAGGTGAACAATGAATATGAGGTTCACTTACCCTTTCTAACCTCGACATGAGCATTTGAGACTTGTTGTCCTCCCACTATCTGTTCCAGTGACCGATCTCGGCCATCTCCCAGTCTATTTTTGACCGATGTCGGCTCCCTATACTGACCCTGACTATCGACGTCATTTCCTTAGTCGATGTCAGTGTCCTTTCTACCGATGTCAGTTCTTTCATGACCAACATCAGTCTTTATTCTACTGACATCGGCTACTGTCTGATCGACACTGGTACCTGTGTTCGTCTGTGAGTGATAAATTTTTACCCATGAGCTCTCTATGGATCAAAATCCTAATCAAATCAACCCTGCTCTGCTCAAAATAATTTAGTTCACACACCTGATCTCTGTCTATCATCTCCTCCATGAACACGAAGGCTTTCTAGTTCTTTAGCTTGTCAAAAACATCTGACTTCTACTTCAAAACTTGCATTCTCCTTCTACATATTTGACTAAGCCTATGAAGCCACATTTCTACAACAGAAGGTGAATCAGTAATATAAGTAGATAGATAAAGGATACCTACTTTCTTACCACCATCTAATTCAAGTGTATCCACTGTGAGAGTTACAGTGCATCTCTCATCACCCAAATTTATTGAAGAAATTAGACTCATCTCCAAGACTGGTACCTGCATGACTTCCTTTAACAACTGTGTGTCATCCGTCTGTAATTTCAGCTTCACTTCCCCTTCATCAATCATCTGACAAGGCTCTCCAACCCCTAAATAAATCTCTCCAAAGTCTCTAAAGACATACTTATGAAAAGATGCTCTATTTCAGGCTACATGGAAAGAGGTAAAAGAATCTGTAAACAAATATTCCAATTTATCGAAAACATCCTATGCAATATTACCTGCAACATATGCTTCTACATGTTGATCTTCTACCGACCAACAATCTCTTTTTACCTACTCTTTCTTTCCATCAATCAGACCATTCGTGCTATTCAGTTTCTCCATTCGTAGCTTACTTTCTTCTGCCATTGCTATACTCCAACTCAATCTAAAACACCTATGAGTGACCTGTAATCAACAAACACTACCAGATCTGAAAATACCTGTTAGTCAACCCAACCAAAAGCTCTGATACCAGTTGTCAGGGAACCTAGAACAATAAACATGCTCTGATCCCACTGTGTCAGGATCTTGCTCTACCAATTAGAGCACATATGATTACTTCTTGTATTAGCAACTAAACACAGAATTTAACTAGAAATATAAAGTAACTAGAAATATGAAACAACACAGGAATTGAGAGACAATACACAATTGTATTAATAATCACTCAGAAGAATATACAATAAAGAAGATGCCACTTCTTCTTCCACCTCAAAGGCTTGCCACACCTCAAGACCTTCTTCCCTCTCTCTCTTGGTCACAACAATCAACTCCAATATAGAATTGATATTCACCTCTCCAACCAGTCAGTAACACGCTGCCAGTTCACCAAGTACACAACCGTACTCCAAGTAGATCCCCTGCTCTCTGCTGCTACTTGCAAATCACTAGACCTTACTCACCATTGTAGATCTCCAAAAGAAGCCATGCTCACCTACTGACCAAGATCATACAAATATGAAGAACCCTACTAATTCTCCAATCTAGTACCCACCTTGGTACTGCGGCACTAGGAGGAACGCACCATTGCTCTCTTCTCT
Source organism: Torreya grandis (assembly GCA_037957365.1). Taxonomy (NCBI): domain Eukaryota; kingdom Viridiplantae; phylum Streptophyta; class Pinopsida; order Cupressales; family Taxaceae; genus Torreya; species Torreya grandis. The sequence continues at coordinate 863,031 of JARHVA010003769.1, read as the reverse complement.
CAGAAGGAGCTTATTGCTCTCTTACTCACTAGCTACAAGTTTACAATACAGCCCATGAGTCCATATATAGATCTCATGCTTAAAATAATTAGACTAACCTAATTACAATAATTAGACACACAACTCAAGACTAAGACTAGCCTTTGACATGCAAACAAATAGTCCAAAAATAGACTCTCTCAGATCAACATGTGAACTGCCTGTTCACGCACAGGCTACCGACGTCGGCTCCTCCATGATCGATGTCGGCCGACTGGTAACTGACGCCGGTTGCTTCCTCATTGCCATTTGACCAACGTCGATTGATCAGACTGATGTTGCTTTCCCTGCAACTCCCTGTAACTCTTCATCCTCCGTAACTTCTCCTGTTTGCATCTTGGTGAAGCTTTTAGCTCCACAACCTAACAGACATCATAAATATGTATGGAAGCTTTGCCTAGTGAGTATAGGAATAAGAAACTAACCCTAATAGGTGTTTATTAGTGTGATATCTATTATAGCATTACTTATAATACTAGTAAAATCAAATAACATTTGTCTAACATAGTACTATTATGCAAACTTGTCCACAGGATCAAGTTTGTATCATCTTGTAAGGGTGAAAACTTGTTGATAAGATTATATTTGTATCATCTTGTAATGGTGAAATATTATATGTAGTATATTTTGTGAGAAAGTTAACTATGTAAGTGATTACACATTTCAAGAATAACATAGTGCATTATGAGGCATGCCTAGAGATTATGTTCTCTTTAGATTTTTATTAAAGGTATACCCAAATAGTATAATCCTAACTTGCCTTATTATTATGGTTGGGTGTAAGATTGTTATTAGTGTTGAGTCAGGTGGTCAAGCACAAAGACCTATGATAATATGGGATGTCATAGAGTTATATAACATGGAAAATACCCATATGGTACATACTATATTTGTTAGATCTTAATCCATACCTAAATAACTATATATGTTATGGTTATTAAGTTTGGTTAGAGTGATCAAGAACTATGATAGGATGGGATATCATAAGATACTTCAGATTAGATGTATATACTTTAGTGGTACGTATTGTCACTATAATTTTAGCATCTCACCTAAATTGATAGTTCAAATGATTTTATTGGTTATTGCTTGAGTATTATGTTTATAGTAGTTAGTAGGAAAACATGTATGCTTACATACAATCTTGAGAGTATAAATGAATGATAGGTTTGACTATTATGTACTATATGGATTAATGTTTTCTATATACTTAGCCTACTAATGTGCCTAACATGTGATTCTCTATAGAAAAAGGAATGTGGATTCGTTAATCATTGCTATTATCTAGGTTTTTATGTTGGAGTGCTTGAGTAAGCACATAAGCCTCAATTAGTAAGGTGTTATACTTGAGTATGCCTCTTAGCTATGGGATTATAGACCAAAGCTTGAGAAACTTGTTTGTATCATGAGTATTTTGTTTCATATTTGTCTTAGAGTTCTAATCCCTTCGATGATGATGCCTTATGGATAAGACCATCATAATTAAAAGGAGAACTATATTGAACCTTGATTCCAAGTAGGAGATATGTAGGATTTCTAAGATTGTGGTGGGGGCATTAGGTCTAGATCCTTAAGATAGTTTAGGGTTAACTTGATTAATACCACTAGTGAGTTAGTGAACTTCTTGTATCATATCTTAAATTCTATTGCTTCACTATTGGAATGTTGGAATGGTTACTACTTAAAGTTGTTGATTATATGACTAGCTAAAGTATTAAAGTATATTGTGGTTGAATAAATGTTCAGTATTTACTTTTTTTAAAATTGTATTATTCTTAGTGCAACTAGATAGGTTGTTACATGTGGTATTAGAGTTGTGGCATGAACTCTAGGACCTAATGAGTTCATTAATGTTTTCATGTTTTGTTCTATTCATTAGTGATAACTTAGTGACATGAAGTTTTGCCCTTGTATTTTATATTATTATTACTTCAGTGCAAAACTATGTTACACCATGATTAGAGTTTTGGGACTTGATAAACACCCCTGTACAACATGGTGAATATTATTAGTATGAGACATTTATGAAATGTATGTGGGGAACATTGAGTGTGTACCTTTAGGAGAACTTGTACACTTTTGAGTAATTCATTGGTTTGGATTATTAAGTGACCCTATAGTGATGGTTGTTTATGAGGATTGGGTAGGTGAATACATAACTACCTCTTATCGTAAATCAAAACCTATGAGGCTTTTAGACTCCTTAATATGTGGAAACTGACATGTGAAATTTGACTATGTAATTAGTTATGTGCTCATGATTGTTAGCATACTTATGAACCTAGGGGTAGAGTCTTTTACTTAGTATTCTCAGGTGGAATATTAATTGAAAAGTGAAATGATTGATTAAAGATAATTTGGCAAATGAAAGCTTATAAACCTTTAAATATAAACTGATTATTAAACTAGATTACTTATGTCTCAAAAAAACAAAGGTCTAGATTTTGTAACTATTGTATGTAATATGTGTTTCCATATATCTATAACTACTTGATTAGCTTGATTTTGGGGTTTAGTAGTTTTTTCTAAAATACCAAACCATGGTTTAGAAATTACATATAATTAGAGTACTGTAGAATGAATATTGTATGGTATGTTATTATGTTCCATAAGAACTATGATTTTCTTCATTATATATAGGTACTTATGTTTCCATGTTTTATGACTAATTGATATGACTAGTTTTGGGAAAACTAGTAGTTATGTCTTAGAATACTAGACTATGGTAATATGGGATATCATAGGTGTAGTATGTTTGGAAACAAATTATGGTAGTTGAAATCTATAGTTATGTATAATTTACCTAGATGGTAAAATTATAGTCATTATTTATAGTATGGGATAGAAAATAATATAAGATTCATTCATGTATTTGATGGAATAAATGTATATCTAACCATTAATTAAATGAATCTTGTAGTTGAATTGTATTTGACCAATCTACATTATTGATTCAGTGTAAGGAGTGAGATAGACTTCACTGGCTTATTAGTCTCATAATGATAGATGAAGGCAATCCAATCAAGTGGTGTGTATGAATTTGATTGATCTAGATCATTATCATTTATTATATGTAAGAATTTGGGCCAAATCATTTTTAGTGAGACATTATCATTTCATGAGTATGATTCACATGCATGTGTGATATCTTGTAATAGAATGGATTTCTATGATACACTACATGTTTAGGTTGGAATCATACATCACACAGGTAATTGCTTGTCTCTTTAGATTTATATGCCATCTCTAACTAACTCATCCATGAAAGAAATGAATTTTATTAATGGGATTAGTATAGGGAATCATTGGTCCATGGTTGGTGTGGAAAATGCTCAGATGATACTCTCCTACCCCATAGTAGTACTACTTTTTGAGATGACACTAGAGATTGTCACAGATACTTGAAGTTTGAGAACTATGCTCTAAAGAAGCCAAGTATATTATTTGTACATTGTATTATATTGTTATTATTGACATACCTCTGTGATTATTATTTTATATCTCTTCCAAGTATATGGAGATACATTGTGATACTATACTTACAAATTTGGTAAGTAGGTAGTGTTTTGGTAACATTGAGTTGTGGTGTCTTCTTTTTACCTCATGAGGGTATGTAGGAGTTTTTGAGATGATATATCTCTACTCTTCACTTGTGAATATTTATATTCACTACTTTATCCAACTTGTGATTTTAGACCATGGGGAGTGGTGAACCTTAAATTACATATTAATTGTGAATTAAAGAGTTGTTTATAATTGGGATGATATTATACCTCTTGATTAGATTGATATTGTTCTCTTTTGCTTAACGCCTATTATTTTGAAGAGATATTTATATACCTTTCTCCAAAAGTGAGTAGGGTATAGGAGGTGTGAAACATATTTTAAATTTAGGGGTTGAGATAGATTTTTAATTTGTTGCAAATCTAGAAGAATAAGTAGGGAGAAAAATTGTTTTGTTTGTTCCCTTATAAGATTGAAAGGATGAAGCGATCCTTAACATATGCATGATGTGTTAATTTTAACACTATTTCCTCATTATTATGAACATAACACTATAAGTTAAGCTATGAAATATGATACTAGTAGTAACTTAATAAAATCTCAAGATGATTGTATGATTTTTCTTGTATATATGTTACTATATTAGGAATTAATTAGCACTGAATTATGATTCGTTGAATATTGTACACGTGGAGATTACCAGGTCATGAAGACCCAAAAGAAGAATGATAAATTAGGAACATGAGTTCTAATTGATAGGACAATATCTTAATTAACCTCATATTAACTTGGATTATTAGTACTAAGTTGGATTGATAGATAAACTTGTCGAATCTAGGGTTTGATAGGCAAAATTTATCAAATTTAGTCATATGGTCATACACATGTATACAGTGGATAAATATTCCATATAGATGAGTATTCCATGATTTTTGTATGCTTATATTTACCTTTTCTATTCATCATTGTACTTGTCTAGACATCTAATTAAGGATAGTATTGACATGTTATACTTATATAAAGCTATGCAAAGTAATTATAGTATTAACATATAGACATCATTTTTTCTAGGTGATCTAAATACTTTTCTCAAGTATGAGAAATACACTCTCTATCATAGAGAGATGTGTGGAGGGATTGTAAGGTTTTACAGGACTCTTCTTGGTCAGTTGTTTTGACTTTTATGATGATCTCATGTGTTTTTAGAAAGTTGATAAGACTTTTACCAATTTTTATGGCTTTGTCTTATGATTCTAGACCTTGAGGGTGGACACGATAGAACCAATAAACATAAGTGAAACTTACAAAAATTATTTGCATAATAGGAAATGTCATAAAGCAAGGTTTGATTGGACCAATAAACTAAGAATAGTGTTAATTGGGAGATCTATGATGAGTTCTTCAGGTAAAATTTTCTTGATATGATACTTGATACTATGTTTTCATTTTTCAAACTCTATTTTTTATTCAAAAATTTTGGTTGAATAAGTGTCATCAAGATAATGACTATTTTTAGGGGGGAAGGATGTCACATCCCATCTTCTTGTGCTAGATTTTAGGGTACTTATCAATGGTATCCTATAAATGACCCAGTACTCATTTGTCAATGATGGAATAAGTGTCATTTGTGATTCATTTTTAGTGAAAAATTTACATGCATTTAAAATAAGATGCCATTTTGATAAGTAGTGTTGTTCAACCACTTTCTTATCATTTTGTGTGATTTCTAGTATTGGTCTAGTTTTTTCTCATGGGTCTTTGGTGATAGACTCATCCTGTATATTTTAATTAAATTATATTTTACACTTCAATGAAATTACATATCCATTTAATGAGTTTATTCACATATATATGTAAATGTATTTTATATATACCTATATATAGTGATATACTATATAATTATACATATGTATGGATCATATGTATGCATAAATTTTATATCATTATATTGATATTGAAATAGATAAATAAATAAATATATAATTTGTATCAATAAATAAATATATCTAAATATGTAAATAAATATATATATTATTTTATATTATGATGGAGATTATTTTGTGATCAATAGTCATTCATGGAATCTTGGTAACTGGGACCACCTAAGCTTGACTTAGGTATAGCGCAATGAAGGGACCCTTAGTAGAATAAGCATGTTAATATTTAAATTTTGAAATTAATATATTTTATACTTTTATATAAATAAAAAAGAAAAAAAGAATTAAGAAAAAAAGAAAGAGAAAAAATAAATAAAGAAAGAAAGGGGGAAGCCTATTAAAATTAGATGAAGGAAATGAATCACATATGTAAAGATGTGTAAGAGGAGGAAAAACAATTAAAAATCAGCCTCCCAATCTATGCTACACTAAGCCTTCTTTTTAGCTACCTCTTCTATGTTGCACCATTAATCTTCACCATCTTCTTTGCCTTCATGCAATCCTTGTTATCAACACATCTAGGATTTGAACCTCCATAAATAGAATTTTTATCCAACAATGTTAACGTTGTTTCCATATCAAGTTCTATTGTTTTATTTTTAATAAACTCAACCCAAGAGTAACATCATCACCATTATTTTATCTCATTTGTTCCAATTCAAGTGCAACTACATTATTTTTTAGTTAAGGATTACATTAGACTTAACCCTTCTACAGTTTCAACAGACTATAAATATATGTTTATCTCCATGTCTAGACATGACATATATCTAATATATATGTATTATGGTCATGTTTATTTCTATGAGACATTTGGGGAGTAAGATGAAGAAGATGATAGAGTAATGGGAGCAACGTAATAGAGAGAGAAGGTTATGTAGGCATAAAAGGAGAGGAAGATGATGGTGCATGGGGAAAGCAAGGAAAACAATAATGAAAGAGAGTGCATTCCCTTCTTGTTGGATAAAACTTCAATCAGGTAGGTAGTGTCCATTTTATTTATTTCATCTACATTCTAATTTATACTCTAAGTTTTTGAAATCTCAAGCAAAATTGAAAATGCCCGGTTATATCTTAAATTTTTTTCTTGTATGGTGTAATCATCTATGGATTTTAAACACTACAATAGCTAGGAAAAATATTTATATTAAATAATGTATTTACTATTGTCAAAGATAAGTTTTAATATTAGAATCACTATGTATGACACACCCAACTCTTAATTTGAAATGCCTTTGTATAAATCAAATATCATGTTTTATTTAAGACATCTAGCCAAAAATCGTGAGATGTTGAGTTTAGTAAAGTTGATGCATCACATTTAAGATGGTTGTGTTTAAATTGGAAATGCTAAATATTTGATTTATATTGTGAAAAAAGTTGAGTATATTTTAGTATAACATTTTGTAGGAATAATTTAATTCATTGTGTATTTAAAAAATAAGCCTTTAAAAAAAAGATAAATTTTATATTTATATCTATCAGCATTTCACCCTTATGGGTCTACATTTAAATTCTAATTGGCATCATATCATTCTAAATTATTCATATTTAAATGGGATGCATTTTAGGAACAAGTCATTAGGTGGTATATTAAATCAATTATAGTAAGGAATTATAGCTTCATGTTTGGGAAGAGCAAGTATATTTCATTATAATAACCTAATGGGAGATTGTGGAGTTGATGATAAGTTAGTAATGGAAAAATTAGGAGTTAGCCTTAATGATACCATTAAGCCTGTGAATGGTAAAACCATATGGTCTAGTTTTTATTAATAATTATCTTCTAGTTTTTATTAATAATTATTTTTCTATCATAGATTAATATTGATTTGGCATATTGTATGGGTTCAATCCATGGTTTAAGTAAATTATCTTTTAGTTAGAGAAGTTATTTTCTAAACTTATACATATATATCTCTTTAGAGTGACCAAATCTCAACCTTCATTAGCATAAAAGAGTTAATTAGGTGGCTAAGCAAAGGTAGTATTTACTTTCATGAATCAAATGGGTAGTAATTCAATTTTAGACATAAACTTAGATTATGATGGTCATTTGTATAGAGTTGTATAGTTCTTAGATTTTAAGAATTTGAAATTATATAGATGATCCTTGCCTACAAGGATCATTAGTTAAATTGATGGAATTTTGAACCACTTTAATAGTCAATAAAACCTTATGGTGGTTAGAAAAGGGATTTTTTTTACTTATTAATAGTTTGATGTATTTTCAATGTATTATGACCTTATGGTTATTGAGGGTTGGTGCCTTCATATAAATAATTAAATATAATTTGATATCTATATGAACAACTATCTATTTGAATATGCTAACTTTAATAGAGTTGTTATATTGAAGTGATATAGAGAGCAAACTCTTTTTATAGTGATTTCACAACCATTATATGATTTTTATTCCATCTCATCGTTTCCATGGTTGAAAGTTATTTAATTTCTTAAAATAATTTTGTATAGTAAAGGGTAATATAGTTTACATGTGTGAGGGTATGGAATCTCATTGATGTTTTGAATTCCAATAACATGCTTTGATGCTTTGACATGTTTTAACAACCGTCATAAATGTTTAGGGTTGACCAAAATTTTGATATATATATATATATATATATAATTATAAACTATGGTAAAGCCATATTAGGTTAAAGATAATATATTATAGCTTAAGAACTATCGAGTGATTTGTGATAAGAGAAAAAGTACATTTTATCCATGATTATATAAACCCATCAATATGTGGTTATATTCAATAGCATGGAAGTGTATATGTCACAAGATTAATGATGATCATCTCTAATCCTAGATTATACACATTTATTTTGAGCTATATCATTCAAAAACACTATTGATTCTTTTCTCTATAATTAAGGAATGCGTTTATCCTTAAATTTTTATATGTGATCTTGCACAATAATGTTTGAGTCAACATATGTGCCCTAGTTTTTAGAAACTACCTTTATCCCTAATTTTGTGTATATAGGTGACATCATAGATATGTATGAAAAAATGAACATAATAAACTAGCCCTAATAGGTGTTTCTTAGTGTGACATCTACTATAGATTTTCTTAGAATTCTAGTAAAAGCAAATAACATTTGTGTATCACAATACTATTATGCAAACTTGTCGACAGGATCAAGTTTGTAGCATCTTGTAAGGGTTAAAACTTTTATACACTATATTTCATGAGAAATCTAACTATGCAAGTGATTACACATTTCTATAATAACATAGTGCATCATGAGGCATGCCTAGAGATTATTTTCTCTTTGGATTCTTATTAAAGGTATACCCAGATAGTATAATCCTAACTTGCCTTATTATTATGGTTGGGTGTAAGATTATTTTTGGGGTTGAGTTGGGTGCTCAAGCATAAAGACATATGATAGTATGGGATGCCATAGAGTTATATAGTATGGAAAATACCTAGATGGTACATAATTTATTCTTTATATCTTGACCCATACATAAATAAATATATATTTTATGGTTATTAATGTTTGGGTAGAGTGATCATGAACTATGATATTATGGGATATCATAGGGTACTTCAGCTTAGATGTATATACTTGGGTGGTACATATTGTAGATGTAAGTTTAGTCTCTCACCTAATTTGAATATTCAAATAATTTTTCTAGTTTCTTAGTATGATATCTACTATAGCTTTGCTTAGAATGTTATTAAAAGAAAATAGCATTTGTGTAGCACAATATTATTATGTAAACATGTCGACATGATCAAGTTTGTAGCATATTGTAAGGGTTAAAACTTTTATGCAGTATGTTTCATGAGAAAGCTAACTATGCAAGCTATTAGACATTTCTATAATAACATAGTGCATCATGAGGCATGCCTAGAGATTATTTTCTCTTTGGATTATTATTAAAGGTATACCCAAATAGTATAATCCTAACTTGCATTATTATTATTTTTGGCTGTAAGATTGTTGTTGGTGTTGAGTTGGGTGCTCAAGCACAAAGACATAAGATAGTATGGGATGCCATAGAGTTATACAGTATGGAAAATACCTAGATGGTACATAATTTATTCATTATATCTTGACCCATACCTAAATAAATATATATTTTATGGTTAATAATGTTTAGATCGAGTCATCATGAACTATGATATTATGGGATATCATAGGATACTTTATCTTAGATGTATATACTTGGGTGTTACATATTGTAGATGTAAGTTTAGTCTCTCACCTAATTTGACTATTCAAATAGTTTTGTTGGTTATTACTTGAATGGTACATTTATAGCAGTTAGCAGGATAACATGTATGATTTCATATGATCTTGAGAGTATAAATGAATAATAGGTTCAACTATTATGTATTGTATGACTCACTTTATTCTATATACTTATCTTACTCTTGTGCCTAACATGTGATTCTCTATAGAACAAGGAATGTGGATTCCTTCATCATTATTATTATCTAGTTTTTTATATGAGAGTTCTTGAGTAAGCACAAAATATTAGATTATTAAGGTGTTATACTTGAGTGTGTCACTTAGCTATGGGATTGTAGACCAAATATTTATAAGCTCATTTACATCATGATTAGTTTGTTTCTTATTTATATTAGAGTGAAAATACCTTCGATGATGATGTCTTGTGGAGAAGACCATCATAAGTGAAAGGAGACTAAATCATACCCTAATTCAGAGGAGTGGATATGTAGGCTAACTAATATTTTGGTAGGGGCATTAGGTCTAGATCCTTAAGCTAGTTTAGGGTTAACTTGATTAATGTCACTAGTGAGTTAGTGAATTTTTTGTATCATTTCTTATATTTTATTACTATAGTATTAGAATGTTGGAATGGTTACTACTTGAAGTTTTTGATTATATGAATAGCTAAATTATTATAGTATAATTATGGTTGAATGAATGTTTAATATTTAATTTTTTTAAAAATTACATTATTCTAAGTATAATTGGATGGGTTTTTACACTTGACCTCTTGTTCAAAGATTTAGAACTTAAAAATCCCATATTTTTGGGTTGTTGAATTATTTTGTGACTATGATCATTGATATTTAAATAATATCTATGCAAATAATGAGTTTTCAACTTCCAAAAGGTTCAGAGGTAGAATAGGTCTATTTATATCTAATATAGTTCAAGACATGACTATACAACATATGGTTCTTCATCAATATTATAACCTATAGGAAAACTAATAAATTAGATTGGTTTTCAATTTATAGTAAGTATCAATGTTCTAGATGGAGAAGGGGTAGGTTTGAAGTGTCTCATCTTTAGACAACTATATAGATTTGATAAATAGGTACTTGTAGCCTCTAAAAGTAGACATAGCATAACTCTATTAGATTTAAAGATGTGAGGATTTTCTTATCACAAATAATGAAAGTAAGTGGAAGGTTGGCATGGAAGATCAAAGAAAAGAGATATGGTGGTTAAAAATGTAGTTGGAGAATTCAATGTTATTCAAATATTAAAGATATTTCTTCCTTGAAAGTATTAGGACATATCATCTACAAAATAGTCTCTTATCTTCAAGTGGATTTCTCAGCCAATGAAAAGAACTTGACAACTAATTATAGAAAATGAAGGTTAGCTTATTGATAAAGGATTAGTCCTGATTGGATCAAAGATGGTTCATAATTCAGTAAATGTGGTAAAAACTCATTCATGGGTTTTATACTCATGCTTATCTTCTTCTCTCTTCTCCTTTTCTCTATATTACCCATTTTTCACACTTGTAAAAGGATATTCATTTTTAGGAGTATCAGGGGACTCTCTAAGATATTAAAAATATGTTTTGATGTAATAAAAGACTTTATTTACCTATCTATTGTCTTAGATCTATGTTGAGTGAGTTGTGCATGATGGCATTGTGTGAAGGAGAGTCTTATTTTTCCATTGTCCTCCTTTTTGACCTCCTTTAGGCTATTTTCAAGCTATTTTAGGTATGGATTACTGTTCTGCCTAAACATAATCCATGAAACACTTATGTAATTAGCCTATTTGTGACGTTGGGTGAGTTATAATTATCTTATACAGATCTAGTGTTGGTTCAAGCTTATGAGAGTTTGCCTTTTTTATTTGGTGCATCACTTGGTTAACTTTATTAGGATCCTTTTCCACCTTTCTAACCCTTTTCTCTGTAGTAGCATTAGTTTAAGTGATCCATCAAAAGGAATTTGGCCTTATATGAAGGTTTAGCCCCATCATAGGTTACCCACAGCCTAGGGTTATCCCAATATTATGGATAAGTTGAAGGGAAATTGAATAACTCTCTCCAATGGTGCATATTAATGTTATAATAGTTTTTGGCATACTCGATGGGACTTACTACAATGTTCATTGGTGAAGAGTTTTGGTTTTCTCTTTATCCAATCAACCTTTGGAGGCAAGTGTTCAAACATCAATGATGACTCTAAGCATCTATTAGCTATTTTAAGAAGCCCAAATAAGTGGCTAATCATCATAATCTGGTATGTACAATCAACCATATTTTAATCAACATGCTTATTCGCAACCTCAGCATCACACTTATTAGGCAAATAATGTTTATGTGTTCCCCCCAAGTATCCCTCAAACAAACTATCAACCCTATCATGGCCTTTATCCTCCTCCCACCTTGGCATATGACCAACATCAACCTCCTTTGCATTCAAATTAGTCTTTTAATGCCCCTTGTCAAGACCAAGCTTATCTTTTTATAACCTTGTTATGAATCAAGTAAGCATTGTCAATTTATATTGAGTTAATAAGGGATATTGGTAAGGGTTTGGAGTTTTCTCCATTCATCCCTATGTATGTTCTATAAAAGGAAAGAATTGATTTTTAGTTATTCAAGAATAGATGGTTAGTTTATGAGGGTGAACAATGGTCATATTTTGAGAATGAAGACATAGCAATGATGAGAAACATGATCTAGAATGTAGACAGTGTGTTGATATATTTTGAAGAGTAGCAAGTTCATTTGGATCAATATTATGTGTCTTCTCCCCTCTAAGATTCTCAAGCTCATCCTTTAAGGAGTTCCTATTTATCCCCTTAGTCAACCTTATCAATGTCCATCCTTGTCAAAACTCAGAGAGGCAATATTGGACCAAGGTAGAATAATCATGAAAATTAATGAGTTGGCTAAGCTTGGAAAATAATTCCCCACTCATGACATGGAGGGGATAAAGATATTTTTTCAAGAGTTTTATAATGTGCGGGCATCCATTGAAGAAGATGATTATCCATAGGTTAATAATTAAGAGATGAAAAAGTGTTTATTATCTATTGAAAAGGTGTTTGAGCAATGGGAAAAAGAGCATGTGAAAACTAAGTCAATTAGTTTTCCCTCTCCTACCCCTAGTCCCATTCCTACTCAGGATAATGAATCCATTCCATCATGGATCTTCTCCAAAACATTCAACACTAGCTATGTCATGCCCTCACTTTTGAGACCACCCTCTCCTATAACCATTAAAAAGGTGTATATTCCCTACTCATTTTCATCATGGAAATTAGTTAAAAAAAGAATAAATAATAAAGAGGAGGTGTTAGTTGAGGGAAACCCTTAATATCCACCAAATATACCCTACAAGGTACCTAACTGGAAGGACACTATCTTAAGTTGCAAGGAAGGTGAACTTTTTCACCCTCCCACCATCTCCCTCTTAGAGAAAGAACCTATTCTACAAAGGATATAGGAAGATATCGTAGTCACAAGTGAGCCATAGGAGGACAATACAAGTGTCTACGATGAGCATATCATGATAGGTATCCCACTTTGTAAGGAAGAGCATGCTTTAGCTTTCAAGTTGTAAGATCTTGATGAGAAGCAAGAGAACAACCTTTATGAACCTATTATGGAGGTCAAGGTCAGCTCAATCAACTTAGAAGATTAATGGCATCATTTGTGCTTAGATTTCTTAAGTAATGGAAAAACTTAATGTTTTAAACTTACTTGAAAAAGACAATCCTGAATCTGAATGTGGGGCAAACATTGAATGGACTACTGAAGGTCCATTCTACATAGATGAAGAAGAGAATCAAAACTAGGTGCCTGAGGTTGGTCAAATTCAAGATGAGGTGTTAGTTGAGGATAGCCCTAATATATTAGAGTAAGAGGATATAAAATCAAAGCTTGGGAAACATAGGTGTGATATTTCAAACCTTAGATGGTTAAGTCAACCCTTATTTATAGTTGAAGATCAAAAGGAAATCTTTAGTGATGTTGATGAAGGATACATCTCAAGTGCTCAAGTGATATAGTTTGAGAAACATATCAGTGAAGATCCTGAAGAGTTATGGTAATGATTCAATTCCATAAAAAAATAGTTTAAAGAGGCTAAGAGACATGTCTTTCCTCTAAAACATTATGAGCATGCTTCTCTAATCATGATCAATCTTGATTTACATAAATACAAGGTGGAATAATATGGTCTTTTTGAACCACCAATTAAACTAAGTGTAGTTGTTCCCAAGAGCCTAAACAAAGTATTCATGAAAGGCTTTCTCAAGAGTGATGAGAAACATTAAGCAAGTGTTCCTACAATCTAACATGAACCAATCTTGGAATACTTGGATGAGTATGTCTACATTGGAGATATGTTTTTTCCATTTCATTTATTAGAGGGCACATCAAAAGGATTATCCATCAAGCTTCTTGGTTTACCATTATTGGTACCTCCATAGCAAGGTATTTTTCGTCTTGGTTTTTTACAAGTGAATGTGTGCACATTTTTTTAGTAGGTTAGTTGTCCTTACTTTATTTAGGTTAGTTTCCTTTCATGTTGTGTGTTTCCTTTTCCAAAATTCCTTAGTAACTTTTTTTTGTTTTTTTTTTAACTTTCATCCTTTATGTTTCAAGAGAATAGTTACATAAAAAGGACATCTTTGTATCAATTTATATCAGATAGGAAGGAAAGACTTGAGTCCCCATGCCCAATGGATTAGACAAGGCAACTAGTCTAGGAAGGAAAGACTTGAGTCCCCATGCCCAATGGATTAGACAAGGCAACTAGTCTGGGTTTTCAAGCATAGAAAGCATGCTTCCCTATGAGTCACCAAAGATGTTGGAAAATTTTGGCCCACATACAAAGCTTCTTCCTAGATGGATGAGATGAATATGGTTCTAGATGGAATGAGTGGTCCAAAGATCACATACAACCTACAAAGATTTTGAAACACTTTAAGGAAACTTAAAGTGTAGTTTGTCAAAATTTTGGAAAGAAAGTTTCCATGGTGATCATAGAATTTAGGAACATGAATCAAGTTTTAAAAAAGTATTATAAGTTCATTATATCCTTATAAATATACAATAGTTTCTTTCACAAGTCCAAAAGAACTAGACCATCATGATCATGTCTCTGTAGGGACAATTAAGCTATTTTGGTTGCATATTTGATATATGCACTTGGGAAGTCAAACAAAGCTAAATTAATGCATGTATATGATAATTGTTTGTCCCATAATCATCCTCTACAAATTTCATATCTTTATTTACTTTCTATCTCAAGATATAAAGATTTAAGTTAAACAATCACTCTAGGATGGGCATGGGGATGTCAATTTAAAGATACAATAAATAACTATTTGAATTCAAATGTTTAAAATATGAACATGGGGTTGACAAGTGTCAAAATCATGGAATCTCAAGCCAATATCCAATGGTTAATAGTAATATAATGAGTCATTGGGTCCCAAAGATCTAATGGCATGAATTCAATCGTACATCTAAGATCAATGGTGAGCTCATAGTCAAAAGGTCAACATATCCTAAAACTAAGCATGGATATAACAAGTGTTAAGATCTTGAGTGCCAAACGAATTTATAATGGTGTTGATTAATTTATAAGGTTTATGAGCCCAAATATATTAATGGAGTGTGTTTAATCATACCAAATTAGATCAATGATGAGTGAGAAGTCAACAAGTTAGTAGATCTCGAAGATGAATGAGAAGTTTCAAAGTGTCATGACCGTAGAAATTGTCAAGTAAATCAATGGTATGTATTTTAGCTATGAAAATGGAGATATATGGTGAATATGAACTCAAAGAGTCAAAGAACTGACAATAAGATCCTGAGAATGAATGAAGATATAATAAATGGCATAATTTGAGAAGTCCTAGATCAAGATCGATTGTTGTTGTTAAAAGCTGAAAGCTAGGGACTTCAAACAAAGGTTGAATATGGTTTAGGTTAAACCAGAGAAAATGTCTCAAAGGGATCTATTACCATTAGAGCTCAATCAATCATCATCAAGCATAAGATGTATTTATATAGTTAGGGGTTGTCAATAATAAAGTTCCATCACCATTAAAGCATAGTCTCAACCTCTAGTTCAAATATTTATAACTTATAGATCCCATATTTTGGGTTTGAAATTTTTTTTGCAATTGTGATAATTAATCTTTGAATAATATCTCTAAAAATAATGATTTCTTAATTTTTATAAGGTTTAGAGTCAAAATAGGTCTTTTTAGACCTAATATAGATCAAGACACGACAATACAACTTATAGGTCTTCATTGATATTACGACTGTAGGAAAACAAATAATTTAGATTGGTTTTCAATCTATATTAAATACCTATATTCATGATGGAGTAGGGGTAGGTTTTAAGTGTCTCATCTTTAGACAAATTTATAGCTTCAATAAATAGGTACTTACAACCATTAAAAGTAGACATAGAATGACTCTATCAAATTTAAATATATGATCATTCCCTTCTCGTGAATAATGAAAGAAAGTGGAAGGTGAAGTGGAATATCAATGTAAAGAGAACTAGTGGTTAGAGAAGCAATTGGATCATTCAATGTTGTTCAAATCTTAAGGATATTTCTTTCTTGAAAGGATCATGACTCATCATCTACAAAACAAACTCTTATCTTCTAGTGCATTTCTTATTGAATGAGAAGAGCTTGAAGACTAATTAGAGCAAATGAAGGTTAGTTTATTGATGAAGTATTAGTCTTAATTGGATCAAAGATGGTTTATAATTCAATAAATGTGGTAATAATGCATTGATGGTTTTTGTATGCATGTTCCCCTTCTCTCTTCTCCCTTTCTCTATATTACCCATTATTTCTCATTTTTAAAAGGATTATCTTCTATTGGAGTATCAAGGGACTCTCTAAGATATTGTAAAATATTCTCATCTTAATTAGGCTAAACCTTGTCAAGCATTTATAAGAACTACCTCTTCATGAAATAAAATACTTTCTTTGCTGATCTCTTGCCTTGGATCTATGTTGAGTGAGTTGTGCATGATGGCATTATGTGAAGGAGAATTTTCCTCATCCATTGTCCTCTCTTTTGACCTCTTTTAGAGTGTTTTCAAGATATTGTAGGTCTAGATTACTTTTATAACTAAACCTAGTCCATGAAACACTTAGGCAATTACCTAGTTTGTAAGGTTGTGTAAGCTAGCATTGTCTTCTATAGATCTAGTGTGGGTTCAAGATTAAGGGAGTTTCCATTTTTTATGTGGTTCATCACTTGGTTAAATTTCTTAGGAGTAATTTCCCCCTTTCTAAAATTTTTCCCTATAGTACCATTAGTTTAGGTGATCCATCAGAATGAAGTCAACCTTCTTTGGAGGTTCAACCCCATCATAGGTTACCCACAGCCTAGGCTTATCCCAATATTATGGCTTATTTAGAAGGATCTTGAATAACTCTCACCAAGGGTACATATTAATGCCATAAAACTACCTTTTAAGTTTCTTTGGCATGCATAAAAACCATATTAATAAGAAATTATTTGGTGATAGAAGGAGAGGCCATTTTCATTTCTTTTATATGATCACTATATTTGCACTAGATATACTTAGAAGACTAATAAAGTCCATCTTAGATACCAGCTTGTTATTCCTACCCTTAGAGATCCATATAAAATTTATGTTAGAATGAGGATTATTAAAAGGACCCTAGGACTGATCCTATTCCAAAATCAAAAGAGCCCATCTTCTTCCACTTATGATGGTCTTAGCTTGGTTAGTTGTCTCTACCATTTATGTCCCTAGCAATGTTCATGACTTGCCTAGAAACCTTAAAAAAGTATTTTCCTTCCTTTTCTCCCTCATGAGGTACCACTACTAAATAACACAAAAAGGATTTCAATACTACTTTATGGATACTAAATGTAACCCACAAATATGTGGCATGCAGATTCTTCCATTTTATCTTTTAGTTTATTACTTATTATTAGTTTTTTTAATATTACAGAAACCTCAATTACATCTTGAAACTAGTGTCAAAATAAGTTTTGACACATTTTGGATAGGTCAATAACCAAAGTGTTGTATAAAAATACTTTGTAAGCATGAGGAGAGAACTCAATAAACCAATTAGATCATTTAATGCAATATTCCAAAATATATATAGTAAAGTGGACACCAACTATAAACCTAATGAGGTGTTAACCCTTGAAATGTAAAAGAATGCATTGGATTCTATGACAATTAGTTTTATCCATAGAGTGCCTAATATTAATACATGACCATTGGCCTATGATAAGGCTATTAACATCAACCAATAATTAAACCCCTACTTACAAGCCTTCAATCCACTCAATATTGGTCTTAGCTTTCAACCCCATTTTAAATGTTAATCAACATGTTGTTAATAATCAAAAATAAGTATATACCTAATTGCCTCTATCCCATATTCCACCTTACTAGCGCCTTAGTTTTTTGAATAAGCTTGTGTTTACACCTAATCAACAAAATTGGAGTCAAACTTTGATACCAATCATTACTACTACTAAATAAGGTATTAATTCTGATTTTATAAAAGTAGAATTAGATGTTATCTAATAAATGGTATATAATATAGGAAATACGTTATTAAGAATATATAATTGAATGAAAAATACCATAGGGTAGAATACTAATCATAATTTTACATATCAAATATACAACAAGACATTCAATATATATAGAAATAACACTAAATAATAACCACCCAAAATATGCCTAAAATAAACATCTTAGAAGCATCACTTCTTGATTGGTACCAAGTCCATAACATAGCTTACTGTGGTAAGTTAAGCTGCATAGATTTTTACACTTATTTTTGAGATCTTTGAAAAGGAAATAGATAGATAGGAAAGTTTTGCAAATTAGCTAGAGTTATCATCTTCCACTGCTCTAGTTACTTCTAACATAACAATGGTGTTTGACACATATGAATCTGAATTCCTAGTGGAAGATGAGAATGAACCTAAAGATAATACATATAAAATTTGTTTCTTTCATCAATTCTTAAGGAGTAACCATAACTTAATGAATAAGTAGCCTACTACTAGTTTAATTCCTCCAAATAATAGTGCTACTACTCCTCTAGATCTTAAGGTAAATAACAATCTACCCCTCTAAAAGGGAGTGATTGATTATAAAGTAAAGATCCATAAAATAAATAATACAATATAGTTGAAGATATGAATAAGATCAAATCAAATATCATTCTTCACAAGCTATATTATATTACCAAATAGAGATAACTGTTTCTCAAAGCCTTGACTATGAGCTCATCCACCAACATATCATATCAAAATATACACACCCAAACATGGTTATTTATAGGAATAAACCTGAGGTACTAATTTTTTGTTAATCATCAAAATGTTTAAACAAAACATGTATATTTATTTGGCTGACTTATTTACCTCATCTAATGTGATTCCCATATCTATATGTAAGAAACTAGGTCTAACCCTAGATAAATAGAAAATATTGGTCCTACAACTAGACAAGTCCCATGTGACATGTGTTATAATGTTAAAAAATTTACACATTAAGTTGGTCTCAGATCTATGGGTAAAATGATATATATAAATTCTATTAATTGACATTATTGAATCCTATCACTTACTACTAAGTTATTATTTGATGAAGACACTGAATAGATACATGGAAATCGATTTCTCACACATGAAACTACCTTGGAAGGGCATGGTTAATTAGATCAAAGTATATTGAGAACTAAATATGAATTACTTGATCACTAAATATAATTAAAATAATGATAAGGTTGAATTTTCATCCTCACATGTAGGTATATACACATTTATCACCAAGTGTAAGCCTCATGAACAATATTTCTAAGGTCCTTCATAGTTATAGACTCTCCATTTCAATGATGATAGATTAAATCAAGGTCCCAACATAAGTATAACTTTGATCAAACCATATGGGAATGAATATATAGATGTATATAGGTTTTAATTCCATTATACCAATAATCAGGTTGAGTATGAAGCTCTGATCCTAGGCTTACAGTTCACACTAAAACATAACATCAAACTATTGTATATATTTATTGATTTAGAGATGGTTGTCAACCAAATCGGAAACAAAAATTAATGTAAACTTGTTTACTTAAAGAAGTAAAAACATAGAGCATGTGATGGGTGTCATTTATCCCTTAATTTAACCAACGTTTTTTTTTTAATTTCATTCAAACTAGGGGTAGCATCCAAAGTTGTATGCAACAAGGTTTATGGTTGTATGTCTTATAGATATGGTTTGGGGGGTTATCGATCTTCTAAATGTCTAATCTAATTTATTATATAAATAATTTACTTATGCAATAAAGAAACACACTTATGGAATTAAAACACTCTATAATCTAACTTGGTGAAATTAACATACTTTGTTGAAAGTAAACACACTATTAGAAATAAACACAATTTTTTAAAGTAAACACTCTATTAAAAGGAAACTCACTTATTGAAAAGAAACTTACTGAAAAGATAAACATAGTGATTTACAATCTTCAATTTAATCTTAGAATTTAAAGATAATTTCTTGTAGGTTATAAAACTAAAATATACTTACAATTATTAAAACTGTAAACACATATAGAATACCATAGAAAAACACATTCTTGATTCCTCAAGAGAGTGTGACCTTAATCTCCTTGGGAATAGGAATGGAAGGAAAACTCGGTACCTAAAAATTAGAGATATATTCATTAATTGATCAAAATAGATTACACGAACATAACTACAACTTGTGTTACTATATTAAATTATAACTTGAATAATGTAATAATTCTCTCTCTTTTAAATAAGATATAGGGATATACATATATATAATTCTCAAACTATATATCCCTAGATATCAGTAACTAATATTTTGTTAGTAAGACAAATATCTTAATTTTAGTGTATCTTCAAAATAGATGAGTGATGGTTGCAATAGATAAAATCATCCATTACAAAATCCACTTGAATATCTATTAAGAATAACTTCCTAGATCTATTAGATCAATTTGTCTTATAAAATACTATTGATATATTTACAATGACTGACATAGGGAAAAAATATTTACATATTTTTTATTTAAAGTAAAACTATAAATAGTAAGTGAAAAATAATTTTCAAATATGTTGACAAAAAAGGAAAGTACATATCTTCAATTCTACAAGCTCGGGAGTTAAACTAGGAGAGTCAAGAGTAGCTCTAGTAGAGTCAATAACAACTTTTATGGAGTCCAAATCTATAGCTATGAAAATCTAGTAGAGTTTATAGTAACATGTTTCAAAGATCTTTGATGCTGAGGAAGTCCATAACAAGTCTATTAGACTAATAAAGATGATAGAATGATTTGGTAAAGGGTGAAATCCAATCTTAAATGGGTCCATAGCTATGGACTAGGTAAATCTGTAGCTACTAAGCAAGTCCATATTAGTGGCTAGTTGAGTCAATATCTATTGAGAAACTTTGTATCTAAATCTAGAGTAGACTTAGATGAGTTAGAAGCATGTCAAATAAGTTTTTAGCTTGTCAAATTTCAATATCCTTTATATGGTCACCTTAAAATATCATCAAAAAGGTCCTTATTTTTTATAGATTCTTTTATTATCTTTATATACACAAAATTGGGAGATTAAACATGAAAAGATTCATAATTAAATAAAATAATTATTAACTTAGACTTTAGTTGTATTAAATAAGATAAAGAATTTATTTACTACATTAGGATTAGAGATAATAATAATATACTTTCAATGTTTAGTCTAAAGGAGAGGTAATTGAGGGAAAATGAAGAAAACTAATAGTAATAATGAGTGATATTTTGGACTCATCATTTCCCCCACACTCTACCTTTTACAAGTCCCTTTGAAAACTCAATTGCTTGTCCCCTCAACTTTGAATTTTGTTTTATAGATACTATTTGAGGTCATATACAATTAATTCATCATCCCAATGATCATCCTGTATACTAGTGAAACCATGATAGGCTTGTACCATCTATTTCCAACTCTAAAATTTGTCATCTATTTGAGGAGCCCATCTATGCCATGGTGGAATGGAAGTAAGGTGAAGTGGTGGCCTGAATCTCATGCCTACCCATTTTTTTATCCTCTTGAATTGATAAAATCAATAATCATTTCATTTATGGATTATTTTCTTTAAAGGATCCACCCTAAATTGGTTGGATACATGACCTCACTTCTCTTTAATGGAATTGTTAGTGTATTCCAATGCCTAACACTAGGTATAAATACAATATCAAAATATTATCTAGTGTATAAATATAAGAAGATAATATTGTTATACAAATCCTACAAATAATAATCCTTGACATTTTGATTTAGAAAATAATTAGATCTAAAGTTAATCAGTAATTTTTTTGCATTCTCAAAAGTAAGTCTTATGTATAGTCTTTTAGTTTTAGTTTTAATTACATACTCCTCATGTTTGGCTTTCCAAGCTAACTAATTTTTATAATTGTAGCTAAGGGCTCTTATCTGGACTTTTCCCACATATAAATTGACAATGAACTTATTATAGTCTCTTAATATTAGATTACACAAGCAAAATTCACATAATAAATCACATGGCTCTGGGGTGGATTCCTAGAATATGTTGAAAAGCTTTAGAGGATCTTCAGTGTTATAAGGTAGATCACATAATATTCTTAATAGCTTCCACATATATACTTATTCATGTAAGTATATACTGTAAGAGAGGGAAGGAGATCTATAGGATAGAAGGTATTACTCTATCTAATAAGCAACCTATAGATTACCTTCAACTTTTTGGATCTATTGCTATTCCTTGTTTAGATCTTCCTTTAATAGATGTTTCTCTTTTTATAAATCTCTATTTCCTTTCTTCATTTGCCTGAACTCAAAACACACTTGAGTCTATTTTTTTAGATAATCATATTGAGAAACAATAGTTTGGCATGTTTGATCAATTGAAGGTTTAGATGAAGATGAAGCTTGCATAGAAAGTTATTGAAACATCAGGGTTTGTTGCCAAGATTTCTAAAGTTGATTTTTTAGAAATAGTTTTTCTTTATATATATATATATATATATATATATATATATATATATATATATATATATATATGTATGTATATATATATATGTATGTATATATATATGTATATATATATGTATATGTATATATATGTATATGTATATATATATGTATGTATGTATGTATGTAAATATGTATGTATGTGTGTGTATATATATATATATATATATATATGTATATATATATGTATGTATGTATGTATGTATATATATATATATATGTGTGTGTGTATATATATATATATATATATATGTATATGTATTTATGTATGTATGTATGTATGTATGTATGTATGTATATATATATATATATCCAAGATTCTACCATTTATTCATCAAATCAAGATCAAGTAACTTTTTCCTCAAGCAAATTAATTTCATTTATATGATACAAAGCCTTATTGTTAAAACTATCTAATCCTTGAATTAAAGAAGAATTGAGAAGGTCCTTACACTATAATTGATGCAAGAGATCAAAAATATTTGTATCTTATTGTTTGATTATGGAATCAACTTTAGATAGTGCAAGAGTGAGCTACAATTTTGTATCGTCTATAGTGTTTGAAGATTTTACTTCTTAGGAGACCATAATACCATTTCCTTTATGTAGTGCCAGTTTTGTGTTATGAGTTGGAGAAGAGGGAGAGGATGCTACCTATTGTGATAGAATTTATTCTATTGGTATATTTCCTTCCTAAACATCTTATTCAATAGGATTTTTTTCTACTTATTCATAAATGTTTTTTGTGGAAGGTTCTTATTAAAGTGTTGTTGTGTCTATTATCATGGGTGAAGAAAAAAGAGGTGATTATCATAGACTATCAAGGGTTGCAACTACCATTCCCTCCTCATCATCATATTCCATGATTATTTTTCTTCATCTTATTTTAGTTTTTAAATTAATTCTTTCACCAAAGTTTCATCACACCCTTAAATTTTTTGATTAAATGGAAACTAGTCAACTTCCTCAAAGATTGATATAGAAATGGCATATTTCATCAACCCATTTACATATTTAGGTTCAAAAGATTTGTTCTATCCCATGGTAGCTCTGTTGATTCTTTGAAACTAGGAGGTATTTTAGTAGGTACAAAAAATAGTGATAATGGAAAAATAACTTGAAAATAATGAAGATGAAAAGAGTCAACAAATAGTCTAGTTATGAATATTGCCTTGGTAGTTGCTAACATAATTCAAAGAAAACATGGTATGCCATAAGATATTTAAATGAAATTGAATTGAAAAATATTCAATATGTTACCATAGTTAGTAGACATGTGTGTCATAAAACACATTGTCATTACTTGAAGTGACATCGATTGAGTCTATAGATGGTTTGTGCATGTGGATAATGTTGATATGACACTATTTTTGCTGGTGTGTCATTTTTCTCATTAATTTTCCACATCATCAAATGTTTCTATCATGACTAGTATTTTGATAACTAACATGATGTCCTTGGATTAAATTAAAACCTTCTCCTCATGGTGAACATGCATGAAAAAAATGACTTATACTAACCTACTATCGATAATTAAAATACTCTACTTATCCAATCATACTCATAGTCCTTATTCTTTTCTTGCCACCTGATTCTAAATAAATAAAAAATGCATGAGTTAGTCTTTGTAAAAGTGTACAAATGAATACATCAGTTATTTTATTTCTTAGAACAAACTAACAATTTTTTTTATTTTTTTGTTTTAGAATTTTTTCTATTTCCCTTGACTAGCCATTTATAGTTTTTAATTCAAGCCTCTTTCTTCAATACATGACTAGCCAAATAGATAGTTCTCTAATCAACATTGCCAATAACATCCTAAAAAGTGTTTTCATTATTGAATTTTTCATTTTTTTATTATATATATATATATATATATATATATATATAATTTTTGGAAGAAGAAAAACAAGGAGTGGTCTTATTATTCTATTTTTAGAGTATACCATCATGGAGTTACTATCATGGAAGAACTAGGTCCTTCTATGAAAACAACTTCATTCCTGATATTTTGAATACAATCCTCTTTATTGACAAGATTCTAATATAATTTGAGTCCATATCCATTGAATGATATGGGCCTTATGATCTTATTCTCAACTTTCCTTTGAATTATTTAAACTTGGAGTCAAACAAGAGTGCCCAATCTCCTTCTTTAAATCTTCACTCTTTGATGTGAGAATCATGCCACATTTTCCTCTGATGCTACATAATTTTTATCTATTGTAAATATTTTGTTATCATCTCATCAAGCTCATTTGATTTGAGGATTATATCTTGTTATGCCTTATTTGAATCAATACCTACTTATATTATTATTTTCATAGTTTTCAATTCAAATTCTATGAAAATTAGAGGTTTCTTAACATACACTAGCTCCTAAGGTGAAAAAATAGTTGTTGTATTTAAAGTAATTTTGTAGGCCCATAGTAATTTTGATACTTTGGCTACCCAATTTTTTTTAGTGTTGATGACTATCTTATTCATAATGTTCTCCATCTCTATATTGGTAATTTCTACTTATCCATTATACTATGAATGGTAAGGGGAAGATTTCCTATTGTTAACTTGGTAAACTTCCATTAAATACTTGATCATATTAGACATGAATTACTGTCCTTTATCTAATATTATCTCTCTAGGTGCTCCAAATCATTACATGATCTTGAAATATAAAAAATATGTTACTAATTCTTCTCTAGTAAAATTCAAGGCTTGGACTTTAGCCCACTTAGTGACATAGTCTATACATACCAAGAGGTATTCCATACCTTAGGATGGAGGATCTACTTGACCAACAAAGTCTATTCCCCATTTCTAAATGCATCTAACAATACCTATGGATGAAGAGGCATTTCTAGTGATGGTGTAGGCTGGCCCATCATTTGACATGGATCACATTATTTGATGTACTTCTTTACTTGTCTGTGAAGTGAATGCTAGTAATATCTATCTCTTAAGATCTTATGCATGGTTCTTTTTATTGAATAATCACCAACTCTTGGTTCATCATGACAAGATCTAATGATGTCATAGGTTTCATTATATGATACCCACTTATGAAAGACATGATCATGTCCATATTTAAATAGCATGCCATTAATCCATTTAAAATAAGATCTTTCTTTGGTTAAACATTTCTTTTCTTTACAATTGAAATGGGAAGGAAACTTCCCTATGACCAAATAGTTGGCTATATCTAATCCTATTGAAAAAACAAATAGTTTTTCATCTAGAAAACCATCTTCAACTAGTTCCTCATCACCTACAATGTTTATTCTAGATAAAAAATTTATAACTACATCAAAATTCCTAAAAAAATAGTAAACCTATTATGATTCTTCCTCATACTATAGGTTTATTCATGAGATACTTTATAACTGAAGGGTATGTGTATATGAATATCTTATAACCTGTAATATAGTGCCTAAATTTTTTGATGGCATAAATCATAGCAAGGAATTATTTTTTGTGGTTGTATAATTTATTTTAGTAGGTGTGATATTTTTTTTGATGTAATAAATAACATACATATGACCATTTTCATCCTTTTGTCTTAAAAAAACCCCCATTGCATAATTAGAGGCATCAGTATAGATGTCAAAAGGTTTCTCTCAGTTAAGCGCTCTCAACATTGGTGTAGAGATAAATTTCTCTTTAATAATTTCAAAATATTTTTTCCAGTCATTACTCCATATACAATCATTACCCTTTTCCAACAAAGAAAACATCAGAGCAACAATTTTTTTGAAATCTTCTATAAAATGTCTATAAAACCCAACATGTATTAAGAAGCTTTTGATATCAATTTGATTTTATAGGGTAGGAAGGTTGGAGACTATTTCAATTTTATTAAGATCCACTTTAATTATTTTGATATAGATGTGTTTTCATAGTACTGTGCCTTGATCCATCATCATTAGGAATTTCTCATGACTTATTGATAATTGGTGTTCTTAAAATCTAGTTAGGACCTTGTCAAGACTATGTAATACTTCATCAAATGTGTCTCCATGAGAAGTCAAATTATCCATGTAAACTTATACATAGTCATTAGTTAGATCAAATAATATGGCTAAAACTACACATTAAAAAGTATATGGAGCATTACAAAGGCCAAATGGTAAGACTCTATAGGTAAACACTCTTCATGGGCAAGTGAAAGTGGTTTTGTCTTAATCCTTAGTTGTTATTTTTATTTGATTGTATCCACTGAATCCATCCAAGAAATAAATGTACTTTTTATTTGTCATATTATCAAACACTTAATCAATAAAAAAGAAGAGTAAAATATTCCCTCATATTGGCTTTGTTTAACTGTTGGTAGTTACACACACTCTCCATTTCACAATTTTATTAATTACAATTACTAGTGGAGAAACCCATTGACTATCTAAGATGGTATAAATTAATACCATATTTAATAATTTCTCAATATCAATCTTCACTATATCTCTTAATGTTGTATTTATCCATCTTTATGGTTGTCTAACTATTTTATCTTGACTTGTGTAAATGTGATTTGTATAAACACTTAGATGAGTTCCTCTCATGTCTATGCAATCCCAAGAAAAAGATTTGGTATGTTTTTCTAGGACATCAAAAACTTTTATTTATTGATCATGGGTTAGCCATCTATTTATGTTCAATGTTTTCCTATTAATAACATAACTTATTTAGTGTTAGGATGGACATATTTTATTTGTTTGAATTAACTTATCAAATAATTAATAGGACATAGATAGGGTAATAAAAAATGAAATGTAGTTACATTTTTTACAAATCCATATTTTGGAGGAATGATTCTAGCTAATGGATAATGAATTACATTAAAAAAATAATTAGTTTATCTTCTACCTAATTTTAAATACTTTCTTTCAATGGTCTATGGTCATATGTTGAATAGGAGAGATGGGAATTACATTCAAATAATGATTTCATAAAAACAAGTCTAGTTGAGTTTGTAGCTGATGGACTGGTAGAGTCCATAGCACGAATCAAGTAAAGTATATAGTTGATGGACTAATAAATTTTGTATTTGATAGACTGGTAGAGTTTGTAGATAACATATTGGTAGAGTTTGTAGCTAAGCTTATAAGGCTACTGGTCTCTTCTATATCTTTTGCTAATTCATAACTTAATTCTTCCATATGTCCTTATATTTTTATCATAGATAAGGATGAAAATATGTTATTTATTTTTAGTTCATCCACCCATATTGTTTTAGTGTAATACAGTGAGGGTTTTCCATGGGGTATAAAGATATTCATTTTATTTTTAGACCATTTGAAATAGTCATATATCCTAACCTGCAATCTATTAATGCTACTACAATAGCCAGTTAGGGTCTTCCAAAGATGATGGGGTACTCTAACTTCTTGGTTTTAGGTTGCATAACCATAAAATATACTAGATACTCTCATGACTCAATTATTACATCCACATCTTCTATAGTGACTTCTAGTTTAGCAACTGACTGATCAACCATTTGGAGAATGGTGGAGGTAGGTTGCATCCTAATAAGAGAATGTCTTTAGGGTATTAGTTGTCATTACATTAATTATTTCACCCAAATATAACAAATTTTTTTGTATTTATCTTTCCCATATGGTTATTATTATGACTAGACAACTTAGGTCTACATATTTGGGTACTAGTACTTTTCTTACTAAAATATCAGTTAGTTTACCATCCATATGTATGGTCTTTAGGTATTGTTTATTTTTCCCAAGCGTCTTAACACATATGATTTTAATGACTCTATTTAATTCTATAATATCCTTGATGGCTTGTAACAAAGCTACTTTAATGTTTAATTTTTCTAAAGTCTTGAATCAATTTAAACTCTTGGTTTCAGCTTCCTTTAATATGTCAGGAAAATGAATAGGTGGAGGAGTAGTAAAAATTTCATCTATCTTCTCTAGCATTTTATTTTATTCCTCTTTTCTGACTATGGGTTGAGGTGGATATATTTTTGGTTTTTCATTGGGAAGTTCTGAGATGGTGATAGGAGGCTCTTAAAAAATTATGTCTGATCTAAGCTAGATATTTTTAAATTCAATATCTCTTACATTCATGGTTTTTCCTTATTTATTTACATAAATAGGGGATGATTGTTTATTCTTGGGGTTAGTCACTAGTTGCATAGAAATTATGTTTGATGAACCTATTTTATAGGTTAATCAATAGGTAGTTCCATCAAAGATTGTTATGGTGGGAACCTTCTTTGAGGTTTAAACTTTTGATTGGTATTCCACTACATATTTCCCCATGGTTGTGGTTGTGTTTGAAGCATCCATGGTTATTGAGGCATCATCCATTCTTAATTATCCCATGGTGGATGTACTTGTCACCACATAAGTTGAGGAGATTGATTAATCCAAGGTGTCATCCATGGATTAATTAGATTTCTTAGACCAAACTGACCTTGAGTCTAGTTTTATGGAAATGTAATATATTTAGATGTAATTCAGGGCTTCTATGGGTTTTGTGTTATGTTTTAATTTATTTTTCAAAGTAGGGAGATGAGTGCAATGGGTTGTATCATGGTATTTTCTATCACACATCTCTTTTTTATCTAGAGTATAATCTCTAAAAGCATGTTTTAATTTAAATTTTGGGTAGTAGATGGATAAAGGTTCTATAGTATAATTAGATTTGGATTGAAGGCCATCTAATGTAGTATTTAACTAGACCAAAATTTTAGTTTTCAAATTGGCAAACTCCATCAATTGACTAACTTCATTGGACTTACCTAATTTTAATTTTTTAATGTTGGATTTTATCCTAGAGTAATTAGTGAACAAATATGAGATCTGGTGAAATGTTAACTTTATAATGTCTCTTCTACCCATCAGGTTTAGAGCATATTTGGATTCATAATCTAATCATTTAAGAAAGACCATTTTCACAACTTCTTTTGTAAGTTGATAACCACTACATTTGTGAGAAAATATGAACCTATCCAAATAATCCTCTAAAGTTTCATCCTCAATCTATTTAATCTTTAACAATTCCTTTTTCCTATACCTTACTCTATAGTAATCTTGATACTTATCAATAAATACAATTTCCATGTCTCTCCATGTACTAATAGAACACTTGTAAGGTCCATAAGCCACCTCATGGTTGACTCCTTAAGTGTAGAAGGGAACATATTGAGTTTCTGATTGTCATTTATATAATCATAGGTTTAGAATAACACTTTGAACTCAATTAGTAATTGACCTAGATACTCTAAGGATTTGCCGCTAAAATTTGGCATATTTGTAAGTGAAATTCTCTTCATAGAGGTTTGATCTTCTGAATTTATGACAACAAGATAGGAAAATGTTATGTCTTGTTGCATTCTATTTTATTCAAGATTTCCGCATTTCCTTGATTATTAGCCATGATTTTTGTTTCTTATTCTTCTTCCCAACCTATATTAGAGATCTCATTTATTGCTTCCTCTTGATCTTGAAAAGATTAAGGTCTAAGACCTACTATTATAGACAAAGGATCCTTAAGATTGATTCTTGCTATAAGAGAAGATAGTCCAAATGTGAGTCTTATTATAGAGTTTATTTGTGAGGATGATCTTGGTTATGGTGATTAATCTATTCATTATTCAAGTGTTTTTCTTATACATTAATATCTCTTAATCAAATATTTTATTCTCTCCTTCTCTGATCCTAACTTAGGATCTTTAGAGATGAACCTTCCTTTAACATCTTTGGGTCAGTTCATAACTTTATTTTTGTTTTTTTATTGGTTTCTATAATGTTTTTGTTATTTTACTATAGACCAATAAGGGTTACCTTACCTAACTATCCCCATTAATGGTGCCAAAAATGATGGCTATCATTTATCCCTTTATTTAACCTTTTATATTTATGTCATTCAAACCAAGGGTAGTGTCTATAGCTATCTATAACAATGTTTATGGTTTTAGGTCTTAAAAATATGGTTTAGGGGTGTTGATCTTATAATGTCTAATATAATCTATTTTAGAAAGAATTTTATTATGTAATAGAGAAAAACACTTGAAGAATTAAAACATTGTAGTCTAATTTTTTGAAATAAACACATTTTTTTGGAAGTAAACACTCTACTAATAGAAAACACACTTTCTAGAAGTAAACACTCTTACTAGAAGTAAACAATACACACTAATTTGTAATCCTAAATTTAATCTTAGAATTTAAAGATAATTTCCTATAGGTTATAAAGCTTAAATATATTTTCAATTACTACAACTATGAACACATATAATACAGTACAAAAACATGTTCCCAATTCTTGAGGAGAGTGGGCTCTTAATCTCTTTGGGAATAGGAATGGAAGGAAAAATTAGTACTTGAAAATTGGTTATATCTTCATTAATTGATCAAAATAGATTACATGAATATATTTTCAACTTGTGTTATTATACTTGAATATCAATTAAACATGCAATAATTCTCTCTCTTCTACTTAAAACATAGGGATCCAGCTATATATAATGATATAACTATAGATCCCTAAATATCAGTAATTAATCTTCAATTATCAAGATTAATCTCCTAATTTTAGTGTATATTCAAAATATATGATTTCTATTTGTAATAGGAAGAATCGTCAATTATAAAATCCACTTGAATATCTACTATGAATAACTTCCTAGATCTATTAGATCAATTTGTCTTATAAAAGAATATTGATATATTTATGATGATTGATATATATAAAGTATATTTATATATTTTTTATTTAAATTAATATTATAAATAGTAAGTGACCAAAATAATCTTCAAATATGTTGAAAAAAATGGAAAGTGTAGATATTCAATTCTACATACTTAAGAGCTAGACTAGGAGAGTCTGAAGTTGTATCTATGAAAGTTTGATAGAGTCTAAAGTAACAAAATTAAAATATCTTTGATGTTGAATAAGTATATAGTAAGGCTAATATGATGATAAGGATGATAAAATGATTCAATGAAGGGGGAAGTATAGTTTTAAATGAGTTTGTAGCTGTAGACTAGGTGAGTTCATAGCTATTGGGTAAGTCCATAGCAGCAGACTGGGTGAGTCCATAGCTACTAGGCAAGTTCATATATGAATCTAAAGTAGACTTGGATAATTTTAAATAATGAAAAATAATTTCTTATCTAACCAAATATCAATATCCTTCATATGGGTCACCTTAGAATATCATTAAAAATGCCATTATCTTTATACACATTTGTATATACACAAATTTGGGAGACTGAAAATACAAAGAGTTAGAATTAAATGAAAAAATTATTAACTTATACTTTAGTTATATTAAATAATATAAATAATCTATTTACTACATTAATATAAGATACAAGCCTAAGATCTTTACAATGTTCAGTCCATAGGAGAGGTAATTCAAGGAAAATGAAGAAAAGTAATAGTAATAATGAGTCATATTTTTTACTCATAATCATGGCTCCTAATATAATATTTCAAATCATTTAGAATTATAATTATTTCAAGTTAATTAAATTAGATATTAGATTCACTAGTGGCTTTAGCCACCAACTTGGCACCACTCTAGGAATCCAAGATGCAAAAATTATATATATATTTGGTTCCTTGCCCTTTTGTCCTAGATAATATGGAGAACTTATAGGTATTTGACGATGATCAACAAATCATACAATTTATGAATAATTATAGAGCCCTTAAATCCCATATATTAGATGAAAATGATGTTGAACCTATGAATATAAAATACTTGGGCAAAAACAACATCCTAAAGTTGAAAGAAAATTACATACCTATGGGAATGGTCTCATTAGAGTGAGATTTTGGCATGGATGCACAAGATCAAAAGTATGAACTATATAAAGTGATAGAATATATATTTTAAAAAATACTTGGGAACTGACCAATACCCTCAATATGTCAAAATTGCTCTAAGTTATTTGAAACCTAAGAAATAAAGATTGAAAGATATACTGATAAAATAAAAATATGTGATTTTTTTGGCACTAAGTGGGAGGAATAAATGAAAAAATTATATTCAATGTAAAGGGACTCACATTCATGTTCAAAATTAGTATGTTTTTTAAATCTACTATAGTTGGTTGTAAAAACTAATTAATGGGTTAAACAACCTAAAAAACACAATATTTACAAAGCTAATAACTAATTAAGTGAAATATCTTTGGATCATAAATGACCCAACAAACTCCCCCTTGATCCAAATGGGTATAAAATATGAAATAATTGGATCAAAGACTCTAAAGTCATCTAATAAACTATGAAGTAACTATAACTAGTGCATTGTATGTCATGGTACTGATTAATAATTATGTCACTCTATAAATAAGCATACCCTATGATTTATGGCATAAAAGGTTAATGAACATGATCAAATCCTTCTCATGATCTATGATCATCATACCATATTGAAGTATACCATGATAAAATCATGTCCAACAACATCAATCCACATAAGTATCTACCTAAAATCCCATCCAAGTGAATAACTAGTATTTTGTATGGCACATCTCTTTGATGTAAACAAATGTTGATTACCTTTGTTTAACACTAAAGATGATAGAATCCCTTATCAACTCATACTGTCACTGATAATTGATCAAATACATATCGATGCTATATCTTCTCCCCTATCAAGAAAGAGGTGATAAACCATGCATCAAGAGAACAAAATCAAATAATCCCATTTGATTCATCTCATTAATATCAAGTATATAAATATAGAACTATAATAAATAAAGAACATAATCCAAAAAATTATACTACAATAGATACTAATCTCAAGTATATTAGCTTGCACAAGATGGGTGAACCACTGATCACTTCGAATAAGCTATCAAATCCATCTAGACCATACACCTTAGCCATAAGGACACCTCCTAATAAAAAAAAACACTAAAATAAATTTAATAACTAGAGTAACTATAATATATACCACTATAATGGTCAACATAATTTTCATCTACTCTCTTTTTATGTGGAGAGTGGGGTCATTGAGAAGGACATACATCTACAAGATGTCCAATACCACCACATTTGAAACATGTGGGGGATTTCCTATTTCTATAATATATAGAAGAAGTTGAATCACTGTAAGAACCACTAGAATGAGAAGAGTGCCTATGGTGATATTTCAATTTTAAAGATCATGGAGAGTATTAATGAGAATGTTTTTGAGACTATCTATAATGGTGGGTAGAATGTCTTAGAAAGTGTTTCAGATAATGATTTTGAAACTACATTTATACATGGTGATGATCTCAATGATTTGACTTGGCCTTTGTAGAATGATCTTATTCATTAGATTATTCTTTTTATTTGGAAATTATCACTCATTTTGAGTTAGAATCTCAAAAATAGTGTCAAATGTTACATGATTTAGCTTATCACTAAGTTATAACATTTCAAATAAATTGGTGTATATAAAATTGAAGTTATTTAGTGTGAAGGAAATTAGCATGTGACTATCAATATTTCCACCTATCATGTTGTATTCTTGTTTCAACATTTTCATTCTATAAAAATATTCAAATACATCTTCATCATGAGCTAATTTATTTTTTTAAGTTGCATTATAAGTTCAATATTAAAATATGCAAGTTTTTTTTCATACAAGTATTTTAACACTTTACATGATTTCCATGCTCTAGATTTAATAGATTCAATGTTAATACTCACCTATGCAGTGTAGGTTAATTTTATCATTGTGAGTGCATGTTTTTAATTTTTTTGATACTCAATCAATTTGGTAGGTTCAGTGGGTGTTGTGGTCTCTTTTTCCATAATTTCACATAAATAATTAACAAATAAGTGTGTTTTCCAAGTGTAAGCTCTATTATTTATAGTTTTTAGGTGTTAGGTGTCCATTTTTATAGATTAAGCTCATAATTTTTCCATGGTTCCATAGAAATAGGTAATCAAGTTTAAAAATGGAATGCTATTGGGATTTTTCCTTTATCCAAAAAATAGCTTCCAATTACAAGGATACAAGGATTTTGGGACTTGTCCAAAAAACACCTTATAGCACATTTTTACAAAAAAAGTTGACCAAAACAATAACCAAATGGTTTTGAACCTTGACATCCCTTTACCAAATAACTAAAAAAAATATTATATCCAACTTTATTTCAATAAAATTGAATACAAAAAGGTAGGATATTCAATATATATTAGATTTTTGTAGATGTGAGAAAAAATATTTTACCAACTATTAATTCTTTTTCATATAAAAATATTTCACTTGTATATTAATGCTACTCATGGGACCCAGAGAAAAAATAATAAAGAGTAATACATTGCGGTGTTCCATATTTGGATTACATCATACAATAGTACACTACTAAACTTTTAATAACTTTGAGGAACTTTTAACTGTAATTGTCACTATCTTACACTTGGAAAATTCTTTAAAAACTTACAAATTTCATATATAGGATTATTGACCAGATAACTTCCAAAATAAATTTACCAATCCATTATGCCATCACTATACAATATAGGAGAGAAAATAAATTTATTCAAAAACGTGAAAAAATTTAACCAAGGTGAGTTCAAGAAGATCAATACTAATGATGCAATGACTATCAATGTAGGATCAAAGAAAAATACAGCAATGCTTGATAAAAATGCTTCAAAAAATTAAGGAAACTCTTTGATCCAAATTCAGATAAACTAAAAAACTATTCAATGTCTAGGTCTATGCAAAACAATCAATTTTGAACAAAGCCAAATCATGCCAATCTAGATGACATTTGAGACTACATCAAAATATAATGACAAGCTTTGAATACTAGTCTAATTTTTATGTAGTAAGTATATATTTAAATACAATATTTGTATTTCTTGCATATCCTAGGTCAAGATATCTACAACAACAGTTGTCTCTTTCTTTCCATAGGTTTTGAGGATTTTAACATGGATAGTTCCTCTAAATCTCATTATACTTGCTACCATATAGGTCTCTTATATTGAACAAATAGGGATAATAAATCATGTAGTGTTATCCTTCAGTCCTCCATCAGTAGGGTAAATTTCCTCTAGCATGAACTCATCTAGGCTCCAATACCACAATTGGCACTACGTGGGAGGAATAAACTCAAAAATTATATTCAATGTTAACTATTTCATATTCATGTTAAAAATTAGTATGTTTTTTAAATATACTATAATTGATTGTAAAAAACAAACTAAACAAAAATAATATTTATAAAAATAAAAAAACTAATTATGAAAAATATATTTGGATCATAACTGACCCAATAATTTATTGGACATATGAAGACCTAAAATTCTTTGATGCCATGGCCAATGTGAATGCTATCTGATTTAAGCCAGAACACATTCACTTTAGGAAATGATAGTGGCCATTAAATATAATTATAGATCCATTGATTAAAATAGAAGTTTAATAAATATTAGATTCCAAGATTGTCTTTAAAATTATGCATTCCACTTGGGTCACTAACCTAGTGCATGTCAGGAAGAAGAATGGAGAAATCAAGCTATATGTCAACTTTAGAAACATGAACCAGGAATCACAAAAGGATAACTATCATCTACCTTCCTTATATGAGGTAATTCAAATGGTTAGTGTATATAAGATGATGTCCTTTCTAAATGGATTGTTGGGTTATAATCAGGTGCTAGTAAAAGTAGAAGATAGAATGAAGACCACTTTCACTACTAAGTGGGGGACATTTTCATATATAAAATGATCCCTTTTCATTTAATTAATGTAGAAGGAACTTTACAGTGAGATATGGACTTCACTTTTCAAGGACTTGTTGCTAAATGCATCATTATATATATGTATGACCTCATGGTGTTTACAAAAAATAGAGTCAATCATGAAGATCATCTAAAAATGGTATTTGATAGATAAAGAAGATACAAATTATCCCTTAATCCAAAGAATAGCATATTTGGAGTTACTGAAGGGAAATTACCAGGCCATGTCATTACCAAATATTGGATTTCCATTAGCCCAAATTGAATCCAAACCATTTCTATGTTAATGCCTCTTAAAATTAAGAAAGAATTGAAGTATTTATTTGGAAAGATAAAATTTGTAATAAACTTCATTTCTTTATTTGTAGATATTTTCAAGCCACTTAATGCCATTTTAAAACAAGATGCTAAAATAAAGTGTAAAACTAAAGCTAAAAAGGCATGTTAGGGTATCAAAACTATCATTTCTCAAGTTATATTTTTGATCATCTTATATTTTATTAAGTATTTATTTAGAACAAATATATCCATAGTGCTCATAAAAAAGGTGGATAATGAAGAACATCGAATTTCCTTCATGAGTACTAATTTGAAATATTCATAGTTGAATTATTCCATGATAGATAAGCATATATATGTACTAATCAATATTGTAAAGAATTTCATGAATTAAATGCTTTAGAATAAGACATATGCCATTATCCATATTCAGGTGTCAGGCTCATGCTTGGTTGGAATGAATTCAGTGAGAGAAGTAGTAAGTGGATGGAAAAACTATAAGAGTTTGATCTTAAAATTAGACCAATCAAGATAGTTTAAGGCCAAATAATCATTCAACTCATGACTAGGATATATCCATGCAATCATATTAAATAGATAAATGATATGTAAATAGATGGTGGTGAATGGTATGCCCACATCATCCAATACTTACTCATAGGTATGTGTCCTCTTGATCTGAATACAGAATAAAGGTGAGCCCTTAGGCTCAAATCAGCTCATTACATGATAAAAATGGAGATTTATATGAAAATAATTATAAAGGAATATATTTGAGTTGTGTCTCAAAAATGGAAACTACAGGCATCTTGAGTAACTTGCATCAGAGGATAAGTAGTAGACATCCCTTAGGCAATGTAACAGATCACAAAATCTTGAGAATGGGATATTACTGGCCTATAATTTTCAAAGATGCCCTTAATCATGTTAGGAAATGCCTTGAATTCTAGGTGTTTAGAAAAAGGGAATTCCATGACACTATGCCTTTATATCCAATCATTAAGGTACACCCTTTTTTCTCAATGGGGACTCAACTTTATTGGGGTGATCAACCCAAACTCTTCAGCAAGACATTAATTTATCCTAAAAGCCACTTATTCTTATTACAGAAGGATAGAGGCTATATCCAAAAATAATCATAGAGCATAAGATGTGATTAAATTTATAGAATAAAACATAATGACCAGGTTTGGAACCCTAATTTTTTTGGTTTGTGCCAATGGTATAGCCTTTCAATCTACAAAATTTACTGAGTGGGCTTACAACAGACATATTTCCATTAGGTTTTCATCAAATTATTATCCCTAGGGTAATAGATTAGTTGCATAAACTAATAAGAATATAATGGATGCATCAATAATTTAATATAATATAAACTAATAAAATGGCATCTACTTCTAACTTATTTATTATGGGCAGACATAATAAGACATAAGCAAGACCTCAAGACTTCACCTTTCTTGCTAGTATATAGACAACAACTAGTTTTTTTCCTATCACTCTTAAATTATCAACATATCAATTTATGTAAGATTATATTTAAGAGGATGAGATAATCCAATATAGACTACTCAACATAGTTTAGATTTAAGATGCATGAACTGAAGCACTACATAGCTTCAACAAACACTAAGACATTGTCAAAAGGTGGCTTGGAAAAATATATAAAATCAAGGTTTTTATAATTTTATACCTAGTTATTTTATGAGATAAATCACATGAAAAAACTAAAAATGTGCTAATTTCACTCTCTTATGTATTGGACCATACCAAATATCTAAAATCCTAGGTAACATAACATTTTGTCTAAAGGACCTCCAAGATAATGACCTTGATTTTCCATTCAATGGATAATTTTTGAAAAATTATTTACATGGTTACT
This sequence comes from Torreya grandis, assembly GCA_037957365.1. NCBI lineage: Eukaryota > Viridiplantae > Streptophyta > Pinopsida > Cupressales > Taxaceae > Torreya > Torreya grandis. The sequence continues at coordinate 824,343 of JARHVA010003769.1, read as the reverse complement.
CCAATTTTGGATGCCTCTAAATGATGATGATTTCAGATGTAGAAATAGGAGTGTATTAAGTTTCCTACTTTATATAATAGATTCATTGCATTTTCAGATTAACCTTTCTTATTTTTCTTAGACTAGTTTTCTATTTTTAACATTTACTTTAATAATTAATTTTGTTGCTTTATATATACATTTTCAAGAGGAAAATGATTTACATCAACTAGGATTTGTTTTTGTAATACTTGAAGTTTTGGAATTGATGTATGTGTTATGAATAAAGTTATGTTTTTCCTAGATTAAATAAGTTCACTAGGCTTTTGGAATTATCTCTAATATACTCATCAAAATATAGAAATACTTTTCATTTCCAAAGATAAAATACACTATTAAAAGCTAAAATTTAGATGGTATATAGTAAACATTGATATTGATACATGATGATAGGGACATATTGATAAAAAATGAGTTTCTTATACATACACCCAACCAATGGTGATTCCCAACCATTCTTCTATTTATGTTTTGTAAAAAAAACATGAAAAATTATGGAGGAAGGATAAATATAGTAATATCTATTAGGGATATAAATTATTGAATAATAGTAGAGCAAGACTTAGATCATAATCATAGGTATAAGTTTTGGGGCTATAGATGCCTTACTGGTAGTAAAGTTCAAACCTTTCTTATTATTTTTGTCATAAAATATGAAATAAAAATGAAACCTATAATGTTTATCCATGTCTCTGTCAAACATCTCATAACAAGGGATAAAATAAATGTCACAAAATCACACATAGATACCAATAATGAAAAGGGTTAGTATGTTGCATGAGGAAGTTGAAGTCTCTTCCAACTGACTGGTCTACTTATTCTTTCCTAGTTGTGGCTAAATTTATATTATGATGCATTAACTAAGATTCTAGGTTCTCAAATACTATGGAGCATTTTCCCACTGAGTCACCATTTGTTGTGCCCCAACACACCCCATTCTCAAAATTCAAATAGGGGCCCATTATTTTTAAGACATATTTATCATAGTCCATATCAATCTTAGGAATTTTGCTATTAATCAAGTGTGAACAAACCTAAGATTGTTTTCAATGTCTAATTTTACTAAAAAAGATTTAAAAGGAATAAAATCAAAGATTGGACATCATTCATGAATTATCTATTACCTTTGATTCTCTTCTCTAATTTCAAAATGTGTATTCAATATTCAATTTTGATTTAATGGACTAAAAAGACTAAAAAAGATTATATATATTTTTTAAGATTTTATGTGCAACATCCATTCATGGGATTTTAAATTTTCATTAGGGTCCCTAAATCATGACATCTATTGGAATCTTATTCACTCATAATAGACTATAATTATAGCTAAATTATTATTAGTCCCTCTAAGCATATAAATTCATGAGATCATGCCATGTGAAATCATCCCATTTAATTGAAACATTCAACATTAAAACTACAATCTAGGTTCTTAGGTTGACATGAGCCATCCATATGTCAAAATCTTGTAAACATGGGACACAGCCAGTTTTCATGAAAAGTTCCATGTCCTCTGATTTCCATGGAATATCAATATTTATCCATGTGGTGTAATCTCATTTAGCTAAAGTTTGTAAGAAGAAAATACATAGTTGTTATTCAAAAATGTCTTAATCTCTTGATATTATGCTAAATGGTAATCTCTAATTGACTCATGACCTAGAATATCAAGGGAGGTCCATTATATTCAAAGCTCCCAAGTTCCCTAGATCATTCCAAGTTGAATAATATTATTAACCTGGGCCTTATAAATTTTAAATACATTGTAAAAGTTATAAGTCTCTAGATTAATGAGATTCATCAATGTTTCATCATCTTAGAAGTTAGCGTCCTGATAAGACAAAGTACACTACCAAAATTTCTAAGTTTTCTATATTAATGAATAATGTCCATGTGGAAAGATCCTATTAACCTAGAACTTTGTAGTCAAGATTACATGGATAAAACTCTATTTTATTTGGATTCCTAAGATCCATCCATGTGTCTGCATATCAAAATCTTAGAACCTATCAACAAGAAGGTATAGAAGTATAATACATTAATTTTTATATGATCCAAAGATTTCTCCATGTGTAACCATCTTGTGCACATGGATCCTTCCAAAAAAATACACTTAATTTAAATTCTAGAATATCTTTGAGTCCTTTCGATCATGATAAGTGGAAAAATATCACTAAGTTATCACTCACTAAGCATATGAAGTAGAATTATAAATTTAAAGACCCTGGACAAATGAGATTGAAAAAAGTGACACAATATAAGAGATGCATGGCCATAATACAAGAATGAAATTTTACAACTAGGAAAAATCTTAATAAACATGAAATGGGCACATATCAAAAAGTAATGACTAAGCACTTGGAATTGATGAAAATTCACCACATAGTAAAAAGTAATTTTCAAAGCTAACTTTTCAATTTCAAATCAAAATGGGAAGTAGAGATAAAATCCATTATAAAATTAACTTCACTTGAAATGAACATTCATGTTTTAATATTTGAGTAATATATGTAAAATACTAAGAACATGAGACCACTTTTCCATCAATCAAATGAGCTATGAACTATGAAATCAAGCCATCAAGCCTTCAAGATCCCTAATTTTTAATGCTAGAGAATTTGTGAATTAATCTAGCCAAGCTTAATAGAAATTATATAATACAAAAATGGATTCATCCCAAGCATCTAACCAACCTCCTTCCTAATATTCTAATGTAGGGGAAACTAAGTAATTGGACATAGTTTTTGACATGGGGTATTACCATTTCCCATTATTTGACTATATATGATGAAATTCAAGGCATCAATCCATATTCCAATCAAGACCAGTTGGATGATGATAGAAACATATATGTGGATGATCTATTACCAATTAAAATAATGGGTCTACCTAAGATAGGAATAAATTCTGAGGTAATTCAATGCATTGACTTACTTCATGATTTATTATTCTATGGTGCTATTATTAGAGGTTATTTTCACTAAAGACTTTGTATAAATATGATTGACTATATCTCTAGGGATGATTTGAATAATTTTTTGCACATCCTAGTTTTTGAATTACTTATAACTAGGTCACAACTAATGCCTAGTTAGAACACAACCTAGTCAATGGAAATCTCAAGCATTGGATAGCATATGGAAATAAATTAAACATTTAAAGGATTATTTATTCAATGTCCATAATTAAATTTAGGATATGCATTAGGATATCCATGGCCTTATTTAAAATTTTATATGGGTTTGTTAACATCATCTATATAAACAAGATGTGAGTCTCCTTGTTGGACATAATTATAACTTTTGATAAAATTGTGTCACTTGGAGAGGTTATTAGTGTCTAACTCAAGGTGCACATGTTTAAGTCTGATGAAATGACATCTGATGGTAAATTTTATATGATGTCATATTTATTAGATGCAATCATGGGAATGGTTCACATGACCTATGATAAACCCTAGGAGTCATCCATAGAATATGTGAATAATAGGGTATGTGATGAATTCTCTCTACTCCATATCTATCAGTTCAGGAGAAAAATAAATAGAATTGAAAAATAAGTATACACATTGGTATACCAAGACATTTATGAGCATTATACTCCTCAAATTTATGTGAACACAAGGAAAAAAAATTTAAATATAGTAGATTACTAGCACTATACCGACAATACTATAATCAAGAAAGATGTAACTATGGTTACTCCTATAGATCTCCCTTATTATGTTCTTGAAAAAGTTGTAGATAAGTAAATATATTTCTATATGTATACTCATGTGGATGAGGATATAGCTACCAAACATTAAGTTTACTGTCACAATACCCTTTAAGCATCTACCAAATGCAATTTTCATTAAGGAGGTACCTTAATTTAGTCATGAAGATTAGGGTTCACAATGCACTAATCCAAGCACAATTTAGAGATTTGGATCCAAAGAATAGATTGAGATAATACCTTAGTGAACTCAAAAAAAATGTAGTCCACATTCCTTATGGCCATAAGAGCTATGAGCATGACTCAATTTCTATTAATGTTGCATATGATTATAAGGTTTACACCTAGATGAATCAACATAGAGTGAATATGGTGGCAACCCAAGGAATCCAATATGATACTCTAATTACAAAATCAAAAGGAAACAAGATAGTTAATGAGGTAATAAAATTTGTAATCCATTAATGGCCCCAGCCACATGCTCAATTATCACCTGAGCATGATCATCCTACCTGTCCATAACAAATAAAAGTTGTCATAGAGGAGGAAGGTGACCCTAAAGGGGAAATATATCCATATATAAGAAATAATTTTATAAACGAACTACCATCACCACAATTATTGACAATAATATAGTCTCTTTGGCATCTTTTCCCTCATTTATTATAGTTTAATAGGTAAGTATACCTACATTCCTAAGAAATTATTTGGTATCAATACCCTTATTAAGACCAATATCAACACGTCCATCCTCTTTGCATGTGCTTCTTGTAATCCTAGTGCATGCATCTCATGTTTTTCATAATATTTATACTATACTTCCACCTTCCACTACTGAAGTTCCTTCATCCCCCACTCCATCAACTTTAGGGTTAGTCTATGTATCTACTAAATGATATATTATCATTTATAAAATGAATATTTTCAATATTTCATTTTCACCTTTGAATGTATAATTAGAATAAATACTTATTGAACACCCATTTTCTAAAGGTGATCCTCTATATGAGGAATCAAAAGATGAAAAAGAGGGATGGAATGAAGGAGAAAAACAAATGGATCTATATAAGTGTTGGATAGTGATGAAGAAGATGAAATGTGGGGAACTGAAGAGGATTGGGTTTCAAGATAATACATAGAGTCTAAGGAAGAAAAAAATTTATCTAAGGAGATAGATGAAGATGAATCTAGAGATACAAAGATATTATATGAGGAAGGATAAGTAGAATAAGATAAGGATGAATCAACATCCACTTAATTATTAGTGGAATATAAGGCATTATATTTAGACACAAAATCCACATTTATATAAGCCCTTACTCTAGGGCTTACTAATGCACCTAAAACCACAACATATAATCCTTATAAAACTATTATGCCAATGCCATATACTCTAATACAAGTACCAACTACTATCCAAAGTACAATTATTCTTATTTATGAAGAAATATAGGTTATAAAAATGGTATTATCTTCTATTTATTCATCTATTACAATATTAGATTCCCATATGATTATTTTTTCATCTACTAGTTTAGTTTCTACCCCACCCTCTCCCTATGATTCATTACAAGAGTATTATTTAAATACTAGGTAATTATATACTCATGAATATGTTAAGGGGAGAAATAAGTTTCTAATTCTTTAGATTCTTTTATTCATTCAACCACTACCCCAATAAAGGCCAAACCCCAAGACCATAGGAAGAAGGTTCATTTTTAGTATTTGGTGACTATATCCATTTTTAATCCCCAAATTCAACCAAAAACATCCACCCAATTAGACCTATATAATTCCCAATCTAATCCATATGAGTATTCTATAATGAATTTCATAATAAGTTTTGGGAAGACAAAATATGTGGTGGAAAATACACCTCAGAATAGATTAGTGCCACTCCTCCACTTCCCCAAATTTGTATCCAAATAAGTGCCTCTATGCTCCCACCATTTTTCATACTTATTTCTAGTACTCTATAAACCACTCAGCTAAAATAATATGGAGAGCTTATTATCCCTATACGAGTTAGAGAGTTGGAAGAACGTAATAAGGATAGGATGGGCTTCGTGCTTATTAAATTTTCCATAATAAAGACCTAATTTGACAAGATGAGTGTTACAATCCAAACTGTTAGGAAGAGGAAGGGAGTAGAAAATAATATAGTGGAGGAAGTAGTGTTGGATCAAATTTAAAATTTATTCCCCTTAGCTAAGAAGCAAAATAAGAACCTGAATGACCACACCAAGTATATAGAGGACTTTTTTTCTTTTTTAAATACAATAGGGGAGGTGATGAAGGATATGTATAGAAGTAAGGAGAAGGAAAAATAAATATTTATGTATAAAAAAATTATTCATGCTCCTAGAGAGATTATAGATAATGTCCAAAGTGTAGCTACTTGATTGTATGATATTTTGAAAATAATGACTTATAGGGGTGAATCCCAACCTAAATGGGAAGTATTAGTAAATTTTTTGAGTGAATTGAAATAAATAATGGAGAGGATAAATTTATTATTTCAATACATAAGAAATATCACATACAATAATTTGAATTTAATGACTTCCTAGGAGACAACTTGGGTTTTGAATTTTGTAATTTCAAAGAGAGCTTATGCCTTTCATTGGCATATTCATATGGAATTTTCAGTATCCCAACTCACATGCCAAGAAAAGGAGTACATACACTTTTTTAAGGATATGAGGGTCATAGGTATGATAACCTCTATAAGGTATTTGATAAATAATCCCAATTTTGAATCACTTCTCAAAGAAACTATCGATAGTTTAAAAGCAAGTTGAGGGAACAGTATACAAAATAAGTGAAGAGATCCTAAAACTCATCAATTTTTCAAAGGATAAAGTGACTAATGTAGAGGCAATCAGATCTAGAATTAGAGCCTATAAAGATGATAATAACAAATTTATGGGTCAATTTGGTTAAATATTTAAACCCTCTATGCTTAATTTTGATATTTTTAACAAATAGTTTGAGGTTACTTATGCACAATTCAAAAATTTGAAGATTATGTGTATTCTACCAAGATATTATCTACTATTAAACTAGCACCAACATTGATAATTTAGAATCAAGGTAAATTTTATCATGTAGTGCATGTTCCTTCTCAGCCTAATGGTACTTTATCAATGATGGTGGCTACATCAGCTAGTCCTTCACCTTCAGTGCCTTCTAATACTTTAGGAACCATGATGAGAATGTAGTTCCCCTTTTATTTAGGTAGTTTGAGAAAGCACCGTAGTTAAATATGAATATATATTTTCATGTATTATATTTTTGTGAAGACTTATATCTTGACTCTTTTTTATCATGTATATATTTATATTACAATTATGTAATTTTGGTCAACTATTTATCTTATATCTTATACATACAGACTATGCATGAACTCTAAAATTGAAACTATAAATTTAGAATTTTCTTGGATGATGAGGAAACTCTTCCCCAAGATTATATATACTTTTATTCTCTTGATTTTAAAGGGAGGATAATTTTGGTTACTGAGATATATAATAAATCTAATAGGCTGTTATATAATTTATATTGATGTGCAAATATTGTTCTTTCATGAACTCATGATTGAAAAAGTTTCATCATTTTAGTATTTTATTCGTTGGTTTATGTATAGGTTTTATTTTAATATAGTTATTTATCCTGAATACTAGCTAATTTTAATGATTTATTTATAACAATCATAATCTCCCTTGTTAGATGTGAAATTACAATCTCACTAAAGTTAATTGTATTTTGTTTCCTTGGAATCTTAATAGTGTTTTACTATATGTGTGCCAATAATAACATACATCAAGCATCAATTTCCTGATTACTTATGCAAACCCTAGTTCAAAATATAGTTTTGAACTGTTTCATCTTTTTTGATTCATAAACCTTCTTTATTTTCCTACACTTATTTATTTTTGAGTTTTATTTTGGTTCTATCCACCTTAGGTTATATTCACCATCCATCCATATGAAGTAGGTATAGACTCACATTGTATTTAAACCATTCAAGGTAAATAACTACATTGTTCACCACTATTCCACCTCTAGGTTATTTAGAAACCCCAATACTCTTAAACTCATACCTTGGAGTGAATATTTTGTCATTGATCCTAACATGTTAGAGGATACCTCATAAGGTTACCTAGTGTGTATAAAACCCACACCAACATCCCTGATATTCCCATTGATGGATATCACTTCTATCTGATCACATCCTTGATCATGCTTTATACCTATACATTTTAGTTTTCCTTTTATTATTTATATTGTAATAGATTGGTTAAGACTAGGATTTACTCACAAATACCAATGTTATCATGCCTCTTGATTTATTTTTTAAATTACAGTGTAAGACCTTGGATAGGACTAATCTTTCCTCATAATAATATTCTCATACTATATTATGACCATCATTCACATGTCATTTGATGATCATACTTTATTCCACCACACTCTATCACATGCATTAAATCTAAGTTATTTATTTCAAGTCTCTCCCTATTTTCATTGCATATTTGTTTTCATTTTTTCTTTACATCTTCATTTGACATTTATCATTTTTATTTAATTTTATTACAATATTTTACATATATCATTGTTTATGATGAATGTTACATTCATTTTCACCATTCATTGATTATTTTTCAAAAATTTATATTTTCTTACAATTTTTTATTATTTTACATTTATCATTATTTTTAACCATTCATTTTCTCACATTTTCTAGAAAATAATAAAATGTACATTATACATTTCCCCATAGAAAAATAAATTATAATCACATGTAATACAAATAAAATTCATCAATAGATAGCATCCATGACTCATAATGAAACACATCTATATATATGATTCACAAGTTTTATATACATCATGATACATAATGATACATCATACTAAAAACATAGATCTAAGGCTAAAATCCATCATGAAGACATGATGCACTACCCATAGAGGCATAATAATTCCATATTTTTATATAATATTGTAGTTAATGCATTCATAATCATAGACTCTCCACTTATCTATATAAATTAGCCACCTACACCTGTAACCTTGATACATACCCTATCATAGTCAAATGAGTGGCTCTTTCCTAAGCTATTACCTACCACACCTTAAAATCCCATTGACCAACTCCCAATGTCACTATAACCTATGTTCTAATTAATAATCTATGTATCTCTTAGATAATGTCCCCAACTAACTTCAACCACTCAACATAATCCTAGGTTGAAGGAATAAATAGATCAATCAACTACTTATTGTCATGTTATGATAATATGTTATCCAAAATGTCATGGTGGGTTATCTCCACCAAGTTCCTCCATTGGTCCTTTATCATATCATATATAAAATGCAAACCAAAATGACATAAAATCTCATATGCATATCCAAAACCATACGTATATCTAACACACACACACACACACACACACACACACACACACAGAGACACACACACACACACACACACACACACACACACACACACACACACACACACACACACACACACACACACACACACACACACACACACACACACACACACACACACACACACACACACACACACACACACACACACACACACACACACACACACACACACACACACAATATCAAAAATATTCACTACAAAACATATCTTACTCACCAATAGTATCTTCAAACACCTCTTGTATATGTTGGATTCATAGCAGTGTGAAACCTATATATTGTCTTATTTGAATCAAACAATCATGTATTTATCTACTACATATGTGTTTCATAATAGACTAACTTAATGCAAGTTGTGGTATTGGATTTCCATAGGGTTGTGCCTTTAACTATGCCTATGGTTATACTAGTGGTAAAATTGGAGCCTGTTTCCCTGTCTACAATTATGGTGGTGGCTCTAATATCTATTATTGTGGAAAAATTCACTACATATATTTTACACTACCTATTTTTCCTAATATATTCCATTTTAATTCAAAACTTCTAAATAATAATAATAATTCATCCCATACCTGAACTACACCAACTTCCACTATGATTCATCCTCCAACTTGTCCACCTCCTTGAGCTTGAGCCATCATCTCTATTTTCTATATTTAGATACATAGTGCTCTACTTTCAAAAATAATTAAACATGCAAAGGAATAGTAATCACCCCTTTTATAGTTAAATTACAAAAATATTAAAGCTTCAATTATTTACCAAGAAATATGTATTTTTATCATAACATTATTTCTATAAGTAATTTTCAAAAACCAAAAGAATCTTAAATATCTTAACAAAGTAGATAATTTTTCATTACTAACATCATATTTGGAAAAAAACTAAATTTTATCTTATTTTTTACCTTCATACCTTGTTCTGCCCACTAGATGCCTATCTTCATCTACTTCAAATCCAAATTTTCTTTGAAAATAAAAAGATAATTAAAGGTATTTATTTAAAAATTACTGAATTTCATTTATTTCCCACTTTATATTATAATTTTTTAGCTCAATTAAAGTGTTTCTATTTTATTTTTTTAAGCAACATAACATGTTACACTCTGGTGACACATGATGAGGTTTGAGTGGGGTATATGTATACACACAATATGTTAAAACTTTATCATTTACTGATACTTTCTCTCTTATAGAAACATGTATATTTGTAATCTCTCAAAGTGCACACCTTAAAGGGTGCACTAGGAAAGGGGTGGCCAGACTAATGGTGCTTCAAAAGAGACATTTTTGTTTATCTATCATGCCTATATCCACTACACTTCCCTCATACTTGATCCCCTAATTAATATTCCTACTTATAACCTGTAAGTATACCAAGACCCATTTTTTTGAAATATAAGTTATTTGTGATATATTAGTTTCTCATTCCCACCAATTTTCAAACTAATTCAACCCAATTAGATCTAGTCTAAAATTTGTAGTAGATTTTTTACAACTATATCAGCCTTGGTAGACCTAGTTTGAGATTAGAATGTCATATTTTCAACTAAGTTAAGGTTGTCTAATGGCATCAAATAAAACTTTAGGAAGGGTTAGCATCAGTGACCACTATAAATGTAAGTCTTCATTTTAATACAATAGAGAGGAACATTTATTTTTGCATTGTCATTGTTCATAATTCTACTTAAGTCTACATTTAGAGAATTAATTTTTTACATTTTGTCTCATATGGAAATGGCTTATCTTATTGAATATTATATACAAGAGGATGACTCATTTCATCCTATATATTGATTCAACCTTTGTGATCCATACAACTAGAACAATCTCTTGAAAAGAACGGTAAGGGGATATTAAAGTTTGATAAGTTTTGTTTAAAGTAAGTATAGTCTAACCCTATCTCTTTCATTAGATATATATAAGTTTCATAATTAATAGCCTTAATGAATTTATAACTTCTTGGTTGAATCTCATCTATACTCATACTTAGTACGGCTATAGGATTTTTCAAACTTGCCATTTCCCATTGTAGGTAACCTAGGACCTCATTTACTTATCAAGGTTCCTTACCCCTTTTAGTTTGTTTGTAAACATCCCCCTTATTTTTTTTTATATATTGTAAATATTAAATCATATTAATTCCAATATTATAATATATAGTTATATTTATTTCCTAGAGGCTTTAGAAACCTCTATATTTATATTGTGTAATAAGTGATCCTCTTCCTAGGTTTAATGGATTCATTTAGCCAGATACATTAAGTATTAATTACCTCTATTTAATTTACCATCTCTAAATATTAATCTCTTAGATATGATAACTTTATATCTAATCATAGCTCAATTCATATAATTACTCTATTAATCTAAGGAGTGGATATGTTAGTCAAGGCATGAAATAAAATTTCAAGGTATGACTGCATGGTGTTCATTTATTCAACTTTAGGTTATTTGAATTCAAGTTAATCACGGGAATACTGAGCATCTTCCTATTATTTATCCTCATATGGTGACTAAACTTATAAAAGATACAACTTCAGTTCAATACACGTGTCTTCTCTAGAGAAATTTTCATCAAAATGATAACATAACCATTTTATGTGATGAGCATGCATTTCTAACTTCATAATACCTTTAATGAAGGTGACTTTTTTATGATGGTTTGTGACTAACCATGGTGTTACATATGTATTGAAAGAAGAAAAATTCAAATATCTAGGCTAGGAGATTATCTTATCTTATACAAACATAGCCAATATTAATTATTACATTATGTTATTTGGTTTAAACATATTTACCTCCACATGAATTTTATCTTTAAGCCCACTAATGAAAAAAATATAGAAAAATACATCATTTAACCTTTTGGTTTTATTTTATAACTTTTTAAATCTAAATAGATACATGTAAACCATTCTAGTGTGACTTAGTTTGGTCAGGGTGATAATGAAATCATCACAAGCACTAGGACCAAAATTAACCAATAAAATATTGAAAAAATTATCCTAAGTTGATTAAGTATGAGATTTATGATAACTTGGGGTCAAGGTAAAACATATTTCTCTAATTTAAATGATGAAATGGGTATTGTTGTCACCAAATATTACACCTTATATGAGGGTGTTCAATCCTCATCCATATTTTGGAAACATGGTAATACTTATAGGTATGTGAGTGTACCTATAATAGAAGTAAACATCTAGGTTTAAGGGCTAGCTCCTTGAATATAACTTGAAGTTCTTGTCACCTAACAAATTTTTTACTAGTGGGAAAAGGGATATAATTTTTCATGAAAATAAACTAATATAAATGGGTGATACACTAAAATTATTTCCAAAATACTATCACACTTCTTTCACTAAGAAATAAATCTTACAACACTAGTCTAAAAGTCCTAGAATGCACTAACACTAGTATTTCAATATGAAGGTGACATACATGAAGAATATCTAATGTAAGTGAAAAAATAGATCAGTTTTGGATAATAAATATAATTAAACACTTGAGAATAGATCAATACACTTAATAATACTTCATAATACCTACTATAGTGAAGTCACTTACATCAAACATGGAAGGATTGAGAGAAACAAAGGATATATGAATATTTCTTAACTATTCACTATACATCTCTTCACACATTTTGAAAAGATGATACATGAACTCAAAACATATTTTATTTATTATTTTGAGGCAAATTACAATGTCAAAACTAGTATCACTTTTCCATACATCATGTGGTATTAGTTTACAAGAGCCAAAATGGCTACTACTTATAGAATCAGAGAGAGGGGAAAAGAGAATGAAGTCCAAGAGTAACTAGGACATGTTTCATGATGATAAAAGGAGTTAAAAATTTAGGATAATAAATTATGAGATATAACATGTAAGGTCTCTAAGTATAAATGTCGCTCAAAACATGAAACTCTTGAAATGTGGTGTAGGATTTCTCATTACTTGCTTAGAAAACTACCTTCATCATTTGGCCTTCTTGTAACGTCACAGAGATAGTTAGGGATATATGTGATAATTTAAATAATGGTTATTGGTTTTATAAATTATCCAAAATTCATTGGTTTCATCCATAATAATCAGTATTCTTTTGGAGATTAGTTATCACTACCTACAGTCCAAATAACTCCTCTTTCACTCACCCTTCACACTTGGCACCAAATTTGTCTTTATATTTATAAAATAGTCCATAAAAATGAGTTAATAACACATTTAAAGGCTAATATTAGACTTATATTCCTTTAATTTACCTTATAAGGCATCCCACTTAGGGATTTCACCTTCTCACTTGTTCACTATGCCAATCTAGATTGGCTGAGATGAATGGACTTATAAAAGAACTAGTGAGTTTTGATGAATCATTAAATGTATATTATAGGCTATATTATGTCCCAATATATCCACCACAAGTGAATTTACTCTCTTTAAAACATACCATACATCCACAACACATAAAACTATCAAAGAAACCAATTATCTTCCCTATCTATATAAGTAGGGTACATCTCAACTTAGTGGGAAGAAGATATAGAGAGTTTTTTGAAAGTTCCAATCACTTTCATACTCACTATATTCCTCCTAGTTGATATTTATCCTTCATCTTATCCATTGGGTCAAGAACTAGTGTTTTGGAGGATTTTATGTAGTTTTAGACTCTAAGTGTTGTTCATGAGATTGTGATGTTCAATCCTTCAAAAAAATTCACTAAAACCTTCTTAAAGATCCTATCTAACATAACTTAACTCTTAGACTCCAATTATAAACCTCCAATTAGGTGTGAGCTTCCAAACCTATCTATTTGATCTCCCTTCTTCATTATACATAAGATTAAATTGGCTTGATCCAAGAAATGTATTTCATGTGGTTTCTTCTACACCCTCAGAGTTCAAGCACACCTTATAATCCTTAATGAACATGTTTTAGTTCATTTTAATTCTCACCTAAGGCTATAAATTAAATTAGACTCCCATATGTATAATAGGCTTATTCTAGACCTAAAGGCCTAAGTCCATGCTTGTGATCTTGGGAAATCATGTTGGGTTATCAACATATATATATATATATATATATATATATATATATATATATATATATATATATATATATATATATATATATATATATATATATATATATATATATATAGGTTTTACTATTACTCCATGTCTATCATAGCCTTCCAAATACTCTTTCAAGGTTCTTAAAGTTTCCAACTCATCCTCATAGTATTTTCCCTCCAAGTCTATAAGGTTTATGCATTTTATAGTACTCTTTATTTAAGATATAATAGAGGTAATATCATTTATTTTTCCAATAAAAATGAGGGTTTTATGGACTTTTCCAATACATATGTATTTTATATGTTTAATATCAAGGCTTAACTACCTTCTTATCACCATCAACTCCTTAAACCCCCCAAACAAACTTTTAGATTGGTTGGTTGTGTAGGAATTTATAATGTGGACTATAGGTGCACCTAAAAATGGACCTTATAATATTTAAAATTTGATGAAAATAATGATATTATAATTATTACTTTGAAGGTACTCCAAACATATTCACTCTTCAAGCCTCATCTAGATTCCTCTATTGCATACCTCTTCACTTTGACTAGTCAAGGTGTTGACTATATTATCTTACTTTTTTGATCCAAAGGTGACACTTTTAGGTGAATTATTTCCTTGTTTTATCTTTTTTTAAAATTATAAATACCTAATTATATTCCTAAATTTCATTTTATAGGAATTTGATTCTATTCTGATCACTTTATACTATGCCAATGTGAAGAACACCACATTCTAGCTTATTGTTTACTAAAGTCAATAGTATTTGATGAATGATAAGGTAAAAAATGTCATATAGGTATATTTTATCCTAAAATTTTTTTACTCACCCCATATACTTCATATAAGGTCTTAAAATCATATCCAATGTAAATTTTCCATGTCTACAAGTTGACATCTTCCAAGGTTCATAACATGAGTTTGTGAGGAACCTATAAGTAGGATGTAAGTATCCTATTATAAGGTAATTTAAACTTTTAGATGATTAAATGGACACTAGATTAAAATTAAAATCTTAAAAAAACTTTCATGTGCCCTTTCACTTCAATGGAATCACTTACCATGGTTAGGTGATTTTTCATTGCTATCTCAAGGTGTAGAGTTATTGGAAGTTCAATTTTGTTTAGAGAACATTGAATGTTTACACTAAATAAAAAATTGACTTTGAAACATCTTAACATATTCCTTAATTTTATAACCTACATATCCTTCAAGGAAACTCCCTTATATAGATGATACAACATGAAACCTTAAATCTCACCTAGGTTCTCTCTATGGAGGATACAACATGAAACTATCCCTAAAACCTAGATTTTCCATCTTGAAGAGTCTCTCAAGATTGCTTGTTAATACATATCATTAATCAAGGTTATTATGGAATTTTAAAACTAAAAATATTCATGAATTTCTTAAAACATTTTACCAATCCTCCATGAAACATTCTCAATTCTCTGTGATGGCCTGTGGATGCACTCATAGTAGCATATAAGGCAATGAAGGTAGAATGTAAACTATGTATAGAATGTGACATTATAGGTGGTTCTCAAGGTATTTATAAATTATCCAAACATAATTAATCCCTCAAACATTCTTAAACATCTATCATACATTGCTTCTAGATCTCTGTAGGGCCACTTATAGGTGGACACTTCTGTGTATAAGTAGTGACTGTGTATATGAGCAGTGTATATGGGATCTAACCTTATGACCTATCTTGGACCTTCTCACCTCTTTCAAACAAATAATTTAAAGCATGAGAGAATAAAAACCATAAAATTTATTTTCTCTAACATTATTGACTCTCTCCATGACACCTATAGGTGTATATTAATGTAGTATGACAATGTGTGTAGAGGTATTAGTTATCATAGTCTATCATATATCACATGGAGAAGTTAATTTTTATTTTTCATGTTATTATAATGTAATAGACACCTTAAAACCTTCATTAAACCTCCATTATCATTCTATACAAGATTCATACATGTGATTCAACATGATTGTGAATGAACACTTGAAGGAAACTTGACTGTGTTGGAGGTTGACTACAACTCCATGAATGTTGATCATTGAGATTGAAACCTAGAAATAATTATATTAATTTAATTACATGAGATACATGGAATAAAAATTATAATCCTCTTATAAATCCACTAATAGGTTATGAAACATCTGCAAATAAAGTAGACCTATCCACAACTCCTTGTGATACCAACTTCCAATTTGATATGTTGTACTCATAAATTAAACTCTAATCATGAAACCAAAGATATAAGCCATTTGTAAAATATTTCCATGTCCTCTGGAATAAATCTCAACAATTGGATTGTACGGACCTACTCATATAAGAGGAAAACCTATAGGGTATGGGAAACAACATGCAAAAAAGACAAGTCCATTTCAAAAGAATGGTTCATAAATTAAAAGTGAAAAATCCTTGAAATAAAAACATTAAAATTAATTATAATATTATTAATAACTCCCCCTAGAGGCATTTGACCTAAAACTTGTCTTACTAGTTGTACAAAGAAGAAACTTGTTGACTAGTTTTGCATGTCTAGAAGGGCGCTGAAGGATTAGAACATATTTTGACTATTTTTAAGACTTAAAAAGAATTTAAAATGTCAATATTTTTCTATATAATTTTAATATCCATTATATAATCTTCACACACATGCCACCTTCCTTTATATGTTGTATAACTCCCAAATTTTTTTGAAGTACCACCATTCTTCTTATTTCAGAATAGTACCTACAAGTTTCAATTAGGGAATGAAATTACCGAAACAGAAATGAAAAATAAATGTTTATATACTTTTTAACACTTTTATTACTTATAAAATTATACCACCTTCATACATGAACCTAATATGACCCCTAAATGACATAGAATGACATAAAGACTAAATATGACCATGACCAAGGCTAATACCACATTAAATAAAATAAAAAGGATTATTATACACATTATGAAATTATAATATACCCATATAAAATTTATGGACTATAGGGGTGTTGAATTATTTTGACTTGTGTTTAAAATAGTCAACATTCTTGGCAATTTCTAGGGGTGGTATGCATGGTATGCCCAAGACTAGTAACCTTTTCCTTTACATTGGGATATGGATCCACATATGAATAAAAACTAAATTTAACTTACCTTATAAATCACACCAAAAAATATAAAACTAACAAGAAACAACACACAAGACAATAAATTAAGCAAACATACACTTGTACCTCATGAGCACTTATAGAACACACACACACAAGAACCAAAGTAACTAACTTGAAAGAAACACTTTCTTATAGATAAAATGGGAAGTTTTAAAACCCTCTTGATTCATGGAATGAAGGATTTAATGACGCATGTAACCTTTTGACCCTTGGTATTGATGCCTCCATCTTCTTCATGGTGTTTACCAACCTGATTGGCTTCATGTTCAATGTAATCAAAGCATCTATAACTAGGTAAGATATGGGAATGAAATATTCTTGCTTCAAAATAGCCCCAACTTTCTAATAGTTCTCCCCAACTACAACCTCCAATGGTGGTTCAAAAATACATACCTTATTAGTTTCCATGGTGATCTCAATAAGGTTGTGTTTATTTCTCATCTACAAGTTATTCAAGTTCATTAAGGAGCTCTGCATAATCTACCCAATCTTGGTCATTGTCTTCCATGGAAAAATATTTATCCACCTTATCATTTACTTTTCCCTCAACTTGGTAAAGTTACTCAAGATCCTGAAAGAGTTGCATTTGTTGTTACCAATCATCTTTGTCACCTATGTCATCTAAAACCACTACCTCTTTAACATTTTCTTATTGATATATGAGTCAATAAATATCATCTTCTTTATGCTGAGAGTGGTTCAAAATTAGGCTTAATTATTTATTGTTACTTAAGGACACCATCTTCTACCTTAATCTCATGAGACTCTTCTAGGACTGAAACTTCTTGAGGAATGACTTCAAGTTCACTTTCATTCTTGATAGCATACTCAACTTTATATTTTCTATAGTCATCAACAACCTCATGACTAGTTATGGAGTCATTTTCAAATACCTATCTCTTTAAATATCTAACACATTCCTCATGGATAGCTTTACAATAATCTTCAATATGTTTCTCTTCATTCAATAAAGAATAATTTCCCTTTTATACACCAATGGGAGTCCCTAAGGTGATTTATTCTTCATAGTTAATCATGACATCTTCTTGATCATACATGACTTTAACCCTTCCCTCTTCAATTTATTCCCTCAAAATTGACTAATTTTAAAAAATAGGCGGGGTGGAAGGTTGATATAAAGGGTTATGAGTTGGAGGTGAGGAATGAGTTGTAGTAAAGGGATTATGGATTGGATATGGAGTGTGAGATGTAGGAGAGGGCTTGTGAATGGAATTAGGGAAGCAAAATTCACTATTAATATCATATGGAAGTGACATTTTGGGTTAGTTAGAATGAAAAACACTTACATCATTATAAATTTCACCTTTCCAATAGCCTCATTGGTGATATTCATTAGTAACATGTTTATTTCAAGTTCCTTTTCATCCCACATATGTATCCTACTTATTTATCATTGGGCACACTTATTTTCCAAGTGCATCTACTCTTTGATCTCCCATTGAGTTCCTTATAGCTCCTAAAACATCTCCAACATCTTTATACAAATTTGGGAAATAACTCCTAACCATTTCATGAAATGATTAGGGATCACATCATACTCATCATACCATGTTCTCATATTCTCTTCATGAACTAAAAACTATGGTATGAATGACAAAAATATTTGATATAAGATTGGGTTAATGGAGGAGGAAGATGAGGGTAATGATGGGGGTTAATTTCAAATTTAACTTGTTTCATTATAACTTGTAGGAATTCACATATTTCCTTGTAATATCTTTTTACACAATCCATAGAATCATTCGATTCCTCATAGCAAGACTTATAATGATCCTCTTAAGGTTGATAGGCATCATGCTATGGTTGTTAAGTGTAATGTTGGGGCTAATAAGGAGGCATTTATTGATAATATCCTTGAGTGATTTCCTTATGGGGATATGTAACAACATGATGTCTATATGGAGATGGAAATGGAGGGCCATATGGCTTCCATGGCCTCTAGTATTGATAGTCATTTTAAAAGGACTATTGAGGGGTATAACAAGGGTTATAGGAAGGCTAATAGGGAGTTTCATGATAGGGTTATTCACCATATCTATTCATATCAACCTCATATGTTAAATGAGATAAAACTAATAATCAAAAACTTCAATAAAAGATACATGGGATGATTACAAGCTAGAATTTTTCATTCAGAATCACCATTGGTTCTATCTTGCTTGCTTTCAAAAAATGATTAGAGGAAAGACACACCAACAATCTCTCCACTCTCTTAGACCTTGGTCCCATTAGGAATGCTAAAATTATTGTCATAAAATATTTCACCCTAGAAGAGGGTGTTCAATCCTCCTCTAGATTTTGGAAACATGGAAAACTTCTAGATATGTGGGTGTACCATAGTAGAAGCAGACCTCTAGGTTTGAGGGATAGCTCCCTGAATATACCTTGAAGTGCTTGTCACCTAAATAACTATTTTCTTTTGGGAAAACGGATATAATTTTACATGAAAATAAACTAATCTAAGAGGGTGATAAAATATAAGGATTTCCACAAGACTATCATACTCCTTTTAATAAGAAACAAAGCCTATAACACTAGTCTAAAATTCCTAAAATGCACAAGCAATAATATTTCAAATATGAAGGTGATATTCATGAATATTATCTAAGGTAAGTGAAACCATAGATTATTTTTATATAATAAGGCTCATTATACACTTGAGAATAGATCCATACACTATAAAACACTTCATATGACTTGCTAGAGTGAAGTCACTTGCATCAAACATGGAAGGATTGAGACAAAGCAAGGATAGATGAATATCTCTTAACTATTCACTATACATATCTTCACACACTATAAAAATATGATACAAGAACTCAAAAAAAAAATTATTTACTATTCTAATGTAAATTAAAATGTTAGAACTAGTAGGGCTTCACTATACATGGTGTGTTATTAGTCTATAAGTTCCAAAATGGCTACTACTTATAGAATTTGAGAGAGAGAGAGGAGAAGAGAATGAAGTCCAAGAGTCACTAAGACATGTGTCATGCCGAGAAAAGGAGTTACACATGTATGATAATGAATTAGGATACATATCATTTAAGGTCTCAAATGAAAAATGTCCATCAAAATATGAAACTCTTGAGATGTGGTGTAGTATTTCTCATTGCTTGCTCAGAAAACTACCTTCATCATTTGGCCTTATTATAACATCCCAAAAACTAAATAGGGATAGGATTCATGATTTAAATGAGGGGGATGGATTTTATACATACTATAACATTATTTTTTTGCATCCCTAATTATAAAGATTCTTCTAAAGATGAACTACCACTACTTGTAGTCCAAATAACTCCTCTTTCACTCACCCTTCACAGTTGGCACGAAATTTTTCTTAAATTTCCTAAACAAATCCATAAAAGGAGTGAATTAAAGTTTTCAATAGCATTATTGGCCTTATATTCCTCTAATTGACCTTAAAATGAGTCCCACATAGGGATTTCACCTTCTCTTTGCTTGTTAACTATGCCAGTCTGGACTGGCTCAAATGAAGGTATTTACAGAAGCACTTGTGAGTTTTTATAAACCATGAAATGTATATTATAGGATATATTAGGTCCCAATATACACCCCAGAGTGATTTTCCTCTCTTAAAATCCTTATATACCTTCACAACACATAAAAATATCAAATAAACTAATTATGTGCCCTATTTGTACAAGTAGGGTAGAATTCAATATAGTGGGAAGGATATCTAGGGAGTTATATAAAAGTTAAAATTAATTTAATACTATTTTATGCCTCCTATATGCTTCTTATCCTTCATCTTCTCCACTGGGTGAAGAACCAGGGTCTTAGAGAATCTTATGTAGTTTTAGCCTCTAAGGATTATTCATGATATTTTGAAATTAAATCCTTCAAAAAAATTCACTAAAACCTTATTCAAGACCCTCTCTAAGATATATAAAACTTTGAGACTCCCATTATAAACCTCCAATTAGGTGTGAGCTTCTAAACCTATCTACTCAGGCTTTATTCTTCATTTTGCATATGCCTAGATTAGCTTGAGCTAAGAAATGTCTTTCATGTGGTTTCCTATGCAACCTCTGAGTTCAAAAAAAAATCGTATAATCATTAATGAACATTTTTTATCTCATTTTAATTCTCACCTAAGGATATAAATGAAATTAAATCCCTACATGGACAATAGGCTTGGTTTAGACCTAAAGGTCTACCTATATGCTTGTGAACTTGGGTAATCATTTCAGGTTCTCCACCTCTTTGTATTGATTTTATTTCTTCTTCATTCCTATAATATCCTTCCAAATTTTTTTTCAAGGTTCCTCAAGTTTCCAACTCATCCTCATAGCATTTTCCCTCCAACTCTGTAGGATTTGTACATTTTGGAGTGCCCTATATCTAAGATAGAACAAAGGGCATATCCTCTATTGTCTTAGGAAAAAGGAGGATTTAAGGAGCTTCTCCAAGACATGGGTATGTTTATTTTTTTTTAAATTTCAAGGTTTAAATACCTTCTCATAACCCTTAACTCCTTAAAACCCCCAAATAAACTTTTAGATTAGCTAATTATGCAATATTTTCTAATGTGGACTATAGATGTACTTGAAAATGGACCTTACCCTATTTAAAACATTATAAGCATGATTATATGATAATTATTTCTATCAAGAGACTCCAAACCTATTCAATATTTAATCCTTAACTAGATTCATATATTGCATACCTCTTCAATTTGATTGATCAAGGTGTTGACTTTGTTGTCTTGATTTCTTGATCAAAAGGTGACACCTATAGGTGAATTATTGACTTTTTTTATCATGAAAAAAATTTATAAAGACCTTATTAGATTTATAAAGTTAATCTGATATTCATTTGTATCTATTCCCATCATTTCATACTATGCCAATGTCAAGAACACCATATTTTAGCTCACTATTTACTATAATCAACTATAGTTGACAAATGCTAATTTAATAGAGGTTGTGTATGTGTGTTTTAGCCTTCAAACATTGTGCTTCACCCCATGGAATTAATATAAGGTATTATTATCATCTCAAATGGAAATTTTCCATGTTTTTAGGTTGACATATTCTAAGGTTCTCAACATGAGTTTATAAGGCACCTGTAGGCAGGCTGTAGGTAACCTTTTCTAAGGTAATGTACACCTGTAGATGAATAAATGGACATTACCTTAAACTTCAGAACTTCTCCAAAAATTTAGTGTACCATTTTACTTAAATGGAATCACTCACAATGGGAAGGTTATTTTTTATTACTATCTCAAGCTGTAGAGTCATTGGAAGTCCAATTTCGTATAGAGAACACTAAATGTTTGCAGTGAATAAAAGCTTGACTTTGAAACCTCCTAACATCTTACTTAGTTGTATAACCTCCATATCCTTTTTCAAGGTAAATCCCTTATATTGAGGCTATAAAATGTATCCATTATATATCACTTAGGCTCTTTGTCAATTCATCTCATGACATCATCAAAAGTGTTGAAGGCTCTATTTTAGAGCTTTTAGGGAAATTGTCCCTAAAACCTAAATATTTCATTTTAAAATGTCTCTCAAGATTTATTGTTAATCTAATGCCTTAATAAAATTTTTCATGACATTTTAAAAATCCACATACTCATGGATGTCTCAAAACATGTTATAAATCCTACATGAAACCTTCTAAAGTATTTGTGATGGCCTATAGATGCACTCATAGTAATATATAAGCCAGTGAAGGTAGACTATAAACTATGTATAGAATGTGACCTTAAAGGTGGTTATCAAGGTATCTCCACCTTTTCCAAACCTTAATAATCCATAAAAAATACTTGAAAATCCATCATACAATACTTTTATATCTCTTTAAGGCCACTTGTAGGTGGACACTTCGTGTACAAGTAGTGACTTTATATATGAGTAGTGTACATGAGATCTAACCTTATGACCTATCTTGGACATTCTCAGCTCTTTAAAACAAATAATTTCAACCATGAGATAATAAAAACCATATATTTTATTTTCTCCAACATTATTGACTCTCTCCATGGCACCTGTAGGTGTATATTAATAGAGTATGACTGTGTGTGTATAGGTATTGGTTATCACAGTCTATCATATATCACTTGGAGAGGTTCATTTTGATTATTCATGTTATGATAATTTTTTAAACACCTTAAAACCTTAATTACACCTATATTAGTGTTATATTTAAGCACCATATACTTGACTCGACATGAGTGTGAATGAACACTTATAACAATACTGACTGTGTTGGAGGTTTACTATAACTCCATGAATGTTGATCATTGAGAATGAAACTTGGAAAGAAGGAAATAAATTTCATTAAATTATAGACATATAATTCAAATTATAATCCTCCTCTAAATCAAATACAAGGTGTATGAAACATTAACAAATGATGTAGACTTGTCTGCATCTCCATGTGGGACGAACTCCCAATTTGAGATGTTATACTCATCAATTCAACTCAAATCATGAAACAAAAGATGGAAATCATGTGTAAAATATTTCCATGTCCTATGGAAGTAATATCAATAATTTTATTATACATACCTACTCATATAAGAGGAAAACCTATAGGGTATGGGAAATAACATGCAAAATAGACCAGTCCATTTCTAAATGATGGTTCATAAATTGCAAGTGACCAATAATTTAAATAAAAAAATTAAAATTAATCATATTAATTTTAATAACTCCCCATAAAGTCGTTTTGCATGAAACCTCTCCTATTTGCCATACCAAGAAGAAACCTACTGACCAGTTTTGCATGTCTAAAATGGTGTTGAAGGATCAAAATCATTTTTGACTATTTTCAAGACTTAAAAATAATTTAAAATGTTAATATGAGTCTATATAATTTTAATATACATTTTGGAAGCCTCACACACATGCCACCTTCCTTTATAGGATGTACAACTCCAAAAACTATCTAAACTACCACCTTTCTTCTTGTTTCAACATAGTAACTACAAGTTTTAGTTAGGTACTAACATTATTGACATAAAATTGAAACATACACTTTTATAAAGACTTTTTAACACCTATATTTCTTATAAAATTTTTCCACCTTCATAAATAACCCTAATATGACCCCTGAATGACATAGAATGACATAAAGAGTAAATGTGACCATGACCAAGGATAATACCACATTAAATCACATAAAAATGACTATGATAAACCTTATGACATTATAATACACCCATCTAAAAGTTTTTGACTATATGGGGTTAACTTATTTTGAATTGTGTTTAAAATAGTCAACATTCTTGGCAATTTATAGGGGTGGTATGCTTGTTATGCCCAAGACTAGTAGCTTTTTCCTATCTAATGGCATATGGAGTCACTTGTGCATAGATATGACATATAACATACATTTTACAACACACCAAAAAATATAAAACTAATAATAAATAATGCACAAGATAATAAACTAAGAAAAAACATACTTGTGTCTCATGAGTACTTATGGAACACACACACACACACACACACACACACACACACACACACACACACACACACACACACACACACACACACACACACACACACACACACACACACACACACACACACACACACACACACACACACACACACACACACACACACACACACACACACACACACACACACACACACACACACACACACACACACACAAGAACCAAAATAACTAACTCAAACACAAACTAACCTAAAATAATCACTTCAACCTTGATCAAAGGGGAAGTTTTAAAGCCCTCTTGATTCATGTAACCTTTTGACCATTGGCATTGATGCCTCCATCTTCTTCATGGTGTTTGCTAGCCTCATTGGCATGATGTTCAATGAAATAAAAGAAGCTAAAACTAGGTCAGCTATTCAAATTAAATATTATTAAATTCAAATTTTCCTCTTAAATATAACCTCTAATCATGGCTTAATAACACATACATTCTTAATTTCCATTTTGCTTTTAATAAGTTTGGGTTTCTTTTTAGGTTCAACGTTTTCAAGCTCATCAAGGAGCTCTGCATAGTCTACCCAATCTTGGTCATTATATTCCATGGAACACTCTTTCTCCACCTTCTCATGTACTTTTCCCTAAACTTGGTAAAGTTCCTCAAGCTCTTGAAAGAGTTGTATTTGCTACTTCCAATCATCTTTATCCTCTATGTCATCTAGAACCACTACCTCCTCAACATTTTCTTCTTGATTTTGAGGTCATCAATATGATCTTATTTATGCTCTAAATAATTTGAGATTGGTTCAAAATCAAGATAAATAATTGAGTGTTCCTCAAGGATAACATCTTCTACCTTAGTCTCATGAGACTCTTCTAGGACTTCAATTTCATGAGGGATGACTTAAAGTTCACTTTCATCCTTGATAGCATACTCAACTATAACATTATTAGATTCATCAACAACCTCGTGATCAGTTATATAATATTATTAAAATAGCTATCTCTTCAAATCTTTACCAAATTCCTCATGTATAGCTATATAATAATCTTCAATATGTTTCTCTTCATTCAAGAACATAGAATTTCCCTTGCATGAAATAATGGGAGTTCCTATGTTGATTTCTTCTTCATAGTCACTCATGACATCTTCTTGATAGACTATGACATGAACTCTTTCTTCTTCATTTTCTTCCCTTATAATGGGCTCCTTTTTAAGAAGGGGTGGGGTGTAAGGTTGATGGATTGGCTCATGAGTTGGAGGTGAGGAATGAGTTGTATTAATGGGCTTATGGATGGGAGATGGAGTGTGAGATGTAGGATTTGGCTTGTGAAAGGACATAGGGAAGAGAAATTCACTAGTAATCTCATAAGGAAGTGATATTTGGGTTGGTTAAAATGAAAAACACTTACATCAACATAAATTTCACATTGCTAATATCCTCCTTGGGGATCTTCAATAATAACATGTTCATTTTAGGTTCCTTTTCTTCCAACATCTTTAGCTTACTTATTAAGCATTGGGAACACTTATTTACCAAGTGCATCTACTCTTTGATCTCCCATTGAGTTCCTTCTAACTCCTCAAACATATCCAACATATGCATACAACTTGGGAAACAACTCCTAGCTATTACATGAAATTATTTGGGAGCACATCATAATCATCATCCCATGTTCTTATATTCTCTTCATGAACTAATAAGGTATGAGTGCCAAAAAAGATTTGATATAAGGTGAGGTTAATAGAGGAGGAAGAGGGTAATGATGGGGATCAAGGATAGATTTATATTATTGTATTTTCACCTATATTAATTCACATCTTTTTCTTGTAATATCTTTGTACACAAAAAAATTAAATCATCTGATCCCTCATAGCAAGACTCATAAATATCCTCTTGAGGTTGATAGGCATCATGATATATTTGGTAAGGGTCATGTTAGGGCTGATACGGAGGCAATTATTGATAGGATCCTTTATATATTTCCTCATGGGGATATCTAGAGAAATGATGTCTATATGGAGATGGAAATGGAGGACCATAGGGATTCCATGGCTTGTGAGATTTATAGCCATTTTGATAGGATTATTGAGGGGTATAACGTGGGTTATAACAAGGTTGATAGGGAGATTCATGATAGGGGTATTCACCATAGTTATTTATATCAACCCCATATGTTAAATTATATACAATTTATAATCAAAGCCTTAAATAAAATATACTTGGGATCATTACAAATATAATTTTTCATTCGAAGTCACCATTGGTGTTATCTTTCTTGATTCCAAAAGCTTATTAGAGGAAAGACACACCAACAATCTTTCCACTCTCTTGGACCTTGGTCCTACTGGTCATGCCAAAAATATTGGCACTAGATATTTTACCCTAGAATAGGTTTTTCAATAAAATTATATATTTGGTAAATATGGGAATACTTCTAGGTGTGTGGATGTACCTATAGCAGAAGTAAACCTCTAGGTTTAAGGATTAGCTCCCTGAATATACCTTAAAGTGCTTGTCATCTAACTAACTATTTGATTATGGGAAAAGGGATAGAAGTTTTCATGAAATTAAACTAATATATTTATACCCTATAATTATTTCCACAAGACTATCATACTCCTTTCACTAAGAAACAAAGATTACAACACTAGTCTAAAAGTCCTAAAATGCACTAGCATTAGTATTTCAATATAAAGGTGATATGCATGAAGAATATCCAAGGTAAGTGAAACCATATATAATTTTCATATATTAAGGATCATTATACACTTTATAATATATCCATATACTTAACAACAATTTATATGACTTGTTAGAGTGAAGTCACTTGCATCAAACATGGAAGGATTGAGAAAAAGCAAGGATAGATGAATATGTCTTAACTATTCACTATACATATCTTCAAAAACTTTGGAAATATGATAAATGAAATAAAAACTTATTTTATTTACTATTATAATTCAAATTAAAATGCCAAAACTAGTAGGTATTCACCATACATCATGTGGTATTAGTCTTCAAGAGCCAAAATAACTACTACTTATAGAATTTGAGAGAGAGGAGAAGAGAATGAAGTCCAAGAGTCACTAGAATGTGTCATGATGAGAAAATTAGTTACAAATATATGATAATTAATTGGGATACATACCATGGAAGTTTTCATAAGACAAATGTCCCTCAAAACATGAAACTCCTAAAATGTGGTTTAGGATTTCTCATTGCTTGCTCAAAAAACTACATTCACAATTTTGCCTCCTCAGAATGTCCCAAAAATAAATATAGATAGATGTGATGATTTAAATAAGGTTATGGGTTTTACACATGATCCATAATTCATTTGTTTCATCCCTAATCATCAATATTTTTCTAGAGATGAATTATCATTGTCTATAGTCCAAATAACCCCTCTTTCACTTACCCTTCACACTTGGCACCAAATTTGTCTTTAGTTTTCTAAACCAGTCTATAAATAGGAGTTAATTACACCTATAAATACCCTTAACTAAATTATATTCCTTTAATTAACCTTAAAATTCCTCCCACTTAGGGCTTTCACCTTCTCATTTGCTTGTTCACTATGCTAGTTTGGACTGGTTGAGATGAAGGTACTTGCGAAAGCACTTTTGAGTTTTTTTGAAGAATTAAATGTATATTATAGTATATATTAGGTCTAACTACATCCAAAAAAGTGATTTTAATCTCTTAAAAACCTTTTGTACCTACACAACACACAAAACTATAAAAAAACCAATTGTGTGCCCTATCCATACAAGTATGGTACAAATCAACTTAGTGGGAAGGAGATATAGAGAATTTTATGAAATTTTAAATCAATTTAATACTCATTATATTCCTCTTGGATGCTTTTTATCCTTCATATTCTCCATCTAGTCAATAATTAGGGTTTTGGAGGATTTTATGTAGTCTTAGCCTCTAAATATTTTTCATGAGATTGTGACATTAAATCCTTTTAAAAAAATCATAAAAACCTTCTCCAATACCCTCTATAACATATATAAAATTATTAAACTCCCATGATAAACCTCCAATTAGGTGTGAACTTCCAAACCTATCTACTTGAGTTCCCTTCTTCATTCTACATAGGCCTAAATTGGCTTGAGCCAAGAAATGAATTTCATGTGGTTTCCTCTACACCCTTAGAGTTCAAATACACCTTATAATCATTAATAAACATGTTTTAGTTCATTATAATTCTCACCTAATTCTATAAATGAAAAAATACCCCCAAATGGATAATAGGATTAGTTTAGACCTAAAGGTCTACCTTCATGCTTGTGAACTTGGACCATTATTTTGGGTTATCCACCTATGTGTATTGTTTTTAATATTACTCCATTTCTATCATATAATTATAAAAACTCTTAAAAGGTTCCTCAAGTTTCCAACTCATCCTCATAGCATTTGCCCTCTAAGTCTGCATGACTGTGCATTTTAGAGTGCCCTCTATCTAAGAAATAATAGAGGGCATATCCTTTATTTTATAAGGAAAAAAGATGGTTTAAATATATTATAAAATCAATGTGGAGGTTTTGTGTTGAATTTCAAGGTTTAACTACCTTCCCAGCACCCTCCACTCCTTAAAACCCCCAAACAGACTTTTAGATTAG
This sequence comes from Torreya grandis, assembly GCA_037957365.1. Lineage (NCBI taxonomy): Eukaryota > Viridiplantae > Streptophyta > Pinopsida > Cupressales > Taxaceae > Torreya > Torreya grandis. The sequence goes on along the minus strand of JARHVA010003769.1, from coordinate 794,782 downwards.
TTGACTATTAAGGATTTTCTAATCTGGACTGTAGGTGTACATAAAAATGGCCCTTACCCTATTTAAAACGTCATGAACATGATGAGTTGATAAATTTTTATGTCAAGGGAATCAAAATCTATTAAATCTTCAATCCTTATCTATATTCCTCTATTGAAAACCTCTTCACTTTGACTTGTAAAGGTGTTGACTATGTTGTATTATTTTCTTGACCAAAAGGTGACACCTATAGGTGAATTATTACCTTTTTAGATATTTAAAAAAATGTATAAAGACCTTATTTGAGTCATAAAGGTAATATGAGAGTGTTTTTAATTAATTCCCATCATTTCATACTATGCCAATGTCAAGAACACCACATTCTAGCTCATTGTTTACTAAAATCAACTATAATTGACCAATGCTAAGGTAACAAAGGTCTTGTAGGTGTGTTTTAACCTTAAAATTTTGTGATTCACCACATGTAATTAATATAAGGTATTAGGATCAGATAAAATGGAAATTTTCCATGTTTTCAAGTTGACATCTTCCAAGGTTCACAATATGAGTTTATGAGGCACTTGAAGGTAGGTTGTAAGTAGCCTTTTCTAAAGTAATGTACACGTGTAGATGAATAAATGGCCATTACCTTTAAATTAATTTATTAAAATAAAATTTAATGTGCCCTTTCACTTAAATTTAATCACTTACAATGGGGAGGTTTTTTTTCATTGCTATCTCAAGGTGCAGAGTCATTGGAAGTTTAATTTCTTGTAGAGAACACTAAATGTTTGCAGTGAATAAAAGCTTAACTTTGAAACATCCTAACATCTTCCTTAATTTTATAACCTCCATATCCTTTTTCAATGAAACTCCCTTATATGGAGGATAAAACATGGAACTATTAAATCTCACCTAGGTTCTCTATCCATTCATCTCCTAACATCAATAAAAGTGTTGAATGCTCTATTTTAGAGCTTTTAGGGAAACTATCCCTAAAACCTAGATTTCTCATTTTAAAGTGTCTCTCAAGAATATTTTTTAATAAAATGAATTAATCAAGTTTATCATGAAATTTTAAAACTCCAAAACCTCGTGGATGTCTCAAACCAAGTTATCAATCCTATTTGAAACCTTCTCAAGTCTCTGTGATGGCCTATAGATACACTCACAACAACATTTAAGGTAGTGAAAGTAGAATGTAAATTGTGTATATAATGTGACATTATATTTGGTTCTCAAGGTATATCCACCTTATCCAAAACTTATTAATCCATCAAGCATGATTAAACATCCATCATACAATTCTTTTAGATCTCTATAGGGCTACTTATAGGTGGACAATTTTGTGTACAAGTAATAAATGTGTATATGAGTAGTGTACATGGGATCTAACCTTATGAATTATCTTGGACCTTCTCACCTATTTGAAAAAAATCCTTTTAACCATGAGAGAATCAAAAATATACAATTTCTTTTCTCCAACATTATTAACTCTCTCTATGGCACCTGCATGTGTTTATTAATGGAGTATGGTTGTGTATGTAGAGGTATTGGTTATCATAGTCTATCATATATCACTTGGAGAGGTTCATTTTCATTATTAATGTCATTATAAGGTGTTAAAAACATTAAAACCTTGATTAAACCTCAATTAACATTTTATACAATCTTCATACATGTGATTCAACATGACTATGAATGAACACTTATAGGAAACTTGATTAAGTTGAAGCTGAACTGCAACTCCATGAATGTTGATCATTGAGACTAAAAATTAGAAATAAGTATATGAATTTAATTAAATTAGATACATTTAATATAAATTATAATCCTCCTCTAAATCCACTACAAGGATATGAAACATTTGCAAATGATGTAGACTTGTCTATAGCTCTATGTGAGACCAACTTCCAATTTGAGATGTTTTACTCATAAATTCAAATAAAATAATTTAAAAATATATTTAAACCATGTGTGAAATATTTAAATTTCCTATGCAATCAATCTCAACAATTTTATTATACATACATACTCATATAAGAGGAAAACCTATAGGGTATGGGAAACAACATGTAGAAAAGACTAGTCCATTTCTAAAGTATGTTTATTAAAGTAAAAGTGACAAATAATTTAAATAAAAACATTAAAATTAATTATAATAATTTTAATATCTCCCCATAGAGGTGTTTAACCTTAAACCTCTCCTTTTGGTTATACCAAAAAGAAACATGTTGACCAATTTTGTATGTCTAGAAGGGTGATGAGGAGTAGAATGATTTTTGAATATTTTAAATAATTAAAAAGTATTTAAAACATTATTATGAGTCTATATAATTTTAATATCAATTTTATAATCCTCAAACATATTCCACCTTCCTTTACAAGCCATACAACTCCCAAAATTATCTAAATTTCCACCTTTCTTCTTATTTCAGCATAGTGCCTACAAGTTTCAATTAGGTACTAACATTATTGACATAGAATTGACACATAAAAGTTTATAAATACTTTTTAACACTTTTATTTCTTATAAAACCATACCACCTTCATAAATGACCCTAATATGACCCCTAAATGACATAGAATGACATAAAGACTAAATGTGACCATGACCAAGGCTAATACCACATTAAATAAAATCAAAAGGACTAAAATATGCCTTATAAAATTATAATATACCATATACAATTTTTTTTACCATTATGGGTTGACCTATTTTTAACTTGTGTTTAAAATAGTCAACTTTCTTAGTAATTTTTAGGGGTGGTATGCTTGTTATGCCCAAGAGCAATATCCTTTTCCTATCCATTGGGATATGGAGTCATCTATTCATATGTATGACACTAAAAATAACTTTTAAAACATATAAAACAATATAAAACTAAAAATAAACAATACAAAAGACAAAAAAAATAAACTTGTACCTCATGAGCACTTATGAAACACACACATAAGAACCAAACTAACTAACTCAAACACAAACTAACCTAAAAGAATCACTTCCTCCTAGATCAAATGGGAATGTTGAAAACAATATTTCTTGCATGGAATTAAGTATTAAATTAATCATGTAACCTTTTGACCATTGGTATTGATGCCTCCATCTTCTTTATGGGTTTGCCAACCTCATTGGCATGATGTTCAATGAAATCAAAGCAGCTACAACTAGGTCATCTATGGGAATGAAATATTATTGCATCCAAATAAAATCAACTTTATCATATGACTCCCTAACTACAACCTCTAATTATGCTTCAAAAATGCATACCTACTTAGTTTCTATGGTGCTCTCAATAAGGTTGGGTTTCTTTTTAGCTGCAAGTTCTTTAAGCTTATTAAGGAAATCTACATAGTCTACCTAATGATGGTCATTTTCTTCCATGGAACACTCTTTCTCCACCTTCTCATGTACTTGGCCCTTAACTTTTAAAATTTCCTCAAGCTCTTGAAATAGTTATATTTGTTATTGCCAATCATCTTTGTCTTGTATGTCATCTAGAACCATTACCTCTTCAACATTTTCTTCTTGATGTATGAGGTTATCTATCTAATCTTCTTTATGCTCCAAATAATCTGAGAGTGGTTCAAAATAAGGCTGAAGTATTGAGTGTTACTCAAGGACAACATATTTTACCTTATTTTCATGAGACTCTTCTAGGATTGCAACTTCATGAGGAATGACTTGAAGTTCATTTTCATCTTTGATAGCATACTCAAATTTAGCTTTGTTAGAGTCATCAACAACCTCATGATTAGTTATGGATTCTTCTTCAAATACCTATCTCTTCAAATATTTACCACATTCCTCATGGATAGCTACAAAATAATCTCCAATATGTTTCTCCTCATTTACGAAGGTAGAATTGCCCTTGTGTGCACCAAGGGGAGTCCCTATGTTTATTTCTTCTTCATAGTCACTCATGACATATTATTGATTAGATATGACTTGAACTCTTTCCTCTTCATTTTATTCTAAAAAAATTGTCTCATTTTCAATAAGGGGTGGGGTGGAAGGTTGATGGATAGGCTCATGAATTGGAAGTGAGGAATGAGTTGTAGTAAAGGTCTTGTGGATGGAAAATAGAGTGTGAGATTTAGGAGAGGGATTGTGAATGAACTTAGGGAAGTGAAATTCACTAATAAGCTCATAGGGAAGTGAAATTTTGGGTTGGATATAAGGAAAAACACTTACATCAACATAAATTTCACCTTTCCAATATCCCCCTTAGGGATCTTCAATAGTAACATGTTCATTTTAGGTTCCTTTTCTTCCAACATCTTTAGCCTATTTATTGAGAATTAGGCACAATTCTTTACCAATTGCATATACTCTTTGATCTCTGATTGAGTTCCTTCTAACTCCTCAAAAATATCCCACATCTACATAAAAATTTGGGTAACAACTCCTAACCTTTCCAAAAAATCATTAGGGAGCACATCATACTCATCATCCCATGTTCTCATATTCTCTTCATGAACTATCAACTATGTTATGAGTGCCAAGAAATATTTGATATAATATGGGGTTAATGGAGGAGGGGTAGGGTAATTATGGTGATCAAATCCATCATTAAATTGTTTCATTCTAACATGTATGAATTCATATCTTTCCTTATAATATATTTGTACACAATCTATGGAATCATTTGATTCCTCATAGCAAGACTCATGAGGATCCTCTTGAGGTTGATAGGCATCATGATATGGTTGGTAAGTTTATTGTTAGGGATTATATGGAGGTATTTCTTGATAATATCCTTGATATCTTTCCTCATGTGGATATCTAACAACATGATGTTTTTATGGAGAGGGAAATAGATAACCATAGGGTTGTCATGGCCTATAGGATTGATATCCATTTTGATAGGAATATTGAGGGGTATAACATTGGTTATAACAAGGCTGATAGGGAGGTTCATGATAGGGATATTCATCATAATTTTTCATAGAAACATCATATGTTAAATTATATACAATTACTAATCAAAACCTTCAATAAAAAATGCCTAGGCTGATTACAAATAGAAGTTTTCATTTGATGTTACCATTGGCAATATCTTACATACTTCAAAAAACTTATTATAAGAAAGACACACCACTAATATCTCCACTCTCTTGGACCTTGGTCCCACTAGGCATGATATTACTATTTTTACCAAATATTTCTCCCTATAAGAGGGTGTTAAAGCCTCCTCCACATTTTGGAAACATGGGAATACTTATAGTTATGTGGGTGTACCTATAGTAGAAGTAGATCTCTAGGTTTAAGGACTAGCTCCCTAAATATACCTTAAAGTTCTTATCACCTACCTAATTATTTTATTTTGGGAAAATGGATATATGTTTTAATTAAAATAAAATAATCAATGGGGATGATACACAAGAAGGATTTCCACAAGACTATCATACTACTTTCACTAAGAAACAAAGCTTACAACACTAGTCTAAAAGTTCTAGAATGCACTAACATTAGTATTTCAATATGATGGTGACATGCATGAAGACTATCCAATGTAATTGAAACCATAGATCATTTGTAGATACTAAGGATAATTTTACACTTGAGAACAAATCCATACACTTAATAACACTTGTTATGACCTACTAGAGTGAAGTCAGTTTCATCAAACATGGAATGATTGAGATAAATCAAGGATAGTTGAACATCTCTTAACTATTCACTATAAATATTTTCACACACTTTTAAAATATTATATATGAACTCAAAAAATATTTTATTTACTGTTATAAATATAATTATAATGTCAAAACTATCAAGTATTCACCATACATGGTATGGTATTAGTATACAAAAGCCAAAATGACTACTACTTATAAAATTTGAGAGATAGGAGAAGAGAATGAATTCCAATAGTCACTAGGACATGTGTCATTATGAGAAAAGGATTAAAACATGTAAAAAAATAAATTATGATGCATACCATGCAAGGTATCATATGAAAAATGTCCCTCAAAATATGAAACTCCTGAAATGTGGCACATGATTTCTCATTGCTTGCTTAGAAAAATGCCTTCATTCATTTGGCCTTCTTGGAACATCCTATAGATGAATAGGGATATATGTGATGATTTATCTATGGGGGTTATATAAATGATACAAAATTAATTATTTCCATCCTAATCATCAAGATTCTTTTGGAGATGAGTTATCATTACTTGTAGTCCAAATAACTCTTCTTTCACTCACCCTTCACACTTAGCACCCACTTTGTCTTTAGTTTTATAAACCATTCAATAAATAGGATTTAATGATACTTTTAAAGACATTTTATTCCCTTATATTCCTCTAATTTACCTTAAAATTCCTCCCACTTAGGCCATTCACCTTCTCACTTGTTTATTCACTATGCCATCCTGAACTAGCTAAGATGAAGATACTTACAGAAACACATGTGAGTTTTGATAAAGAATTAAATGTATATTATAGGATATTTTAGGTCCCAATATACACCAAATAAGTGATTTTACTCTCTTAAAAACCTTTCATACCTTCACAACACACAAAACTATCAAAGAAACTAAATATGTGCCATGTCTGTACAAGTAGGGTACAACTCAACTTCGTGAGAAGGAGATTGGAAAGTTGTGTACAAGGTCCAATAAATTTCATACTCATTATATTACTCCTAGATGATTCTTCTTCTTCATCTACTCCATCAGGTAAAGAACTAGGGTTTTTGAGGAATATATGAAGTTTTAACCTCTAAAGATTGTTCATGAGATTATGACATTCAATCCTTCAACAAATTTCACAAAAACCTTCTTTAAGACCCTCTGTAACATATCTCAAACTTTTATACTACCATGTTGAACCTCAAATTAATTTTTATATTCCAAACCTATCTAATTGATCTCCCTTCTTCATTATGCATAGGCCTAAATTGGTTTGATCAAATAAATGGATTTCATGTGGTTTTCTTTATACCCTCAAAATTCAAACACAATTTTTAATCCTTAATGAACATGTTTTATTTCATTAGAATGCATTATTAAGGATATAAACCCACCAATGGACAATAGGCTTGGTCTAGACCTAAAATTATATCTACATGCTTGTGAACTTGGGCCATCATGTTGGGTTTTCCACCTCTGTGTATTGGTTTTCCTATTACTCCATGTCTATCACATCCTTCCAAATCCTCTTGTAAGGTCAAACCAATTAGCACCTTTCACACTTTTCACCCAATTAATATTTTTTTTAGGAGATTATATAAGCCATGGGGATGTTCTATGTTTAAATTTAAGGTTGAACTACTTTCCTAATACCATCAACTCCTTAAAACCCCCAAATAGACTCTTAGAGTGACTGACTGTGCATGATTTTCTAATATGGACTATAAGTGCACCTAAAAATGGACCTTACCCTATTTAAAACATGATAAACATAATGATATTATCATTATTTATATCAAGTTACTTCAAACCTATTCACTCTTCACGCCATAGCTAGATTCCTCTATTAGATACATCTTCACTTTGGCTAGTCAAAGTGTTGACTGTGTTGTCTTGATTTCTTGATCAAAATGTGACACATGTAGGTGCATTATTACCTTTTTATACCTTGAAAATAATGTATAAATACCTTATAGGAGTCATAAAGTTCATCTGATAGTCGTTTGAATCTATTCCCATCATTTCATACTATGCCAACATCAAGAACACTAATTCTAGTTCATTATTTAATACAGTCAACTATAGTTGACCAATACTAAGGTAACAGAGGTCCTGTAGGTGTGTTTTAGCCTTAAAAATTTGTGATTCAAACCATGGAATTAATATAAGGTATAATTATCATATCAAATTAAAATTTCACATGTCTACATATTGACAGCTTCTAAGGTTCACAACAAGAGTTTATGAGGCACTTATAGGCAGGCTATAAGTGGAGTTTTCTAAGGTATTGTACACCTATAGATGAATAAATGGACATTAATTTACAATTAATATCTTATACAAAAATTTAGTGTTCCATTTCATTTCAATGTAATCACTTACCATGGGGAGGTGATTTTTCATTGCTATCTCAAGGTATAGAGTCATTAAAAGTTAAATTTCCTATAAAGAACACTAAATGTTTGTAGTGAATAAAAGCTTGACCTTGAAACCTCATTACATATTCCTTAATTTTATAACCTCCATATATTTTTGAAATTAAAATCTCTTATATGGAGGATAAAATATGAAACCATTAAATCTCACTTAGGTTCTCTGTTTGTTCATCTCATGACATCATCAAAGTGTTGAAGGCTCTATTTTAGAGATTTTAGGAAAAATATCCCTAAAATCCATATTTATCATCTAAAAGTTTCTCTCAAGACTTATTTTTAATCCAATTCCTTAATTAAGTTTCTAATTAAATTTTAAAACTCCTAGTAGTCCTCCATGAAACCTTTTCAAATCTATGTGATGGCTTGTAGATGCACACACGGTAGCATACAAAGCAGTGAAGGTAGAATGTAAAATGTGTATAAAATGTTACATTATAGGTGGATATAAATGTATCTCCACCTTATAAAAACCATATCAACCCCTCAAACATGCTTAAACATGTATCATAAAATGATTCTTTATATCTATAGGGTAACGTATAGGTGGACACTATATGTACAAGCAGCGGTTGTGTATATGAGCAGTGTACATAGGATATGACCTTATGAGCTATATTTTACCTTCTCAACTATTTAAAATAAATCCTTTCAACCATGAGAGAATATAAAATAAACAATTTCTTTTCTCCAACATTATTGACTCTCTCCATGGCACTTCTAGGGGTATATTAATGGAGTATGACTGTGTGTAGAGGTATTAGTTATCACAGTCTATCATATATCACTTGGAGAGGTTAATTTTAATTATTAATGTTATTATAATATTTCCAACACCTTAAAACCTTCATTACACCTCCATGATCATTCTATACAAGCTTCATACATGTGATTCAACATGACTATAAATGACCACTTGTAGGAAACTTGATTGTGTTGGAGATTGATTGCAACTCCATGAATGTTGATAATTGAAAATAAAACTTGTAAATAGTGAGATTAATTTCATGACATTAAATAAATTTAATAAAACTTATAATCCTCCTCTAAATCCACTACAAGGATATGAAACTCCTATAAATGATGTAGACCTATCTGCAACTCTGTGTGAGATCAACTTCTAATTTTATATATTATTCTCATAAATTCAACTCCAATAATGAAAAAAATATTTAAACCATATGATAAATATTTCCATGTCCTCTGGAATGAATCTTAACAATTGGATTATATGGACCTACTCATATAAGAGGAAAACATGTAGGGTATGGGAAATAATGTACAAAAAAGACCAATCCATTTCTAAAGGATGGTTCATAGATTAAAATTAACAAATAATTGAAATATAAACATTAAAATGAATTATTTTAGTTTAATAAACCCCCTAGAGGTGTTTGACTTTAAACCTCTCCTACTAGTCGTACTAAGAAGAAACATGCTAACTAGTTTTGCATGTCTAGAAGGGTGATGAAGGAATAAAATGGTTTTCTATTATTTTCAAGACTTTCAAAGTAGATTAAATATTAGGATGAGTCTATATAAGTTTAATATCCATGAAATAATCCTCACACACATGTCACCTTCCTTTAGAGGTCATACAAATCCCAAAATTGTCCTAACTGCCACCTTTCTTTTTATTTCAACATAGTACATGTAAGTTTCATATAGGGATTGACATTCCTGAAATATAACTAAAACATACACATTGAGAAAATTTAGAAAGACTTTAGAAAAAAATTATTGATTATAAAACTGTACCACCTTCATAAATGACCCTAGTATGACCCCTAAATGACATAGAATGACATAAAGACTAAATGTGACCATGACCAAGGCTAATACCACATTAAATCAGATCAAAAGGACTATGATACACCTTATGACATTATAATCTATCCATATAAAATTTTATCACTATATGGGTTTGACTTATTTTGACTTGTGGTCAAAATAGTCAACAAGTACCTTTTCTACCCCTAATGTGTTGTGCAAGTTAAAACACTAATTGTCATGGTAAATCTAGTTGGTTGGTTTTGTACCATCAAAATTTTCAAATCCCAATTTAGGTATATGTCACATATTTTAGGATATAAATAAACTTTAAAAATGTCACTCACCATTATCTTTGTTAGAGAACATGATATTTTGTGCATTGATGTCATGGAGTTGTTTCCTCAACTCAATGAGTGAGGAGTCAAGCTTAGATTGGAATTTATCTATAGTGATCCTTAATTTTCTATGAAATGGGTTGTATTCTCACATGGGTGATAACCATTAACTAGATACATCTAAGGGTGTCAAAAAATGATGACTAAATTTGAATGTTAGAATGATCATCTCAATCAGATGATCATAATTGCAGAATTTCCACAAGGGTGAAAAATATTTGTTTTCAAGGTTGCATGTGAAATAAATTTATATGGGATTTTTTTTTAAATACCATTCAAAATGATCATCTCAAAAAAAATTACAAGGTGTATTGTCCCTATACATCCATTTTATTTTTTATTTTGATTTTTTAATGATTGGCTATTGCTATGAGTTCAATTAAGTGTTTGAAAGACTATGACCCTTATGGTGGTGTTAATTATTATGTTTCTATGTACTTTCATAATATACTATTCATTTTCTAATTATTGATTTATAGTTTAGTTTTTAATGATTCATAATTATATCTATGACTAAAGTAGTTCCAAGTATACAAAGATGGAATCTAAAGGGTGTGTTTCAACTTTGATCTTGAAAATATATTAATTTTGTTCATAAAATAGTGTCAACTGAATATTTTAGGGTGATATATATATTGAATAACCATTAAATATCCAATTATCTTGTATCTAAAGTAAAATTAAAATAACTTCATGGGGATAATAACTTATTGGTGTATCAAAAAAATAAATGAGTAAAATATTCTTATGTATAGGCTGCAAAAAATACTAGGTGTTATTCCTATATACATGATGGTACATGGAAGAACAAATTCATATAAACTATTTTCTAATGGCTTCCATATTGTGGCATAAACTCTCACTCCATGAAATCATAAAAAAGTTATGATCGCTTAGTCTAAAACAAAAAATTATTGTTAATTTTAGTACTATTAGATCATATTTTAAAACCTAAAGAGAGAAGAAGGGAAGAGGAAAAAATTTGGGAAATAAACTTAGTGTCACCACCCTATTACACTATATATTAATTATGAATGCATATGATGGATTTAATAAAAAAAAATGTAAACTACTAAAAACTACAATGGAAAACTGAGCCTACAAAGTGATTTAACCTTTTAAGGTTTTACACATGTAATTCCTATGTTTGGTTAAAGAGATGAGATGCCTAAATCAGTCAAATAAATTACAATAATTAACCTTCTAATTTTTAAATGAATTTTACCTTGATTGAATTTATAGTATTAATAAATATGAATAAATATTTACTTAAATACAAACAAACTATCATGGATGATCTAGGTTTTAAAATTGGAGATATGAGCATCTCTGAGTGTTGTAAGTTTTTGATATTCTTGTGTTCATTGAATATTATTATCATCTATGTGTAGTGTCTAAGATGGGGCACTAGTGTCCTCTTTGTGGGATTTTTCATATTTTTAGGGAGTGCATGTGCCTATGTCTATGTGGGTTATACCTATCAGACTGAAGCCTATAGTTATATATTATACATGTAAAGCTTTATTTTTGTGTGTAAACCCTAGTTCTCTTCATAATTGTGATATGATCAAGATTTGAGTGTGTTATTAGGATAGATTTTACATCCTTAATACCCTATTTTGTAGATATTTTCTTACATACCAATACTCTAAAGAGGATCAAGTCTGATGTAGTTATCCCACCTAGTGCTTGATGTATGTGCAAGTGAATGCTATAATGAGAGTGGCCTTGGATGCTTTGAATTTTATTGAGCCTTTAAATGATTGAAAACTAGACTTAGGGTTATTTTAGATGATATTATTCATAAATTAGGTTAGAATAGGTATAATGTACCTTGATTTTATATAATTTTGTCTTAGGTTTGAATAGCTTTTGCATCTATTTTCCATCTACTGAATATAGGTGGATTAAACTTGTATATATAGGGTTTTGTTGCTTGTACAGATAATATAATGAGCTTAGGTTCACCTTAGAAGGGGCACACATTTGAAAAAGTATATTTTCTGAATGTTTATGGCCAAGATAGGTATCATCAAGTTAGGTACACTAGTATCATGTGGATGTAGTGTCCTAAATGTTGTGTTAATGTTATTTTTGTAAAATTTTGGGAAAGTTAGATTGGGGTCAGGGGTGACATTTTAGGGACTATGTCTTGACTGGATATAAGTGAATAAGGTTTCTTGAATGGATATAATTACTAGATTAAGGCTCTATAATAGGTCTATCTCAAGCCTAGGGATAGGGTATCTCAAGTGACACTCTTGGCATCCAATTAACACTTTTAGGTGATTACATTTACCCCCCATTTATGCTAGTAATGTATGAAAATGAAATGACTAGTATAAATGAAAAAGAGGCATACCTAGACTTAACTTGGAAGTGAAACCCATATATCTAAGTTTGAATATGTGAATTTAGCTCTACGTATATTTTTTTCACTTGGATTTTCACCCTTTGAGGACATTAAAATATCTCCTCATCCAAGTGGCACAATGAAATCACCTTTAGGCTTGTGGTTAGCCTAAGGAATGAGGTGAGTCTCTATGTAGGGCTAGTTCCCTTGATCTACCACTTGACTGCCAATACTACTAACTTTGGGGGGTGAAAAGGGTGAGATATGACTGAAATCAAAACTAAACTAAGGAGGTGATACACCAAATAAATTTTATGACGTATAACCAATTGCATCCTGCACTTAAGACCAAAAGACAAACCAAACTTACACTCATTCAATCTTCATCTTCTAACATTATGAGGTCATAGATGGATGTTAAAATATAGGAGGAATAGACAAGAGGCCTTGAATGGAACTAATTAAAATACTAACTCAATCAAACATTTGACATCTCCTAAAACACTTCACATGCCCTACAAAAAGATGTTTTCTAGCTATAAATAAGGTGAAAGAATGAGACCACATACTAGGAATATATAGTCTTCACTAAGAAAGATTCATAATCCATGTATAAAACACTTTTAAATGGTCATGAAGAGGTAACACTTAGTCATTTTATTTTTAAAAATGCATATAAATGAGTAGGGCTTTGCCATACTCAGGTGGAGTATCCATATAATGCCAAAATGGCTAACTCTTATAAAGTTTGAGAGAGAGAGAGAGAGAGAGAGAGAGAGAGAGAGAGAGAGAGAGAGAGAGAGAGAGAGAGAGAGAGAGAGAGAGAGAGAGAGAGAGAGAGAGAGAGAGAGAGAGAGAGAGAGAGAGAGAGAGAGAGAGAGAGAGAGAGAGAGAGAGAATTCCAAGGGTCACAAGGACACTTATAAAGATAATAACATCAATTATTCATCCATGAGAATAGGATATGGGTTTAAACATGTAAGGATATGAGCAACAAGTGTCAATCCAAGTCACAAACTTGAAGAAAAGTGGCAAGAAACTCCTCCCTTTGCATAGAAAAACTACCTTCATGATTGGGAATATTTGAAAATATTATAATTTATGAGTAATAAAAATAATTATAATGGAATTTTAATATATCTTAAATGCATATACATGCATTGGTTTCATGCCTGGTCCTCTAAAAACCTTTGAATGTGAGACATCATCATTTGGTGTCTAGAAAATTGCCCTTTCAATTATCCTTCGCACTTGGCCTCTAAAATATCTTAAATTTTCCATGATAATACATTAAATCATGTTAATGAAATTTTTTATGTCCATCCATGTCTTTATAATCATCATAGGTACCTTAAAATGACTTTACTTGAAAATTTCTTCCCTTCTCTCTAGCTTGCCCTATATGCTAGATTTGACTAGCTAAGTTAAAGGACCTATTTGAGGAACTTAGAAGAATTTTAAATGCATGAAAATCACATGGGGAGTTATATTAAGTCTCAATATTTCCATCCATGTTTTTTTCATCTCTTGAAACTTTCTATAACCCTAAAAAAACACAAAATAGTGATAAAAATCTTATTTTTGTCTCCATCCCTACAATTCCATACATCTATATGGCATGGTAAGGATATTAGGTGAGTCTTATCAAATTTCCAATTTTTTTCCTGATCAAACTAGTCCATCTGGTGGCATTTCCAACTCCATTTTTGAAGACTGGTCCTTAGCAAGGGTTTTAAGCATGTTTTCATCCTTAAGCTTGTTTCATAAAAACTTGATATTAGAGTTTCAAAAAAATACAAAAAAATTGTTTTTTAATACCCCTCCTATCTTCCCTAAACTTCTCTAGTCTCCATTCAAAGCCTCATGGGAGATGTGAGCTTTTAAAGATGGCCTATCAAGCTTTTCTCCTTTGTTTCAATAGACCTAAGTTAATTCTAACAAAAAAATGGCCTTATCATGGTTTTAATTTCAATATAAAATATTTAAAAACTTTATATGAATCCAAAAATCATTCTCCAATAATATATAATTTCCACCTCTTGCGAAAAGTAGAAGCAACTCTTCTTTTGACTACTAGGCCTATTATTGGTATATAGGTTTACTTGCATCATTTTAGTGTGAGACACTCATTTTAGACTTCATTACATCCAAATATATTTAATATTCATATATACATCTCACTTAAATAATTCAAAAGGTTATAAATATTATTTCATGCTTAAAGTGACTAAACCTTCTCATTTGGACCCTTAGGCCTAGCCTTACCTAGTAGGTTTGCCTGTAAGCCTTGGTGTATGGAGCACTCTATTGGGTTCCCTTAATTTTTTAGGTGTTATTAATGATTCCTTAGGTGTTATAAATCTTATCATATCTTCAAAATATGTTACACTTAGCTCCAAGCTCATCTTTGTGCCTATTTCAACAAAGTTGCCACTTTGTGCTCAAGGGGAAGTACCCCCTATCTGAGATAAAACAAGGGGTTATTCCCCTATTTTTATAGTAAAATAAAAACTTTAATATTCTACTTAAAGTTATATTTTTTATCTTTTATAAATTTTAAACTCTTGGTGACAAGTCTAGACCTCCAAACTTCCTAGATTTCCAAGGTAGACTACTGAGATAAAGATTGTGCAGGGGTATATAAAAATGGACTATGTGTTTCATTATTTATGCCCCTCTACTTGCTATAAGTCCATCATAAAATCTCAATGAAACCATTTTTACCATGATATTTGTGTTATCCTTCAATATTATCATTCAAATCCTTTACTTTACTTCCCTATCTCCTTTCCTAGTTGATTGAGTATGCATATTTCTACTATATTTTCCTACCTTTGGGCATGTTTGTAGGTTTTTTTAGCTCATATTAAGATTTTTCATCATGTTAAAAGACTAATAATTAATTATTAAAACTATATCATAACTTATCTCACCTTAAACTCACTATATACACTATTTTTACTCTTAACTAAGTTCCTTCCTTCTTTGACTCCTACTTGGACTAAGACACCATGCTCTTGAAACCCTATAGGTGTCAATGAGACCAACTGAGCCTAGTAATGATGTTAAATAAATTACCTTGAGCTCACTTAGGTTAAAAAAATAACTATATATACCTTTAATCACCTTTAAATTCCTAAGCTACTACCAAAACTCATTACTTAAGTCACTATCTAGATTGAGACAACCCTTGTACTCTGCATATTGTAGGTTGTCATTGACCCTTTCCACCTTGTCATAGTTCCCATGAACTCTTTGTTATATCCTATAATGTTATACCATATATATCCATAATTTTACTCATCTTTAGTCTCTTAAAATCCAAACTAAACCTCATGCTAGTTCCTTGTCTATATATCTTGCTTGTAGGTCAATATTTCCCTTCAAGAGTATGGACTATAGGTGTTGTTTGGGAGACAACACACAAAGTACCATCCATTCTGATGATCCCTTTGACCATGAATTATCATTAAATATTTTTAATAATTTTACCTTGACATCATGGTCTAATTTTAACTTTGAAAACAAATATTGACAAAACTCAAACTTCATGTAGATAACACTACCTAGAAACAATGTTTTTATGAGCCACTTTAGGTCTTTTGAAAACCACCTTCCTTTATCATCTACCCTTAAAACTTAGTAGGCATATTATCTATGATAGGTAATTCATTATTCACTTCTTTATATGTCTTAGGATACTATGGAGGCATGTTTTATAAGGCCTACAAAAACCTCATGGAGCTTTATTTACTCATTTTAGGGAAAATTTCCCAAAACACAGTCCTCATCTCCTTAAACTACTTTCAATCCTTTTCTTGCTAGATTGATGCCATTATATGAGTTTTATTAGTTCATTTAGTCTAATAATATCTAGATAAGGAATTAAAACTTGATTTAATGTCTTAAAAGGCAACTCCATACTATGTTAACACCACCTATAGGTGGTAATGGACTATAGACAGGGTAGTTAACAAGTATAAAGGTGAAACATGTGTATTTCCTTAACTATATCTTAAATTGCGAACCAATATCAACCCCATAAACACACTTCTCACATTCCAAAGATATTGACAACATTATTAAGGTTTTCATCATATTATGCCATAGCCATCATATTATGAGTTGTATGTAGACTATGTGTATGGGTAATGCATGACTACCAACCATGAGAAATTCACTTGGATAAAGAATATTAAATGTGAAGGGAGGTTTATATAAATTTTGAAACATGATAATGAACCAAAATCCATCTTTTAAAACTATGACCAAAGCACAAAACTCCTAGAGATGATGAAAACTGCCAAAAACTCAAAAAAATATATCTTTTTGAAAATTGAGGTGATTAGCTTGTAAAAACCACTCCAAACTTTTAAAAATTATGTTAATTGTTTTATAAGGAGGTTAACATCCTCTATAAATAATCTCAGCATCTAACTCATGCAAAATTTCTCAAACCAAGGCAAAAACTTAAGGGTGCATGGATGAGTAGGTAGTTTTAGAGGCTAAAATTCAAATGGATGATTCATAAAGCTCAAACCAAAAATATTCAAGTTCCATACATGTATTTTAATGTGTTTGAGTTTTAAAAAAATCTCTGAAGAGCATTCTTCCTGAAACTCTTATTGATGCTCATACCTAGTGGAAACTTGCAAGTCATTTTAGTCTGCTAAAAAGAGCAAGAAAGGAAATAAAATATTTTGAGAAATAAATGTCAATTTTAGACCAAAATTTTTTTATTTCATAATTTTGAAGGTTAAGATTCACATTTACACATTTTCCAAGTGGCACACTTCCCAAAGAGGTTGTACAAGTACCAAACTCACTCTTTTCTTTTAAAAAAAACCACCTTTTTTTGAGTAACTTAACAATTTTTAGTTAGTGAAGGTTTATAAATACCTCCTAGGACACATGTAATGTGATAAAACTCTTTTAAACTTGTACATTTCCCAAGAAACCTATACAAAGCAATTAAATACACCATTTTTGACACTTAAAATGATTTAAAATGATAAATGAGCCTAGAAGATAAATGACCAAATCTAGTACAGCATTAACTAACATAAAATGACCTATAAAAAACCTTATGACAATATATTATACCCATTTATGTTCCTAAAAATATTGTTTTTACTAGGGGTGCCCTGTTTTGACCTAAAAGTCAAAATTGGTCAACATATATGAATCATGATCCAAATTAATGTCTTGTAATGAAATATGAAAAAATCAATCCTTACTAATGAGATAATCAAAGGTGAAATACTATGTTGAAATTAAATAATTAAGTAAAAAAATAGAAAGGAATGAATACACCTTATTGGTTACACAAATCAATATATGAACCTGGTGACAATATGCATGTGTGAAAGTGCCTAGTGATCATATCATTGAATAACTTGAACTAAACTAGTTGATTTCTCAGTCCTCATATTAGTTGCTTAGGAACTAAAGTAGGCCATGACTCCATCATTACCCACCCCTACTTGGTGTATCTTGATCTTTGTGAATATCTTAGATAAGACTGCATGTGTGTTGAACCCTCTCATGTAGGTGGCTCAAAAACTCAAGTAAGCTATGACTCCATTATTTCCCCTATGTGATTTATATTCATCTATAACTATATTATTCAAAGTTTTAAAATTATCTAATGGGGTAAACTAACTATGTATTTTGCTCCATGGCCACTTAGGTATACTAGGTGGCTCTAGGCCACTCAAGAATGCCAATCATTATAGATGGAATAAGGAATGAATATGGTGACAATGTAAACTATGATAGCAAGTGTATATATCATATACAATGGCATGGAGTTTTTAATTCTATATGATCAACCTATTTGAAGTTGAATACATTGAAACTATGTGTCATGCACATGCACCCAATTTGGTATCTGAGTATACTAAATCCAAATCAAGTATGTAATAGTTGAATCTATGTACTGACATGAATGTATAAGTGAAAATTTGGCACATAATGCCCCAAAATATGAATAAATTATATGAATATAGATTTAAATGACTGAATCTAAGCTAAATCTAAACATAACAACCAAACATATGACTATATCTATGTAAATCTATATTATACCTAGTGTACTGGTCTGAATGATCTAGATTGTCCTAAAGCTTAGGATATTAGATGGTAGTGTCCTATAATGGAAAATATCACACTATGGTTATAATGTCTCAAATTGGGTGCTAATTACCACTTGTTTTGATCTTTATGTGGTCTAAACTGATTGTTAAGACTCTATTTTGTTCTTTGTCTGCCCTAAGTCTGATCTCTATAATTGAGCCTATGTGATAAATTGTATCTATGAAAATAAATGTAGGATTTTAGTCTCAATAAAAACCATTGTAAATCCCCCTCTTTTGAGGGTAGTTTTGAAATCTATGTAATAAATTCCCTCTAAATAAGTAGCTCTAAAAAATATGTTAGATGGAGCATGTTATTCCAATATAATGTATAGACATAACAACATAATGTAAATGTATTTGAGCAATAGTAGGACATGTAAGATTTATGTTGTAAACTAACATTAGATAAGGGTGTCAAGGTAGATGTAATCAATGTATAATAGTATTAAAATTTGAGTAACTACCTAGGTGGATGGATCATGATGTCCATCAAGGCTCCCAAGTAGGATACGGTAGATGTATGAGGTCTCTCAGGGATTTAAAAAATATTATGTGTGTGTGTAATAATCAGATACAAGTTTCATGGTGTAGAATCATATAAAGAACAAAAAATACAATAACATAAGGCACACAAAAATTAGTCTAAGGGGCCACAATACAAGGGACATGGGCACATGTCACTAAATCTAAGAATCAAAACATACAAGGACATGTTTAAATGTCCACATATGCAAACAATAAGTAAGTTGGCATAAATCCATAGATAAGGATAGGTTCAAATGTCCACAAATAGAATCATGAAAGAGCACACACAAGGGACATGGGAACATGTCCAAGGTATAAAACTAGAGAAGTGACATAGAAGCCAAGGAATAATGACATATTAAAATGCCCTTGAAGATGTAAGAAGCATATAGCATCAAGTCTAATCTAGAAACTAGAAATGAAATCATGTATAAATATGTAATATAAATCTATGTAGATGTCAGGTTGCATATATACTAAATTTAACTAGGGATAGTTTAAAAAATATATGAGCAATGAATAACAATGATTAATATCAAGATAAATCATTATGTAACTAGAATTTATAGTATGTATGATAAAACCTATTTATATAAATTATGTAGGATATGTCCCTAAGTGGGAAGATTTAGTAATGTATAAACTTGGATCAATATAAATGCCCTCAATGGGTAGATTATAACTAGCTTATATTAGTGTAGTGGACCAGAGTCCTATCTAGAATCTACAAGCACTCAACAAGAACAAGTGAAGCATATGTGTATGATAAAACCAACTACACTAGGATATATAACAATATGAAACATCTAGAAATCAGTATAAACATAAACAAAGTAATGCAAACAATCTATAAAAAATTTGGATTTTGAAATATTTGAATGTTTTTGTATTTTGACATGTTATAGTGTTTTATTTTAAAAAAAATATAAGATATATGAAAACATATGAGAATAAACTATGTACAAAGAAAGAGAGAGAGAGAAGGAAGTGTGTACAAGGGTAAGAACCATACTAACCAATGAGTCTCATGAAAGAATCACTATCCCTATGACATGTATCAAAAATAGGAATGGTAATCTCTCATATAGTGTGATTGTTATGATGTAGTTAAATGTTGTTGCAATAGAAATCTGAGTATTGTTCATCATCATAATCATAATATTATTCCACATCTAATCATAATAACCTAGTGTGTTGGAGGGAAATACCTCATACTATGGATTTGACCTTTTTGAACTGTGTTTTGGCATATTGATTGTGATTTTACCCTTTGAAACTTTGCTTATTATAGATATAATATGTTATGGAGTCTCCTTTGATATAAAACTTGTTTCAATAATGCTTTTTGGTTGAGCATGATTTTGAATTTACAAATAAATCTCTTCCTCTTTTTGTAATATTTCTAGTGTATCTATATTTTTTGCCTTGATAAACTATATATATGACTTATGTTCCTTGGGATGTTAAATAAATTCTCAAACCCTATTGACCAATATTATAAACTGTTATAATAGGAGTAGTGATGCCTTGGGCCTGCTTTCCCAAACCTTGATCATGATAGTCAAATTGTTGTAGATATTTGTGACCAAAATTATACTATATTGAATTTCAAGCCTCCTTTTTGAGGGGCATATTTTTTTTTAATATTTGTGTTTGTTGTACTATTTCCTTTTGTGATTCTTATTTTTGAACCTTCTATTATTTTGAGTTATGCTTTGGTAACCATTTTTTTATTATTTCCAAATTTGGTCCTTTTTGAATTGGTAGATGTGACATTGTATGTTGTGTGGATGAAGTGTCACGATGTGATTCATCTTCATCCATTATCTATTATATTTTATTTTTCAATACTAAACATGAATCAGTGTTATGCTCATGCATTCTATCATATGCATAAATTTTTTCATATATCCTCATTAGGTGTAGAGTAAGTAGGTTGATAAACTTAGCTTTAATAATTTCCCTTAGTGTCTCACATAAACTCTTATTTAAGCTTTGAGTGTTTTTTGAATCACTAGTTGTAGATGTCCTATGTTGTTATTTCATGTTCTTATATATAACATTGTTTTCCACAAATTGACTAGTTGAAATTGTATAAACACGATTTACACTATTATTTCGTAGATGCATTTATCTTATAATTTAATTTTCCAATGTTTTAATATTTTCATGTAATAGTTGATTCTAATTTTGTAAACCTGTAATTATCTTGGTCATACTTATAATTTTATCACATCGATTATCTTAGGTTCAAACCTTATTTGTTTATGTTTGAACATGTAGGCAAATAGACTGTAGGGAAGAAGTGTGAATAGATTGAGTAGGGAGATTAGTGATAGTGTTCTAGGATGCATCATCTCATGGAGGAATGATAGCATGGTCCTGGTTAGAAGGAAAGTATCTATCACCCGCATGGAGATGAGGATGAGAAGAATATTCTTTCCCATGAATAATATATGACATTTAAACTTGAAACACAGTGGTTAGTTTATGTGATAAATCTTGTATGTGTGTATGGTTTTGCTTGTTAAATGAATTCAATATATGATGAAGATAACATGAGAAAGAAATAATGACAAAATGAAAGATATTTTATTTGATTTGAGACATCATGTATGAATATATCTATGTGATTAAAGAGTAATGTCTTAATTATTTTGCACATAGAAGTAAGATAACATGTTATGGAAAGAATGCAACGTGAAAGATATTTTATTTGATTTAAAACATCATGTATGCATATTCCTATGTAATTAAATAATGTCTTAATTAGTTTTCACAAAGAACAAAGATAACATGGTATGGAATATGATGAATATTGCATTTGATAGTAAGCATCATCTATACATGTATGTATGTATTTTCTTAGTTCATCACAAATTAAAGGGAATAAGTATGCAAATGAAAGTATGGAACTTCATAATAAAAAGTAATTTATTTATTATTTCATTATAATCATGATTGTAGAAGAAATGTGAATCTAGAATCTAAGTTTTTGAAATAAAATCTAAGTATAAATAAAAACCCTAAGTGTGTTTACAGTAGGGTTTTTTGAATCTAGGGTAAATTGAAACCCTAATGTAAAATTGATTTTAAATAGCTAGGATATTTAAATAAAATTAGAAAATCAAAAGTATGCATCCCTTAATTATTTACACAAAAATAGGAATTAATGCAAGCTAGGGTTTTATGCAATGCTCAAAGTAAGATGTGTTCACCAAATGATTTAGCCTTTTATTGTTTTGCACATGTAATTCTTATGTTTGGTTCAAGGGATGAGATATCTAAATCAGTGAAATAAATTGAAATAATTAACCTAATAATTTATAAATGAATTTGAACTTGATTTTACTTATAATAATAGTAATAAATATGCATAAAGATGGACTTATCTAGGTTTTGAAATTGGATATTTGAGTAGTTTGAGTGTCACAAATAGGTTTCTAATATTCATCTATTCACTAGATAGTAGTGCCCAATTTGGAGAGTGGCACCATTTATGTGTAGTGTTTAAGATAGGGTGATAAGTCTTCTTTATGGGACTACTCTTATTTTTGGGGAGAACCTACACATGTGTCTATTTTTTTTGTTCCTATCAGATCGAAGCTTGTAGATGTATATTGTACCTATAAATCTTAATTTTCTATGAAAACCCTAATTCAATTTACAAATGTTATATGTGTTGGTGCCCAAAATAGAACTAGGCTATTTTGGAGCCCTTAAAGATTATATTTGGCATTGCATGCTTCTTCATAGAATTAATTTCATGTGATATTAGATATCATCTATCTGAATTCTCATCTGGTAAGAAACATATATGAAATTTACAAAGGCTACTTCAATTATGACATGATACACTTGCTTTAGTTCCAAAAGATGTTCCTCATTAGGGAAGTTTCTCTGGCTATAGTATGTGAATGTTTCTGTGTACATTATGGTGTTTCCTTAAATGAAATAGGAGAATATTTTTAGCCCCAAAGGAAATGGCCCTATTTCATATTCAATTGTTTTGATGATTAAAAGATTCAAAGTGTTTTTGGGTGCCAGGGGAATCCTACTCTCCTTCCCATTATAAAAGTATGGTGCAAAGGTGAGTAAATGATCAAGAATCTAAGCTCACATCTAAATAAGACACATGGTGGATCTTAAGGGGTTTTTAAGTTTTGGGTCTGCTTTAAGAAGTGTCCAACTTAGTTTTGTTAGTAAGGTGTAGAAAAATCCCAGGGCGCGAGTGTTTGAGTAAGTTAGATTGATGGAGATGCCACATCTCAATGCCTCAAGTTTTTTAAAGTCTTGAGCCTTTTCCAAAGATCATGCCACCTTTATTTTAGTGGTCATGGTTCAAAAATTCTATGAGGTATAGGAACTTGAGAATTTAAATAATATTGGAAACATGTGGAGGCTCTTAATGATTTATTAATAACAGGCCTTTTTTAAATATTGCCTCACTTGGAAATTGGGCAATGTTTCAAATGGTCCTGAGAGACCTAATGCCCAAGATAATAACACATGGAATTATTTTTCTCTATTAATAATTTGGGTGGTATTGTATTAATTTACCAAAGGAGATGATAATGAGAAGGTTTGAAAACCCCTGATAATCTAGGAAGGTGCCAAAACGTAAAGTCTTGCTTAAGTGGGCCTATATATCATAGAATAAAATCATCAACATGCTTCCCTCCATTTTTCAAAAAGGGGCCACTAGAGTAATAAATGGCATGGTTGGTGATTATCCATTTAGATTTAAGGCATGGTAACCCTAATCTTAATGAGCAAGAGATTATAACTAAGAATTTCTCTTCATTTTGAATTCACCCTTTGCATTCAGAGCGATATGTGTGCCTTCAAGTGATCTGTGTACTGAAAAGTGAATTTTAGTGAGAGTAATTATGATCACAAGTATTCCTCAAGGTTTTTATAGCTCTATTTACATGTTATAATCACAATTGATATTAAACACTCCTAAATTCTTTTGTGTTGAGAAGGATAGTTATGAAGTGTTTGGAGAATAGTTACCATGAGGAACTTATCCTAAGCTTAAAACTTGTTAGCTTTGTAAGTCAAGTAGTAATGGCTTCATCCTCTACATCAGTGAAGAGAAGTATCACATCTATCCTAGATGAAATTAGAGACATATATGTTTAGGGGTTAGATTTTGTGGCCCTGTTGAGTTTTTTGAATTGACCAAACCCCCTCCCTATTGTCTCCAACCTTGACACAAACTACATGGTCCCTATAGCAGTGTTCCCTCTGGTAGCCCCATATCCTAAATTGGTTATTTCATGTGATAAGGTTTATCAAATAAATAATATGACTATAATAGATGAGAGCTAATTAGTTATGTGTGTACTCATACTTGAGTCCCTCAGTGTCATGCTTGCAATCCATCCTCAGCTTAAGAGTTTCTCACTTACTCTAGAAGGGTACCAACAATACATAGACAAAAATGATAAGATGTTATAGGACATTGTGAATTCTTATTAGCTCATAAAGAAGAGGCAAAAAGTCTCAAGATTATTAAGAAACTTAAAATTAATAGAATTTAAATAGCTACCTTAGTATCTTATCACCACGATCGCTAGGGTCTATGGGGTACCCACCAAAGAAAAGTTTAACCCATGGATGTTTTTATTCCTCATATGTGTGTTGGAAAGGTAGAAGAAGATGGATTGGGAAACCATCCTAGGAAATAATCTACATAATTAAATAATGCAATTATGTATCATTATTTACTTGAAGGAGAAGTCTTTGAGTAACTTCTATATGTCTCATATTTGATGTATAGCATGGTACATAATAGAACCTTCTCAGGTCTTCCAAATTTGCTCTCAGGGTTGAGGATATATGATATTTACCCAAAGGTCACATTAGAAGGCTTTAAGAACAACTTATACAAGGTTTACAAATATTTCTCCAATGCCTTGATGAGTGTTTTCTTCCCTCTGAGAAGGCTGAACAAGATGACCAAGATGGCTAGGGAAGTAATTGATATATTTTGTGCCTCTTACATCTAGTTTAATAATTTCACATATATCAAGGTGAGTAATTATTCAGGGGCTTGTCACAATATTCCAAGATGCATTGATGACAATGTGGCCATTATGGAACTCTATAAGTAGATGGTGTACCCATATGAAATGATTGTGACTAAGAAGGTAAACAATCCTTTCAAGTTCCCTATAGAAATATGATATTATACATGTCAATCTATAGCTAAGGTGAAAGGATTGGAGTAAGAAATAGGCATATATATGATTTCCAAGATACCACTAAGGCCCAACTATGATACTAGGTGGTTAATAAATGTTATAATAGGTGTAGTATTACACGAGTTACATTATGAGGACATATGGTCTGAGTGCAGCATAGAGGAATAGGTAAGGAAAATTGATTACATGAGGTTCATGGTGTAATAAGTACTTTCTTATAATATTGCTCCCATCCCCAAAGATATGGTAGATGATAGAATGACTATGGTATCTATTTACACAGAGAAAAATATCAAAGTGTAGCCCATATTGTAGGTGGATTTTAGTTCCCCAAATATTGACTCTATTGCATGGAGGGCCTTCCCACTTTTGAGAAGGAAATTCTAATGGTTAAAGGAACACGAGGTTGATCTCCATACCTATGACACCCCAACCCTCTAAGAAATCAAATAGGTAGCTAAGTTGAAGGTGTTCCTATTAGCATACATAAGTGATCCTTTGGCACCATTAGTGATGGTTAATGGAAAGGGGAAGTGAAAGGCTAGTGCTATAAACATCTCCATGAATGTTGATGTAGAGTAACTAATAGCTACCCAATCTAAAATAGGTATGTCATTTTTAAAATTAACTAGACTAACTAAAAATTAGGAAAAGATAATCACAGGGGAGGTGTAGCTAGCAAGCACTACTCCCATATCCATCTTAGGTGAGGGGGGCCCCCATGATGCTAATAGCCCTAATCATTGTCCCACTTTCCCCACATACATAGTAACCAAAATTCAGTCTTCCCCCAAAGAATTACATAAGGAAGAGGGGAGGGGGGAAGGGTTAGAGAAAATGAGGCCCAAGAGGGCTAAGAAATCATTATAGCCTCTAGTGGGGACCACAAAGAAAAGGAAAGAGGTAGTGTTTAATGACCTACCCCCAAAGGAAACTCCAGTGAAGTAGTAGGAAGAGAGGTCCTCATATACCCAAAAATTAAGGGATATGAGTGATAAAGAAGACTCTGATGAGGAAAGGCTAATCATCGATGTGATGAAGAAATAATGGGCCTTCACTCCTCCCTAAGTGAAAATTGGACATCAGACTCTGAGGGAAAAACTACAAAACCCAGTGAATCTCCTAATTATAAGTTTATTTAAACAAAAATAACCACTAAAGGTGGGAGGAAAAGGTGATGAGGAAGTTGTTTTGGCCTTAGATAACCCTTTATACTTTGATGATGTGTTGTAGGTCAGGTTTGAGGTGGCCACATAGGTCTAAGAGCCTTAATAAAATGAGATAGTCTCCTCAGACACAAAAAATTTTTGGATAATTTTATCACCCAAACACCAAGCCAATATGAGGGTGGTAAAGTTGGAGATATACATGTATCTAGGGAGAAAGTTGAGGATAAGGTAGCATGACAATTACATGTTACCAATAATAGTGAAAAGGTGGAGGTGCAAGAAAGATAAAAAACATATGTCACAATAGATATTGAAGCAACACCAAGCATCCTTCCCCCCTAATGGCATTATGTTGTACACTAGATGTGGGATTTGGTACTAAGGAAGGTAGGGGATCAAGCCTACATTGGCTACCCCTACCCCTTAATAATTAAAAAAAGGAGTGGATTAATTTATTGAAGCTATTGAGGGAAGAACCTCTAAAGGTACTAATATGATTGAAGTACCCTGGGATTTCCTTTCCCACATCAAATTTCATGATCCTACAAGGCCCAAAGAATTCAAATCTATGATTGGTGAGGAGTTACCTAGAGGTGACAAGGAGGACACCATATCTTCTTCCATCCAAGTTTCTTAACCAAGTAGAAAAGATAAATTGGTTATAGAAACTTCTACTCAACCCATAGAATAGGGGAGTTTAATCAAAAATTTACTCTTGGGATCCCCATAGCTTGAAGTAAGTTTTGAAATTTTAGAGTAAGTAAAACTAGGCAAACAGAGGGAATAAGGAGTTGATGAAAAAACTATTGACTTAGAAAGTAATGATGAATCTAAGAAAATTGTGTTAGGCTCACATCCTACTCTAATGACACTCCCCTTAGAAAATATTCTAATGATGCCTCTATTCAGTGCATCAAAGATAACCTCAAGATCCTCAACTCTAATGGGGTTCCATATCAAGCCTCTTCTATGGATCAAAAATCAAATAAAAGAATAACAAGATGTAGTGATTAAAATGGAGGATATTGATGTGATGGAAATCACCCATGAATATAAATCCAAGCCTTTAGAAAGGGCCAAGACACAATCCTAAACCACCTTTACTAAGGTAGGAGGGAGAACACAATAAATATCCATTCCCCCACTAGGAGGTACAAGGAAAAATACTCCCCTTGAGAGCTATATAGTGTAAATATATGATTTGTGGGAGCCATCAGGGAATGAGATCAAGCACAACTCATAAATCTTAACAAGCATGGTGGGTAATCTAATGGATAAGGATAAGGATTCAATGGAAGATTTAAAGACACAAAACCAAGCTATAATTTAGTACCTTAAAAAGTTACTAAGTGAGCCTATGCTAGTTACACCAACTGCAAGCAAGGCCCCTGATGCTCCTATTCTTTCCTTTGGTGTAGTATATCTTGGGTGAGGCAAAGATTTGAAGGCCATGGTATGGGCCATAGAAGATTGGAAAAATTATCTGATCACCCAAGATAAATAATTAATCCACTCAACACTAGAATTTCTAGATGACATACTAGATAAATAAGGTGAATGTGATTCCTAGATATTCATTTATGATGTAGACATCAAGAATTAGGAAAAAATCAGGCCAAATCTAGATGAAATATGCAATGTGGGTGAAGATATTTTAATAACATAAAATATAATCTCCTTAGATGATGACAAATAACTCAAGTAATATCAATTGGTGGTTAAACATTGGTTGTTGGTGATTAAGGATGGTGTATTCAATTGGAAGGGGGAAAAGTAGTCTCTTGATATTGTAAAAAAGGAAATTAAAGTCACCCTAAAATTGATGGTAAAATTTTATGGTGTAAATGATGTGACAGAGGAAGCACTAGATGTTTCCTTGAAAATCCTCATTGATGCACCTCATGGAGCATTTGGAGTTTACAAGATTCAAGAACTGGTATCACTTAAGAAGTCATGTGACTAGTTAAAAGCATTAGTTGGGAGGAAAAAACTAATGTTTTAAAAGGTCAATAACTAGATTGAGGAATATAATGTGGAATTCAAATACCAAGCAGGCCTGGACTAGAAGATTCTTGCCAACATGATCAAAAGGTACACAACTTACAAGAACAAGTTGGCAAAAGGCTACATCATCGGCATTGATTCCAGAATGTGAATAGATAATTATATTTTTCATGAGCTAGTATCATAATGTTATATTTCCTTCCTTCTCTCTTGCTCTTCTTCTCTTCTTCTTTTTTATTTCTTTTTTCTCATTTATCATGGGGAAACCATTATACCTTTCCCATTAGTGGCATGTCCCTTTATGAATTAGTTTTTTTTTTAAAAAGGGAATTTTTTTGTTTGTTATGCAAGTGGACAAAGGTTTATTTTATCCCTTGTTGGATTACTCTTCATGTGTATAGCTGTAAATATTCCATCATAGTGGATACTTGAGCTTGTTATCATCACAGAGGCATGAGCATAATCTGAGGAATCATGTTTTACACTGATTAATATACTCTAGGCTTCAGAAAGATTTTTCCAGCTAGAACATCTTCAATAATATTATAGGCATAGCTAGAATTATATAAGTAAAGGGGGTGTGTCTTGTTACAAGGGTTGGTCAAAATTTTGAGTATAGAGATAGAGATTAGAAGAGTTCTCAATGTATGACTTATTTGGTTCCAAATTGATTTTTGTTGTAAAATCATTGGCAAGCTTCAAGAGCATTCATAATGTTTTCTTTGTTATAGATTTCCTTCATATAGTATCATGTTATGTAAATTCAAATACATGTTGTATACATCTTTGATTCAATCAATTAATGAAATTTGTTCATGAGTTCTTTTTCCTAGTGGTTGTTGAAGTGTAATTCTATGTTCTACTTGCTTCGTAGATTGGTTATCTAAGATATTCTCTTTTATGGTAGTCACTTAAGGCTTATATCCAGAATATAAAATCCTTTCTACTTTAAGATTTATAAATAGGGTGTTGATGGTCTTTTAAGGGTATTCATAGGTATATGAATTCAACTAAAGTGATTTTTAAAAAGGTTATAGACAACATTGTCTATGATTTGTTGTGGAAGATGATTTGTGCATAATTCCATTTCATCTATTTCTAAGCTAGAAAAAACTTGTTAAATGAAGATATTATAGCTATGTTGTGAAATTTCTTGCTCATAAGTAAACTATCCACCTCTTTTATTTGAATTATTCCTAATTTTTATCTAATCTTACTTTGCAGATAATGCACTATTTGTATATTATAAGTTTTATGTGCCTTGCAAATGTATGAGACCTTATGCATGAGAAATTCATTTGTTATGTGTGCTTCATGCCTAAATGTTGTAGTCTTTCCATATTTCCATCATCACTATGATAATAATCAAGATAAATATCTAACCACTTCTTCATTTGTCTCTAGTAGTTTGTATATGATATAAAGCATTTGTATGTTTTGTGTGACAACCATGTGTGGGTGAAATTTATGAGTTTGGTTGTGCTTTGATCATATTATCCTCATCATAATAATAGTCCTCATTAATATTGAAGTGTAAAACTCCTTCATGTGAGAAAGTTACATTACTAGGTTCTCTCACCTTAGTTAAGATAGAGCCAAAAGTAGCAGGGAGTTGACCATACCCTTTGTACATGCTTACCAGTCATTTTCTACATCTAGTCCATACTAGGTGTTAAATCCTTCCCTAGATATAATGACATTTAAGTGGTTTATTTCATCTTTATTTATCATCTCTTCCTTTTTAGGTGATTAAGGTGGAACTATAGAGATGTACAACTAAGAACCAACAATATGATCAATATTTGCATATGATATTAGGATAGACTAGACATTCTCAACACCCCATTGTGTAGAGAGTTTATACATACTAATGCTCCAAAGAGGGATCAAGTTTGATGTATTTATAACACCTAGTTCTTGATTTATGTGAAAGTGAATGCTATAATGATATTGTCCTTAGATTCCTTGAATGTTGAGACTTTGAATGCTTTAAAACTAGACTTAGGGTTTTTGTAGAAGGTAGTATTCATAAAGTAGGGTAGAATAGGGATAATGCATCTTGATTTTGAATAACTTCATATTAGGTTTGAATATATTTTGCATCTATTTACATATAATAAATAGAGGTGGATTAGATTTGTATATATAGGGTTTTGTTTCTTGTATGGATGAGAAAATGATTTTAGGTCAACCTTAGGAGGAGCACACATTTAAAAAGCTTCTATTGGTAAGAGTTAGGGATAAGGATCATAAAACCTAGTTGGGGACACTAGCGCCATGTGGTTTTAGTCTTCCAAATGTGGTGCTAATGTAATTTTATCATAATTTTTGGAAATTTGGATTGTGATTAGAGGTTATAGTTCAAATACTATGTCTTGATTAACTATAAGTTAAAAAGGCTTGGTGAATGGTCAAGAATATAAGTCTAAGGCTCTAGAATAGGTCTATGAAAAGCTTAGTGATAGGGTAACTCAAACGACCCTCTTTGCATCCAATTACCAATTTTATGTGATTACATAAAGATATTTGATACTAGATGTTAGGAACCCTCTTGTATAAAAATTATTATAACAACAGATGTATAGCCAATATACACGAAATAGAAAGAAAATTTAAATGATATAATATCACTACAAAGTATCATAGGATTATTTGAATTGGAAACCTAATTTTAGAATGAATAAATACAAAATATTTAATAGATGATATTTCTTCTTATACAAGCCCTTTGTTTAAGTTATTTTAATCAAGACAACTGGTTCTTCCCATATATGTAGGATAATTAAAAATAACCAATGGGATGGCTTAACAATCATATGTGTCTAAGATTTTATTAATAATTCATAAAAAAACCTAAAAAAATTAAGATGAAAGTGTCCTAAAAATGTATGGATCCATGGTATGGGTAATTATCAATGAAGCTTGATCTATTTTTAACACCCAAGTCTACAAAGTTGTAATAATTTTCTCAAGGGAATGTGCATTAGGTGAGGATAGAAATGGAAAGTGAATATCTATATTGGATGGGGTGAAGGTTACCCACATAGGAATGGGAATAAAAATATACTAAAATCCTTTTGTTTTCTCCATAGTTTAGGCATATGTCATATAGGTCACTTAACATGTAAGCATGTGAATGGTACTGGTATTAGTGGTCTGAATACTGGATGTGGAGGTAGTATCTAAAAGGGATTGTATTTTAATGGTAAATAGATATTTTTTAAGGACTTAAGATGTTTAAATCTTAGATTTTTATGTGGCCTTAAATATTATGATCGATTAGACAACTTTACCCACATCTTCATGACATTCATAGAGTCCATGAAATTTGAATAAGACTTTAACTTAATCATGACCTACCCCACAAAATTCATTCATATCAGTTCTATATAGGCCTTTATAATTATGTTGATCATTATGTTCATTTAGATTATGTTGATTATCATGTTCTAATAGAGGCATATCAACACAATAATTTTGTTACACATATTCATGGGTAATTGTATCATGAAAAGAAGATAAAACCTTCATTGCATATATTTTAGTTATATTAATATGAATGTGATTAATCTATATATGGATCCCACTTAATTTATCACTTCATCTTAGAAGTATAAATGAAATAGCCTTATTGGATGGATTTTTTCACTAAAATCATCATGTGAATTTTTTCCTAGAAAGTTGAACAATAAAGTTCACATACCAAAAAATCTAAAAATATGTTACTTAGGAAAAAAATTGAGTTTAGCCAACCATATTTTCACCTTCATTAAAGGGAATGATCATTTAACCTATCCTCTATAGACATGAATATTTATATATCATTGCCCCTTTCATTCATGCATCCATGTTCGTATATTCTATGGGGATGTGGTAGATAATGCTTGAGCCATCGTAAATGAGAGAGCATGTGAACATAACTATCTAGGTATCCATGCCTTTGTGTTTATACATTTCATGGGGATTTAGTTGATGGTACTTATAACCTCATAAACACATGAGTACATAGATATAGTTATCCATATAGTTATTCCTTCATATACATGTGTGTTATGAAGATTTGGTAAATAGCCCCATTATCCTCCAAAGATGCATGTATTTAGACATGACTATGTTTCCTACCACGTGATATTACTCAAGGGGAGTTATATATTCATGCAGCCCTCATTTTATTCATTTTAATTATAGTGATTATGATTTTTTATTTGCCCCTTATCCTCTCCAAAGTGAATCTCTACCAAAACAATTTCTAAGATTCTTGTAAACAATGTTATCACCCTTTCATTGTTAGCAGGTACCTATTAGTTTCACCCCTCTCTATAACACTATTTTGAGATTTTTTCCTACACTTATAAACTATCACATGTCGACTAATTTTCACTTCTTCTAGCCAATTCAACATTTATTACCCATAGATCTACTGGATATCCTTGCCCTTTCTTGCCAAACAACATTTGCAAATCTAGAAGATAGAAATATGAAGTACAAGTACATGGGCTATGAACCATTTGTGATTGTAGATTGTGATATTTCAAAGATTTCTAAATCCTAGATTAGACATGTGAATTTGGAAGATTTATACAAAATATTAAATACTAAAATCCTAATGCTACTTATTCAGTGCTTATATGAAAGCATCCTATCATAATCAATTACCTTCCCCACCTTAAAAAAATGTTCAAAGTTGGTATTTTATTGTGTAAAACATTATGATTCTCAAATAAAATAAATAAAGACAAACTATGGAGAGCTCATAGAAAATATGAATAGATTATTTATGAGCATGATAATTAGGATCTCACTTCATGATATGTACATTAGTATAAGTGTCAAAAAAGTAGAATGACATTGGGACAAAAGCCCTACAAAATGATTAACCATAATCAACAATTCTTGTTTGAAGAGAAAGAGAGAGAGGCCCTCCAAGGTCCCCCAAAACCTATTTAGGGAATATTTCAAGGATGAATTTTTAAATATGATCACCCTATTGAACTAGATAGTAGGAAACAAAGACACCAAGATTTTTAACCATTGGATGTTCCTACTAATGACCATAATTTATCATGGGAAAAATTTCATATACTAGGTTGAAATGTTCAATGATGCTCTACATGATTAGTTATTAAATATTCAAACCTTAAAATATTTTTTTCATGATATCCTATCTCATGTACTCATTAGCTTTATAGAGGGTATACAAGGAATTTAACAAAGTCATCACACCATCTGCACATGTATTTTAATTTTTCCCCTAACTCATATTGTTGAAAGAAATAAATACTACACCAGAACTAATGATGCATTCATAATGAGATCAATACATTGTCTAGAAGAAGATTTGGGAATGTGAATTTTAGCTAAAACAACAAGATTGATCAATAAATATGGTAGTTACTACATCTAATTTTATAAATTAACATATATTAGAGTTTATGGATATTAAATACATCCTATTAATCTCCCAAGGTTGTCAAGTGATAAAAATATTCTCATATAACTATGTAGATAACTAGCATTGGTTCACAAGTGTTATAGAGGAAGGCACATGCTAGGAGTTTCATTCCCCATTGCATTGGGACACTTTGTAAAATGATAGTAAATGCATAGGATATTGAATTAACCATCTCTAAGTTTAATATTTGTTATTATTCCAGTATGGAATCCATTTATACCAAAGGATATGTGAAGCATAATCTTGGCATGGGAACTAATTATGAACACATACCTCATCTAGAAGACTATTAGGTTGACTATGCAAATGAATTTGAACACAAAGGAACTAGAGTTGAATGAATCTTAAAAAATAAGATAATAATATATTAATGGGTCTTAGAGGGAATTATTGATGATAATATATACCTCATTGATCTATAATATACAAATATAATTATTGTTTCACCTTTGTCAGCTATAAACTAGTCGATCAAAAAACCTGTTGATCTATAATGAAGAACATAGAGAGTATTACCCCATACAAAAAAAATGGTTTAAAAAGATACTAGTATAGGTCACATTTGAAGGTTTGAGTATAGGAAAGGATTCATCTCCTCCAAATAAATATCCCCCATCTACTTCCATAATTAGTATTAATGTGTTAAGTTAGACATCTAACTCATCTAGTTCTAAAGATGGAGGGGATGGAGATCTTGATCCAAGGAAGCAATCAAGAAAGCCATGAAAATATAATATATTATTATGATAAAATAAGAAAGATAATAAATCTATAAATTTACTATCTTTAATATAATCCCTTAGCAATCCTTACTTTATCATACCCAATACTATGCAAGAATACATAGCTTCCACTTAGGGACCAGTTAAACAAGCATCAAAAAAGGAGGCTAGCATAGAAATTACACATCCCCCATCTAGATATCCATAAATACCTCTTTATCATGAAATGACTCATGTAAATTAATCCACTCCCTCTTCCTCTAAATCTCAATAGGTATATTTTAGTGACTTTTCATTTCAATGTATATAACCAATGTTAAGGAAAAGGAAAAAAAGGTAGTAAAAGTATAAATGCTATATTTTGACATTTTTATTGATCTTAAAAGAAATACAAAACTAATTATAGGTTTGTATATGATCCTCTTTGTGCATATTTCATAGATATTATTGAGCCTAATGTCAAGAAGGATATATAATAAATGATATCGAGTGACTATACTCTCAAAAGGATATCACTCAAAGAAGCTACATGGGAAAGTAACATTCATAACCTCTGAGAGACCACTTAAATAATAACAAAAAGGTGAAATTAAGATGAATTAATTCAATATCAACTCAGATAATATGTCAAATAATTTTTGGGTGATGTTAATTATCTTCTCAATCCCATGGAGAATCCCACAACCCCACAAGTTGACGTTCAAAGACAATTGCAAGGGATAAGAAAATAATTTATTTTTAATATTATAAATCATAAAAACTATGTAAAAATCTATAATAATGGTTTCATGACTTTATTTTAAGCTAAATAACCGTATTGAATATTTCATGAAGCTTTATGCTTCCATTGATCAATAAATTATAGACATCTACATACAAATCAAATCCCACATGGTTAACTTGAAAGTGTGGAAAGAGGTGATTGAAAAAATAAAGGATATGATTCTTATTAAATACAAAGTGATGGTGGATGCTGGAGTATTCAAAAAATAATAAGATGACAATTCTTATAGATGGACAAAATGTATACTCCAAAGAATGGAAGTCTTGAATAAATCCATCAATGAGCTAAAAGAAATTAGAGACATGGATGAGGAAAAACACAAGTTTATCTATATTAGTTTAGATGAAATTCGTTATGACTTATATAAATAATATGAGATTACTACCCATACTATGGATTAATTGAAATCCTAATTCCAAAAAATGGTCAAATAGTATCTTTTCAATGAGAGTAAACTCAATAATTTTCAATGAAAACATGATTAAATTTACATTTCCATGGAATATTTACTTACTCAATTGGTAAAATTTTTATAAAGTACCATACACCCTAATTTTTATCTCCTAGAGATGGTTCACACAATTTTGACAGGTGGTGTTTCTTAAAATCAATGAATCCCTTGAGGTGGTCAAAATATTCTAAAGATTCAAGGCTACACAAGACAAAGAACAAGCTAATAAATATTCATCTATATCCAATCCATCCACAACTACTTCCAACCCACATAAAAGTTCCCATTAAGTCCATATAAGTCATTTCTATTTTTCTTTAAACATATATTTTTGGAAAATCAATACTTCCATGTTTATAAAGTCAAAATTATAATATAATAGAGTTAGACAAAAAATATAATATGAAATCACTTTGTAATGTAAAGGTTCAACCCATTCCCTTTGGTTATAAATAAAATAAATGGCTATTGTAAAGGGCCTTCTTGATGTTCACAGTTGGTGAATCTTGAAGATAAATAAGAATGGAACTTTGATCTTATTGTTTTATCCATGAACCAAGGAAATACCAAATAGTTTTCTCTTTAAAAAAGTGGATAAAATATGTGTTTTTTATCTACTTATGACTCTTTACATTATTTATTTTCACTTTTATTTTTAGTTGAATGTTATCACTACAAAACCCCCATTCAATTTGTAAATATTGTTATAGATTAGTTTTTATTTATTTCAATAAATGGAACCTCCCCTCATAATAGATGAGAGACTTTTTGTATCCTATAATATTGTGAAACTCAATTTTGTCACAAAGTTCCAAATATTTCACCAATATATGGTATATTATGGGATCATGCAAGGTTGTATAAGGCTAAGGCCAAAGGTGAAATATTAATTGTATTTTTGTATGATGAAAATTAAAAATTAGATCTACAACCATAAGAAAACAATATTAAACCCTATAAGTATGATGTCTTAGATGAAAACCTATGTTTTTTCACTATTTGATATGTGTATGGGTTCATCAATATGTTTTACCTTAAATTAGACTAATTTTGACTATGAATATAATTAAGGTAGAACTTTGAAATTTAATTCAGATCATCATATCCATTCATGCATGCTTATAAATGTAAATTATGGATAACTAATTATTCTTATTTGATAAGGGAATATGCCAAATATGGAAAGTATTGAAGATCATGATAGTTAGATATTCTAATTGACAAGATGGTTATGATTGTATTATAAAAATGGAAATAATGAATAAACACACCTCTAGTTTTCTTAATCATAGCACTTATATTATCTTTAGGTTGGGTTGGTTCCATAGGATCATGTCAGTATCCTTGATTAATACTAGCCTTTTGGTTAGTACTAAATTATGTAAAAGTGCATTATAATGACTATACAATCACCCATGATAGAGCACCTTAACAATAAATAACATTTACATTTTAGGCCAATGTATCTACAGGGGTCACTAAATCTATCAAAGTCCATTTTTCATGATAGGTATAATGTCAATTAACAACATGTTAATGCTAATAATAATATTTAAGGTACATGATATTAGTTAAGGAAAAAAACAACATTTAATCCTAATGAAAGTGATTAAGCAAAATTCTAGTTGTGAAATAAAATGTTAATATCCATTGAATGTTGACTTATTACTTGTACACATTTCCCTTATTCAAAGGGAATACTATTTTTTGTTTTCCACTATAATATTCCTTTTATACCTAAGGAGGAGCCTATATCCATTCTCCTTTTTCCATTACCCTATTCAAAAAGTGTTAACCATAGGAGCATCCTCGAGGAGCCATTTTAGCATATAGATTAGTAGCTATAATGAATTGAATTATATTCATTGTTGAATACCAAACCCTTGAGCATGATATTAATTCAACATATCATTATGGAATATCATAAATAGACTATGTAATACATTTAGGTTTTTTTAATGTTGACTACATGAAGGAATTAATTATTATCTAGGGTAGAATCATTCATGAAATGAATAGTGAATGTAATTATTATATGATACATATAATTTAGTGAATGCATATGAATTTAATGCATAATAATTTTTGTATATGCTACACATAAATTAATTTGAAATCTATACCTCTATAATATATCTTTATGTTGTAAAGGAATTTGAATGTTTGGAAATTTTACCCTTGTTGTGTACATACAGTAAAGTATATTTATAACCACCCATATCATGAGCTCAATAATTGAAAATAGATGAAAATTTAATCACTGAACATGTTAAGATCCAAAAATAATTCCCAAATAAGCATACCATTAGGGGTTGAAGTAGTTAACAATACAGTCAATGTCTTGTTGTGGGAAGCAAAGTATAGGAGTCTAAGTTCTATTGGAGGTATTAAATAACATTGAATGAATTATTCATTCAATGAGTTCTATAAAACATATCATAATTACACAAACACATAAAATAAATTATGTTTAATGAATGTTTATGCCCTCACTAATCATTAATTCCTTCAAGCAAGAAATAATACAGTCAAAATAATACTCCTCAATTCTTCAGTGATAATTATCCTAATATGAAGGATGGGATTTTAAAACACTTATGTTCATTTTTATTAATAACTCAGTCAAGTTAATAATAAAAGGCTCATGGAAAACCATTAATTTCATTGTTTACTACTTGAACCCCTTTATGGTATGATTATTTCAGAATTTTTAGCCCGAATTAACCACAATTAAAGATTATCAAAAAAAAACTTTATGTAAATTATCTTAAATTTATTGATATCCATCATAAATGTCTTGTATTGGTCATGGTTGGTCTAAATATGATAGGTATTATGTCACCCTTGGCAGGTTAAAAAGCATTCTAGGATGGTCTAGTTGATAACAAGGTTAAGTCACTTTGTCTTTCCATAAATGGTATTTTAATATATTATTATTAATTTGTTTATCATATATTAAGGTAATTTTTTGACAAGGTTAATTTTTGAACCAAATATTCTTTATTTGCTAGACTAGACATGACAGTCATGGTTTGAAAGAGCTATGAAGTGTTTTGGTGCATGGAATAAATTAAATGAATTTTTTAATAGTTGATCCAACTTATTAAGTACCCATAAATCCTATTAAAATAATCATTTAATAAATTTACTTCAACAAAATCATATACTTATGCATGCATAGGTGGGTTGTATGAACTGATAGACATGGTTGAGATAACCCTTGTCAAGTATGGGTGCATCTTCATTATTAGAGACTCTTCAATAAATATTAATATATAAAAATGATCTTTAATATAATTATAAAGTATTTATTACAAGTGGAAAACCCTAATATTCAATGGTCCTAGTGTTTCTCATCAAATCCAAGTACAAAAGAAGTTTTGTTAACCTATAGGT
Source organism: Torreya grandis (assembly GCA_037957365.1). Classification (NCBI taxonomy): domain Eukaryota; kingdom Viridiplantae; phylum Streptophyta; class Pinopsida; order Cupressales; family Taxaceae; genus Torreya; species Torreya grandis. The sequence continues at coordinate 755,364 of JARHVA010003769.1, read as the reverse complement.
TTATAGACATGTAGGTCAAATGACACCTAAATGGTTATAATGGAAGTATATATGTACTATTGAATACATGATATAATTTTATAATTAATTTTTAAAAATACATATAATCCTTAAAATCCAAATTTATTAAACCAATGGTGAAGGGATGGGGTCTAGGTGCATACTAAGCATGCAAGCAAGCATAGTTTGTGCTTCTATAGGAGAAAAACACTCATAGTGTCTTGGCAAACTTAAAGGTCACTATATAAAATATATAAAATGGTTATAAAGTTTTATAAACATATATTATGGTTAAAAACTCAAATTACCTACCCTCATGTGATGCACCCCATGATTGTAGGCATGTGTATAGGAAATGAACTAGAAAAGGGTAGGTGCATCCATAAGACTTGAGTTGTGAGAGTTTAAGAAGTGGTAAAAGGGAATGGAATAGGTGTTAATAATTTTTAATGATTATTTCTTGATAATATATCATAATATATTATTTTCCTTTATTAAATAATTACCTAGGACCATTAATGACGTAAGAGAGTCATGAGAATCTTGAGTGTCATGTTGGAGAAATCAATATGAAATTAGTTTCTCATCCATATATATTAATAAATAATGTGAATTATATAAAAATTTATCTCAAATAATAATTAGTATATTACAGTAAATATTAATATGTATTTAGTTGAATGCATCCAAATAGAGGAAAATGACACCTAAAAAGGGGGCTGTGTGAGATTAAGAAGAAGACTGTGAATGTTTAAAATGAACATCCAAGGTATTTTGATTACATTGTAGACATATATAGGATATGAAAATAATATTTAAATTTTTATTAAGTGTCGTTTTTGACCAATTATGGTTCCAAGTCAAAATAAGATAAAAAGAAATCTTTAGGCCTAATGACCACCTATAGGCCTGTCCCCAGTAGATAGGATCAAAAGGCATACTTGTGATTGTTTTTTGAGGATATATAAGGTTATTAAGGTAAAATATAGTGTTATAAAGGTTTTAATCCTTACTATAACCATAAATAAGACTAAATCAACTAAGAAGGAGTTTGACTTCAAGGCCTAACACTTCAGAAACCTAGAGATACACCTACAAACCTATCAGAGGGCAAAGTTAGATAAAGCACATTTGTGGTGTAAAATGGAGTGTCATATAGGGTTAAGAATAATATTAAGGATATTAATAATAACTTTAAAGACCAAATAAATTCCAAACAAACCAGTTGAAGAAGATCCACTCTTAAAATTATAGTCAAGAGACCTAATGCACACCTATCAACTTGTGTGTAAAAACTAAATAAACCTACAATTTTTGTGGTATTTTTAATATTTAAGAGTATTAAGAGGTGAATTGGGTGTGGGAATAAATCACATAAACTTTTATTCCACTAAAAATGATATAAAGTGCTCAATAAGGTCTACTAGAGTCAATCACATAAGACTACCCACAAACCCTGTTAATAGGCTAACTCAGGTCCTAGTGGGTTCGAGAGGTCATGATACTCAAGAGAAAACTTAAATAGGTCAGGATAGGTGGTAAAAATACCACTTAGGTGTTCAAAACTCAAATAAATCATTTTCATGACCTATCTTGTCAAGTTAAACTCCTTGAGCTCTCTTACAAGCATGTTTTATTTGAGAAGCCTAGTTTCTTCACATGAGAACTTGGAGGAAAGTTGTATGGGTAAAAATGAATATTTTATATGTTATTAATATTCACATAGTCATTTATAGTGAATTTTTTTTTAATATTAGGGGTCTATTCTTTATGAATAATCCCTAACTAACTAAGACCCTAAAACCTTGTTAAAACCTCTCTAAAGACCTGATGGAGGAGATCAAATATAAAAGGGCCTAAAATGGATTGAAATGGATTATAAATCACTTGGATGACATTTATTCATATCATACGAATATAATAAAGCATAAGTTTGGCACGTGTGAGCTAATAATGTATGGATAATGGCCTAAAAAACTTGTTTTTGAGCTTGTATGCAAGGATTTGAGCTAAACAAGCCCTCCTAATCATTTGTATAGATTATTTAAGCCAAAATATAGGTGTTATGATTATTTTTAAGTAATTTTATAAGATTTCAAAATGATGTTAAATGATCCAGGTTGTCAAATAGGCCTCAATGAAGAAGTACGATCAATATGGCTCTATATGGTAAGGTTATAGACTAGTTTCAAGATTTCCAAGATAAAGAAGTGTTATAAGCACATTTTCAAGTCTCTAATGGTATCTATATACTATTTTAAAGTAATGAAACTAGATAAGATCATTTTTAAGTCTTAGGACTACTTGTAGGTTATATGTTTTGAAGGTTCTTTACTTCCTTTGTATCACACAATAGTGGATAGTAGATATGCAAGATGAATTCTATTGATTGAGTAAAAGATCCATGACTTGGTATAGTATATTCCTTGAAGAAAAAATATATGGTGGAGACCTTTCATGGAAAAAAACTAAACCTTCCTTAGTAAGTCATACATTTATATCAAAGAGAGAGAGTAAAATAAAAAGTTATGATGTTGAAGTGAAAAAAATCACAAAATAGAAAAAGAATTGAAAAGGGTAAGGTTGGAATATGAGGTTATTAACCATGCAAAATAAAAATTGGACAAATTATAAATACCATCAAGAGGTAGATGTGTAACTCCTTGAGGATTAAAACTTAAGAAGAAAATAAACTATTACCAAGATGGCCTCCTACACCACTCGTCATTAATATTTTATCCAACACATGTCTTAGAAAGATAAGAAACAAGATGTCAACACAATCCTAACAAGCTTGGTGTCATCTTACTTCTATTTTATAAATATTCTGATCATGAGAGATAGTTCATGAGTTCTCTTCTTATCCTACCTCTCTTTATTTATACTCTTCCTAAGGGTGAAAATTAGATAGATAATTAGTTCTCACATACTCGGTGGGATGGAATATCAACAAAGTTCTCTATGGTTTATGCTCATACTAACAAAATTGTATCTATAATAGCCTCCTTCATGTAGTATTTGGTGACTCCAATAAGATTTTAGCTCTTATTTATAGACTAGAAATCCAATTTTCATGCCAATGGTGACTCCAAGGTCAAGGGCCAAAGGTATTCCTTTTGATTTTTTTGAATTTCCTTCATTTTCAATCAAGAGAAAGATATTCATTTATTTCGCACCTTACACCAAGACTCCTAAAATGAAGATCCATTTTCATTACACTCCAAACTCTCCTAAAGTTAGAAAGATGGATAGAAACCTACCCTTTATTAATTTCAATGGTGGATCTCCACTAAAACTTGAAATATAGAATGATATCCTAATGAAAAGCCTCAAGAGTTTCCCATATTTAGTGGATAAAACACCACTACTCCCATTGAACACATTAAAGATATGTCTAATTTATGTAGTATTCATAGTAATACTTAATAAAATGTTGCCATTATGTTATTATAAATCTCATTCAATGGAAAATAATTGGATTGGTATAGTAAATCATATCCTAGTTCCATTTATTCATGGAACCAATTGGGAGAGAAGTTAATTAACATAATTGAAGATCAGAGTGATCATTTATCAGTAGTTGAATAATTGACTACTATCAAGAGAAATCCACAATTATTCATTCATTACTTCAATTCTCAGTTTCAAAAAACATGGGATATGATCCCAATTCTTGTGATAGCTACTCCAGATTATGTTTTCCTCTATTATCTCAAGGATTTTAATAGCTACATATTTATTATGATATTATCCTTGATAGGATAGAACTTACCTGAGGCCTATGACCTTGCCATTAAATCTAAAAATAACCTCATACAAGTTAGAAAAATATAACCCAGTCCTCACATGCCATTGTTCCCTAATATACATCCCCCTAATCCAAATCTTACCCCCATTCCTATAGTAACCAGTCATGAGTTGGTTAATTATATTCAACCAAATAAAGCAAGTGATTTATAAGTAATACTCAAGACTATTGCAAATGAGATGGTGTAAATGAAGAGGTAGCTAAATCAATCCTACAAAACTTACCAAGCTCTATATTAGTCTTATCATTCCAATCAATGAAGCATACCACCTTTAATTGCTAATCCCTAAGGGCAAGGGAAGATTACCAATTTTAGACCATATAATAGCTACAATCCCAATGTTGCTAGTTCCATTTATTCATGGAACCAATTAGGAGAGAATTTAATTAACATAATTGAAGATAAGAGTGATCATTTATCAGTAGTTGAATAATTGACTACTATCAAGAGAAATCCACAATTATTCATTCAATACTTCAATTCTCAGTTTCAAAAAACATGGGATATGATCCCAATTCTTGTGATAGCTACTCCAGATTATGTTTTCCTCTATTATCTCAAGGATTTTAATAGCTACATATTTATTATGATATTATCCTTGATAGGATAGAACTTACCTGAGGCCTATGACCTTGCCATTAAATCTAAAAATAACCTCATACAAGTTAGAAAAATATAACCCAGTCCTCACATGCCATTGTTCCCTAATATACATCCCCCTAATCCAAATCTTACCCCCATTCCTATAGTAACCAGTCATGAGTTGGTTAATTATATTCAACCAAATAAAGCAAGTGATTTATAAGTAATACTCAAGACTATTGCAAATGAGATGGTGTAAATGAAGAGGTAGCTAAATCAATCCTACAAAACTTACCAAGCTCTATATTAGTCTTATCATTCCAATCAATGAAGCATACCACCTTTAATTGCTAATCCCTAAGGGCAAGAGAAGATTACCAATTTTAGACCATATAATAGCTACAATCCCAATGTTGCCTCCACTTTTAAAGATATAGTACCTACTCAAAGTAACTTTGTACAAGAGCATGATTTGTCTTATCAATGGGCTCAACCTCATAATTAGTATTGTAATCAAAATGAGATATTTAATTAAGATTATATGGCAAAAAAAAACTATTCATTCCATGACATAAGCTAATGTTCTAAATCAGGTAATGAATAATGGAGAGAAATTTCAATCAAATACTACATTGGTAAATTGGCAAGAGGGAGATTTGTGTGTAGTTAAATTAGGTAATGACTAATGGAGAGAAATTTTAATCAGATGTTACATTGATAAACTGGAAAGAGGGAGATTGGTGTGTAGTCAATTAGTTGGGAAGCACAACACTAGTAATACTTCTATAACATCCAATACAAGGTCTAAAAGGAGAGTAATTATTGATGCTAAAGAGATGGGTAAAGGTGTATCCACTATGCCTTCTATGTCTCAAATAATAAAATATGTTAATGAAACTCCTAAGCCCCAAAAACTCAAAAAAAGGAATGTGAAGGGTGTTTTTATACCCCAAACTATGTAAGCTCAAAATAGTATGGTAGCTCCTAGAGGATGGCCAAGGGATTAACAACTCTTGTATAAACATTGTGGACCAAATGAAGAAGTTAACTATGATTATTCCTATGTGGGATACATTGGATCTCCCTAGCCAAATAGAGATACTTCAAGAGGATTTATCAAATCTCAGGCTTTCAAAAACATCATCAAGAAGAGGTAGTTCAATTTTCACAAACACTCCTACATAGACTAGTGGGTATCCAATAGAATATGTTATACCACCTCCTTTTTATGTTTTAGTGATTGATGGAGAATGCCTAGTACACAATTGCATGATAGATAGTGGGGAAATTAGATTGATGATGCCTAAATAAATAGTTGATAAGTTAGGCCTATTGTATGATCCTAATACCAAAGGTGTCTTATAATTTAATGGTTTAACTACTAAGACCATGGGTGTGATCAAATTTTATGAGCCTTATTATTCATTCTTGTCCTAATTCCTCTATTTCTCAATATTTTCTTGTAGTTGATTTTTCACCCTATATTTCTCTTTGTTTATCAAAATACTTCGTCATCAATATTGGGTGTTACTTATCATCTTATTGGTCATACATAGATTTAAAAACTAGATATAGTAATAAGGTTAAAATAAAATCTAAACTTATGTTTAAGTTTCATCTTAATCAATACAAGCCAAATATTTCAAATGTTAATTGCACCATCATTGATGAAGAGTATCATCCTAATGATCAAGAACTAGTCATACCTCTTAAATACATACTAGATATTTTTCTTGATGAGTGGGGAGAAAAAAATCATAATTATTATCCATATAGATGTGTTGAAGAAGTTGGCTTAGGTGTTTATTTTTTTCATGAAAAAGGTACATCCATACTATCTCTCTCTAAGTCAAGTAAAGATAGTGATTTCCTATGAAAGTTGTTCTTTTATGGTTCAATAAGTAAGAATGGAGTAGGGGTATGTATAATGTTAGTTTCTCCTTAAAATGAGAATTAATATTATTTAATTATATTTTAGTTTATTTTTGCTTGTAATGCAATTGAGTATGAGTATATTATACATGGACTTCAATGGGAAAGAAAAAAAGGAGTGAATTAATTATAAGTTTTTGGAGATAGTGAACTAGTAGTCGACCAAGTAGAAGGTAAAATTTATCCCAAGAATCAATTATTAAATTCCTAGAAGCATAGGGTATGGGAATTTATTGAATATTTTGATGCCTTCAACATCCAATTAGTTCCAAGAGAGGATAATCAACATGCTGATGAGTTAACTTAAGTGGGATCTCAATTTGACATTCTTAATGATGTCAACAACTCAAAAACTCAGACACATATCAATGTGGTAGTAAGGCTATCAATACCAAATAATGATGTCAATTTTCAATTTTTTGAATGTGACAATAAAATAACATGTTTTCTATAAGAATTTGAGTTTTCTTATGAAAACTAGGCTAAATTGTAGCGCAAATATGGAGATCAAATTGTACAATGGAGGTCTAATAGGCTTCCCAAATGATTGGTAACTCTTGAGAACATATTCAATAAGAGTGATCAAATGAGGAAGGAAAAAGTGAACATGTCTACCAAATAATAACATGATGATAGAGTGTATATCTTCAAGGATAAAATTCTTAAGATTGGAAAGGTATGCACTTTAGCTGAGAGAGATGCATTTATTGAGTTATGTAGAGAATTTTTTGATGTCTTTACTTTGGAATATCTTAAGGGGTTTTATATTATATTGGCCCACCATACCATATATCTTGATACAAATTCTAATCCTATAATAAAAATACAATGGAATATTAATCCTAAAGTTGAGATGCTAATGAGAAAAGAGATAACCAAGTTGATATAATCAAGAATCATATTCACTATCAAGTACTCTTCATGGGTTGCTAATCTAGTCCCTATGAGAAAGAAGAGTGGAAAGATAATATTATGTTTGTATTTTAGGCATTTTAATGGGGTGTCATTGAAGGATATTTAACCCTTACCCTCCATTGAGCAAATTATTCAAGTAGTTGCAGGTTCCCAATGCTTCTCTCTCTTGGATGGCTACTCAAATTATAACCAAGTCTTGGTAAAATAATAAGATTAATATAAGAAAACTTTTACTACTAAATGGGATACATATGCCTATAAAATAATGCCATTTGGGTTGTTCAATGTATGGGATACATTCCAAAGAGCCATAGATATGGATTTTCAAGTCTTGATGATTGAAATGGTGCTAATATATCTTGATGACATAATCTTTTTATGATCATCTAGTCCATATTAGATTGTTTTTTAAATATGTAGGTGTTATCGCTTGAACTTTCACCCATTTAGGAGATGAAAAGTCTCTCCTCATTCAAGTGGCACAATAGAACCATCTCAGGGCTATGGGTGACCCATGTCTGAGGTGGATATCTAGATTGGGGCTTGATTCCTTGATGTACCACTATAGATCAGACCTACTACTCAATTTTTTGGGTGATAAGGGATTAGGATAAATAAAAAAATTATAATATAAGTGAGGTGATACACCAAATAGATATTATACTCATGCCACTTACAATACACTTGAAACCAAAGAGAATCCCACACATACACTTCATTTAATTAAACACTCCTCTTCTACATCAATGTTTCAAGCATGGGGTATTGAAGAAATATTAGGCTAGGAGGACTTAGAAAATAGGTATTATATAAAAACTAATGAATGAGATACTCATTATACCTACAATCCACATTAGACACTTCTTCTCAACCTAAAAAAGAGAGCTTTCAATTCACAAAAGACACTAGGAAGAGTAACATGTGAAGGTAAGTAAAATACACTTGCACAAGACCAAAAACCAAAACATGCACTTACTAAAATATTTAATGAGGTAAAGCAACATTATTCATTAATTCAAGGCAAAAATTTAGTAGGTATTCACCATACCTAGGTGGATAGATCTATACAAAGCCAAAAAGGCCAATAGTTATAGAAATTGTGAGAAGAGAGAGAAAGGGAAGCTCAAGAGTCACTAAGACACTTATCAAGCAAATATAATGAGTTACAAAATCAATTGAAACTATTATGAGATAGGTCCTATAAGGAAATCAAAGACAAATATCCCTCAACTTGTCTAACTCCTCCATATGTAGTGTAGATTCTCTTGTGCTTACATAATAAACCACCCTCATGATTTACCTTCACAAAACTCCCTCACTACTAAATATGGTCAAGTCTGATTATTGATATGAAGGGGAGGGCTTACCAACAATCCCTCACATCTATTGGATTGGTCCTCCATCATTCATATTCCTTTGACCATGAGAAATCATTCATGACAATCATAAATAACTCCTCATGCACCTCTCACACTTGGCATTCAAAATCATTCCAATTTTAAAATATTATCCATAAAAAAGGAGGAATGACACATATTAAAATTGTACAAGTCATCAGGTTCATCAATCAAGCCTTAAAAAGCTTCCCAATTTGAGTTTCATCATTTTCACTAAGAGTTCACTACTTTTTCATTGTGATTGGGTGAGATGAGGAAGATGGTAGGCACACTTGGGAGATTATATAACTCAATATATGAACATGAGGACTTATAACAAGTCCTAATCTATCTTTGAAACATGTTTTCATCTTTTGAAAGTTCTTCATGCCTGTAAAACACATAAATTTGTCAAAATAAGCCTTGTTGTACCTCTTCTATATAGGTAGGGTATAGCTCAATTTCTTGGGTTAAGGACTTGGATACTCTTATATATTTTCCAATTAGTTTCATAGACACTTTAGCCCATTTCAATGCTCCATTTTCCTTCTTTCCCCTATTAGGTCCTTAATGAGGGTTTTGGAGTGGTTTCAGGTCTTAACCTTTAATCATGAAATTTTGAAATCTAAACCCTTTATAAATATTTATGAGAGCCTCCTATTAACCCTCTATAACATATCTAATCACTTCAGCTTTCCATTTAAAGTGTCATGAGAGATACAAGCATCTCGAGTTGTCATTTGTGTCCTTTTCCATACATTCTATAAGGTCTGAGAATCTCCAAGCCAAGAAATGTATTTTTGACGAGTTTGTCTATAAAAAAGGATAAAAAAACTCTATAAACATATTATAAACATGTTTAAAATATTATAATATCTCATTAAGAGCTAGAAATTTAAAACCCCCCTTTGAAAAAAGGCTTCGACCTTGTTCAATGGGTCTCCCTGTAACTCAAGATTCAAAATGACCTCTATAATGGATTAAACTACAAGTTGATGGTTTTAAAACTTCATATTTACCTCCATGAATATTATCCAAATAATTATAATTCTTCACTAATTCTAAAATTGAGAGTGGTCTCTCATTTGAGGCTAGGCTTGCACCTTGCCTAGCTACCCTGCCTGCAACTCTTATTGTTTAGATCAACCTATTTGCATTCAGACCTTATATCAAGGTTTAAAATGTTTTTTAATACTTGTTTCAAATTTTATAATAATATTTAAGGGTCATATTGAATTTTTTCCCATGTTTCATCTCATTTCCCAAAACCTATAGGGTTCATGCAAGGGAAAAGTACCCTACCTCTGAGATAGAATAGAGGCTTATTTCCCTATTTATTAAGATAATAAAAGTGTTTGAGAGGATTATAAAACTCCCAATGATTATATTTACAAATTTTTATCTCTTGGTGATGATTTTATCCCCTTGAACTTCTTCAATCTCCTAGGCAAACCTTTTCAAGACAATCTGTCCAGGGTATTAGACCATGGACTATGTTTTGCTCATATGAGGAGTATCTATAGGTGTACTAGAATATTTTAGGTTTTGAAAATAATACTATAAACATAAAATAAACTTTGTATGTTCATTTATAAATTATTTATACTCCTTTTTCCATTTTGGTAGCATTATCATCATTTTAGGACTCAAACCCTTATTCACTATCCTAACATCATTTAGCTAACTATAAGGGGATCCTTAAGGTCCTATGGTTGTTTTTTTATTATGAAACTTATTATATATACCTTATATACTTATTTTTTTATACTATCATTTGGACTTTTTCTTCCATTACCACGATGATGTCACTATGCTTAAATTACATTCCATGGCTAAGCTTTATCAAGACTGACTGAGACCACCTTGTAGACATGCCTATAGGTGAGGATGGCTATGATAAATTTATTATATGGTGTGTATTAATTCTCTATAAATATATTTAGTTCAAAATATTCTCACTTGATCTATTTCATACCTCAAATACTCTTCAAACACCATCAAGACATCAAAAAACTCACTTTTAATTCTCCTTTTAACATCACTAATCATCAAGACTACCTCACTGTTTATCTACCTAGTTGTAGGTGCAACCTTCTAGGCCTATATATAGATAGAGAGTTAGTAAAGGAAGTCTCGACACCAAGTTCCATCTTAATTTATTATTTCTCAATCCATGAGTAACACTTGAACCATTTATAATCATTCCTATATGGAAGAAAATCTTAATTCTCAATTTTGGTTAAAGAAATCCCTCTTTCCATCTCAAACTTGTAGATGTTACTGATCAAATTCAACGGTTTCAAGAGTACTTTTAGACCTTTCAAACACCACTTTCCATTGGATTTCTTTTCTATAAGATTTGAATAGTGTTATTCCATACCAAAATATAAAATAACACTCACTTTGATGCCTTGATAATTGCTTAACATGTTATGTGTCATCTTGAAAAAGCTCCTTGCCCTCAGTTTGGTCAATTTAGGGACTAGTTCCCAAAACTCATATTTGTTCACATTTTGGTTAACACCTCACTCTCCTTGACTTTCCAATAGGTTTTAGCTATCACAATCACTTATATAACCCCATTAATATCTTTTATAGTTTGTCATTCTTCTTTGTTCATCCTTATCAAACCTTTGTCAAGACCACTTGTAAGTGGTTAAAAGGCAACAAGTGTGATCTTATAAGGAAAATGCATGTTTCTTGCCCCATAACTCTTACTTTGGTCATCAAGTACAGCTTCATAGTTTCAAAACATATAAGACACATTAAATACTTATATATTAACATGGAAAACCTCCTTCATGGCACTTGTAGGTGCATATCTCTAAGTATAGAGTAGTGAGAGTGATATTAGACCAAGAATAAGCCTAGAAGAGGCTTCTTTAACTAATATTGAGACTTAAAAAACCAATATAACCATGTAAAACCTATGGTTAGGCCTTAATAAATATATGGAATAATTAAATTCAGTAAACCAAAGAAAACTATTCTAAAACAAGCTCAAACAATAGACCCCTCATGAATGAATGAGCATAAAAAGATGTTTGGCCTCTTACTGATGGTTAATAAAGGAGAATACATGAAACTAAAACTTATTTCCATGAAAATTAAGCAAAATCAGATTCCTTTTAACCCCCAAGATCATTCCTCCCAACTTCACCTGTATGGCTTGTACCAAGCATACAAAGTTGACCCTTCTTAGTTTGTGAAGGCAAGAAAGAAGAAAAGGAAGAAAAACTGATTTATCTAATGTAATATATACACACCAAGTGTGTTAAATGTCTTAGGTATATGAATAGGCACATTCACATGTTTTTAGCTAAAGGTGGACTTCACAAGCCCATACAAGTGTCATTAAGGGCCTATTTTTAAGGGAAAACTACCTCTTTCTACATGAAACTGCTTCTTAAACTGAATCTAATTGATTATTGGAATGCTCTGACCTCTTCCATGTTTAAATATTCCTTTGTGATAAATTTTATTTGATAATCCATCATTAAGTGTCATTTAATGAGCTAGAAATATGATAAAAAGGCCCTTTTTGCACATGAATAAAGGTTAAGGACAAATTTATGACCTAAGAACACCTTAAAACATATAAATGATCAAATTAATACATTTTATGATAATTTTAACCTTTTACCATGTTTGACTAGGGTTGACTAGAGTTGACTTTGGTTGACTAGACAAGCACAAGGAAGATGGACTTAGACCAAGGCTAGATCAGGGATAGGTAAGGTATATAGGACAAAATGAGACTCGATAAGACATTTTGAAACTTTATGAAAAGTTAAAAAAATTAGGATTTGACCCAGTTTGACTAAAGGTCAAATTTTCTCAATAGTAAGCAATATAAAAACTCTCTCAACCCCAAGAAATGTGTTTTTTAAGTTCATGAGGGTAAGTTATTAGACCACATTATCACCAAGGATAGGCTTGATATATAATCTTAAATGGTGAGTGCCATATTGGATTTATCTTTACCCAAGCATAAGAATATTTTTAAAAGTTTTCTTGTTATAATATATTTTTCAGGAGGTTCATACCTCATTTTGCTAACCTTGTGAAGCCTATTACAGCCATGTTGAATAAGCACCAAGTATTCAATTGGAATAAAAAAGGAAAAAATCATGTTAGGGTTAATAATAAAGCCATTTCACAAGCACCAACATTGATCAATCCTTATTTCTCAAAGTATTTATTCTTGTATGATTTTGGTAATATTAACACCATATAATCTATATTGATGCAGTAGAATAGTGAAGGCCTAGAGCAGCCTATTGCCTTCTCTAGTCAAGGGCTAAAATATTAATAAGAGAGATACACTTTCATTAAGAATCAATTGTTTTAAATCATAAGGAGCATTAATGTTTTTAGTCATATGGTTTCTAATAACAATATTCATGTCATGGTGGCTCATCCAAGCATAAGAGACTTCCTTATGAATAACAATTTGAATGAAAAAAGGGACGGATGGATAACTATGTTAAGGTTATTAAGAGAGCCATTACACAAGCACCAAAATTGATCAATCCTTAATTCTCAAAGTATTTATTATTGTATTATTTTGATAACATTAACACCATATAATCTATGTTGATGAAACAGAATAGTGAAGGTCTAGAGAAACCTATTGCCTTCTTTAGTCAAGGGCTAGAATATTTCTAAGAGAGATACACTTTCATTAAGAAGCAAGTATTTTAAATCATAAGAATCATTAATAAGTTTAGGCATATGTTTTATAATAACAATATTCATTTTGTGGTGACTCATCCAAGCATAAGAGACTTCCTTATGAACAAGGATTTGAATGAGAAAAGGGATGGATGGATAACTAAGGTCATGGACTATGATGCAGAGATCAAGGATACTAAGTTGGTAAGAGTAAGAGGGATATGTGTACAGTTTAAATCAGACCTTAAAGAGGAAAAATAGTCTATTTTGGCATTATAATATGATCTTAATATAGTTGTACCTTCACTCCCTCTATGTTGGACACAAGATATGGTAATATTTATCCAGCTAGGTAAGTGTCATATAGGTTTGGATAGAGCAAAGAGAAAATACTTTATATTAAAATACATCCCCTATGTTCTTTTGTATGGGGTCTTATTTAGAATGGATCTTAATGGGATGCTATTTATGTGTGTTTAAACTAACTAGATTGACAAGTTATTGGAATAATTCCATGATGGACCACTTGGAGGTAACTTTGCACCTAAGACCATAATAGTAAACGTAATGAGGGTTAGGTAATATTGTCCTAGATTTTTTAAGGAATATTATGCATGGGTAAGGAGGTTTTAAAAGTGTGTATTTTTCATAGGTAAATAAAGGCTTTAAACCCTTCCTCTCAATCCTATTCAAGTGGATCATCCATTCATGTAATGGGGTCTTAATTTCATTGGCATGATAAATCCACATTCAAGTGTTATCCATAAATGAGTGATTAGCCATTTATTATTTCATAATGTGGGTAGAAGAAATATTTATAAAGGAGACTAATTAAAATTTACTTCTTGATTTCTATGAAGGCCCAATGACTAGATGTGGAGTTCATTGAACAATAATTTTTGATAATGCATTGGCATTTAGTGCTACAAGAATAATTGAGTGGGATCTCAAGAATGACATATATATAATTTATTCTTCCCATTACTACCCTCAAGGGAATGGGTTATATGAGACCAACAATAAAAACATGGTCAAAATCATTAAGATAACAATATAATAAAATCAACAATCTTGGAATATCAAGTTGAGGACAACTCTATGGGCTGATAAGATCACCCCCAACAAAGCTATTGGAAACTCACCCTAAAAGCTTGTCTATGGGAGAGAGGCCAAGCCACCTATTTATATTGAACTACTAGTCCTTGATTTATATCATCAATTGAGATAATGGATATTGATCCTATGGAAATAATATTAGTAGAGTTAATGGCCTTAGAGGAGATAATAAATCATGTTATTCATACCATGGAATGCCACCAAGGCCAAGTAAAGAGGGCCCTTGCTAGGAGGGTTGTTCCAAGAGCATATCAAAAAGGAGATCTTGTATTGAAGTGGGATGAATATAGGACTAAACATGGTAGGAATATAAATTTTGATGCATTTTATAATGGACCATATGTTGTCATCATTTACAAAGAACATAATGCCTTTCATCTTTGAAATCTTGATGGAGAAGAGTTGAGTATGCCAGTACTGGGATACATTTGAAAACATGATACTAAGGTCATATTTGTAGTTTTGTACATAGTAGAGTATGTATTTATTTTACCTAAGTGCTTAGAGTACAAACTATTTGTTTGCCTTCTAATGTTGTCTTTACTCCAAGTTTATTATGACACATATTTGTGTGTGGTGTGTGTATTGAGTTAGTTTATTTTTAGTTAGCATCAATTCTATTTTCAAGTTTAATTTTTAGTTTACCTTCAAGTCAAGTATCATTCATAACCCCATATCCCAATGGATTGTCAAGGCCACTCTTCTAAATGCATATAAATCATGCAATCCCAAGAGGTCACCAAATATGTTAGCCAAAATTGGCCACCGTTGATGAGTATAAATCATCACTTTTATGTATATGATCTTAACGTTTTTGATATCTATCATAAAGGTATTGTATTGGTCATGGTTGGTCTAAATATGATAAGTATTATGTCATTCATGGTAGCTTACAAAGCCTTCTAGGATGATCTAGTTTAAAATAGGTAAAGTCACTTTGTATTGCCATCAATGGTATTTCAATATAGTCTTATTCATGTGTTTATCATATATTAAGGTATGTTTGGCAAGGTTAAGGTTTGAACCAAATAGTCTTGATTTGCTAGAATAGACATGATAGTCATGATTCAAAGGAGATGTGAAGTGTTTTGGTGCATGAAATGAATGAAAGGAATTTTTTAATAGTTTATCAAACTTCCATAACACCCATAAAACCTATTCAAATCATAATTTAATAAATGAACTTCAAGAAAAGAAGATATTTATGCATGCACAGGTGGGTTGTATAAATAGATAGACATGGTTGAGATAAACATTGTCAAGTATGTGTGATTAATCATTATAATATACTCTTTAATAGATATTAATATATACAAATGGTCTTGAATATCATTCTTAGGGATGTATTCCAAGTGGAAAACCCTAGGATTCAATGGTTTTAGTTTTTGTGAACCTATAGGTCTACAGACTTGTAGGTCAACATTGGAACCTAAATGGTTTTAATGGAAGCATATATTTAATATTGAATAAATTACATAATCTTATAATTAATTTTAAAAAATATATATATAAGCCTTGAGATCCAAATTTATCAAACCAAAGGTGAAGGGATGGAGTCTAGGTGTATACCAAGCATGCAAGTAAGCATAGTCTATGCTTCTATAGGAGAAGAACACTCATAGTCTCTTGGTGAAATTCAAGGTCACTCTCTCAAGTATATAAAAGTGTTGTAAATAATTATAAACATCTATGAAATATGAAACCTCAACTTACATACCCTCATGTGATGCATCCCATGGTTGCAGGCTTGTGTATTAGAAATAAACTAGAAAAGGGTAGTTGTGTGCATGAGACTTGAGTTGTGATAGTTAAAGAAGAGTTTAGATGGAATTTAATATTTGGTAAAAATTTTAAGGATTTTTTATTTATAATATATTATAACATATAAATTTCCTTGATTGAATAATGACTTGGTCCCATTCAAGACCCAATAGAGTCATGAAATTCTTGAGTGTAATCATGGAGAAATAAATATGAAATTGGTTTCTCATCCATATATATTAATAAATAATATGAAATATATAAAAATTTATCTCACATACACATTATTATATTCTATTGAAGATGAATATGTATGTAGTTTCATGCATTCAAATGGAAGAAAATAATACCTAATAAGGGGACTGTGTGAGACTAAGAAGAGGACTATGAATGTTTTAAATGAACATACAAGGTATTTTGAATCCATTGGAGACATATAAAGGATATTAAAATAATATTTCACTATGTATATAATTATATTATTGACCAATTAGGTTTATAAGTCAAAATAAGAGAAAAATAAATCTTTAGGCCTAATGACAACCTTAGGGCTATCACAAGCATATAGGAGCAAAAGGCATACTTATGATTATTTACTGAGGTTATATAATGTTTTTAAGGTCAAATAATTTTTTTTTAAATGTGTTCATCCTTAATATAACCATAAAAAGTACTAAATCAACTAATAAGGAGTTCTACTTCAAGGCCTAACACTTATGAAACTTAGAGATACACCTACAAGCCTGTCAGAGGGTAGAGTTAGAGAAATCACACTTTTGGTAACAAGAAGAATTAAATAGGTTTAATAAAAATATTAAATATATATCCAATACTTTTAAATACAAAAAATACCAAATAATCTATTTAAATAATATCCACTCTCAACATTTTAGTTAAGAGGCCTAACACACACCTACAAACTTGTGTGTAAAAAGTAAAGTAGCCTATAATTTTTTAGGTGTTTTAAAGATTTAATAGTATTAATATATTAATGTGATGTGGTAATAATATCCCATGAATTTTTATTTGACTAAAATTAAGATAAAGTGCTTAATAAGGTCTATTAGGGTTAGTCACATATACCCACAAACGCTCATAATAGGCTAACTCAGGTCCTAGTGGGTTAAAGAGGTCATGCTCCTCAAGAGACCACTTGGATAGGATATAATAAGTGTTAAAAACCCCAATAACTTGTTTAAAAATCAAAAAAATAATTTTCATAACCTATCATGTCAAGTTAAGCTCCTCAAGCTCTCTTACAAGCCTATTTTATCTGAGAAGCCTATTTTCTCCATGTGAGAACTCAGAGGATAAGTTACATGGGGAAAATTTACTATTGGATATGTTATTAATATTACCCTACTAAATTATAGTGACATTGTTTTTAAGATTAGGGATTTATAATTTTTGAAAATCCCTAACAAGCTAAGACCCTAAAACCATGTTAAAACCTCTCTAAAGACTCGATGGAGAAGATCAAATCTCAAAAGACATAAAATGGATTGAAATGGATTCTAAATCACTTGGATGAACTATATGCATCTCCTAGGCATATTATAGAGTATAAGGTTGGCATGTTTGAGCTAAGGATGTATGGAGAATGGCCTAGGAAGCTCTTTTTGAGCATGTATGCAAATTTTTAAGCTAAATAAGCCCTCCTAATTTACAGAGGCTCTTTAAGCCAAAATAGAGGTGTTATGATCCTTTTAAGGCCATTTTAGAAACTCCAAAAGTGATGATATGGGCTTAAAGTGGTCAAATATGCCTCAATGAAAAAGGATGATTAATATGGCTCAAGAAGGTAAGGTTGGAGACTATTTTCAAGGTTTTAGGGATAAAAAAGTATTCCAAGCACCTTTTTAAGTCTCTAATGGTATCTATGCAAGATATATAATTCACAAAATAGGATAAGATCATTCTTAACTCTTAAGAATACTTAGAGGTTCTATGTTGTGAATGATCTTTTCTTCCTTCTTATCAGACAAGAGTGAAGACTACAACTACAATATGGCTTCTATTGATTTAATAAAATCTCCATCACTTGGTATAATATTTTCCTTGAAGGAACTAGATTAGGTGGAGGCCTTTCAATGCACAAAACTAGTCCTTCCTTGAGAAGTCATACCTTGGTAGCAAAGAGAGTGTACAAGAATAAGTCATGAAGTTAAAGTGTATATCTCACAAGGAATAAAAACCATTGAAAAGGGTAAGGTTGCCATAGGAGGTTCTCAATCATGACAAATTTCAATTGAAAACTTATAACTACCTTCAAGAGGCATATGTGTAACTCCTTGAGAAGGAGTTAAACTCAAGAAACAATAACAATTTGTCAAGATGGTCTCTGATGCCACTCTTCATGAAGAGTTTCATTAACACATACCCTATAAGAATAAGAAACAAGATGATAACACATTCCTTAAAAGATTGGCATCATGTTATTTTTATTTTTTTAAACTCTTTTGATTATGAGAGATAGTTCATGAGTTATCTTCTTGTCCCACCTCTCTTTTTTCTCCTTTTCTTCTATAAATGAATCCTTGAAATTTTGAGAATGTATCCTCTAAGTGGTTATGGAGAATCCCTTCCAATTTTAGTACTTTTAATTACCTTTGAAATAAATTCAATTTAAATTATATTATATTCATCTTGCATAGAATCATTTTGATTGAATGGTTAATGAATGTTTTGTGATAGTGATATTACTTCTTGGCATTTATCCTTCTCTTTCATGCCTCTATGTGAGTTAGTCATCTTTCCATAGGTAATGTGAAGTGTATCACATGGTTGATTGAGTTTAAGTGTTGAAATGTTATTAGTGTCTACTCTTAGACCTCTTTATTTATAACCTTAGCTATTGTAATAGCCATATCCCTTCATATAGAAACACTTATTGGTAAGAGATGTCTTGAAGCTGTCAAAATAAAATTGTAAACTTATCATTTCATAGTGAAAACATTATCAAGTAGAGAACACTATATTTGGTACATCAATTACATGTTTTCTTACTGATTTTTGTTTTTTTATCCTTTTTCCTTGCAAGTGCAGTAGGTTAGTTATAGTTTTGGGTGAATCATAAAGGGATATAACCTAATTTAGAGATTCACTTAACTAATTATGCCACCCATATCATGGGAGTGATTCCATGATATCATGTAGTTAGTAAGGTTTTAACAACCTAATTATGGGTGAAAATTAGATAAATAACATGAATTATTTTAGGATCTTACCCTATTATATGTTTAAATATTCATATATCTTTTGTGACTCGACTATTCCCTTAAATGGTGATATGAATGGATGTTTCTAATGTTTAATTTACAATTGCTAATGTAAATACTGACATAGGTGGTGGATATCTTAGTACTATGTTTCTCTCTAATTGTTATATTTCTCCTAACTTAGTATTAAGTATTAGTATTTATTGTGGGGTAATAAAACACTTATCAAGTTAATAATAGGAGGATCATGGAAACACATCAACTATATTATTGACTTCTTAAACCTG
This sequence comes from Torreya grandis, assembly GCA_037957365.1. Taxonomy (NCBI): domain Eukaryota; kingdom Viridiplantae; phylum Streptophyta; class Pinopsida; order Cupressales; family Taxaceae; genus Torreya; species Torreya grandis. The sequence goes on along the minus strand of JARHVA010003769.1, from coordinate 735,694 downwards.
ATGGTATGCTTATTTAGGAATGATTTTATGATCAAGGTTAGGATATTTAATAATGTAGATAATGATTATGTGTTGAATAAATGATTATGCCCTAACTAATCATGAATTATTTCAAGTAGTCAATAATATAGTCAAGATAATATTGCTTAATTCTGTAGTGATAATTATGATAATATGAAGGATGAGTATGTATAACTATTTATTCTATGCTTAAAAAACACTTATTATGTTCATTTTTATTCATAACTAAATTAAGTTAATAATATAAGCCTCATGAAACTAAACATTGACTAGATTATTGACCTATTAAACCCCCTAATGATATTCCTATTTGGGAATGATTTTAGGATCTTAACCTACTATGTGCTTAAATATGCATATATCTTTTTGGAATTAGTTATTCCCTTAAATGGTGATATGAATGGATGTTTCTAATATTTGATTTCCTATTTCTAAAGGAAAGACTGACATAGGTGATGGATATCTTAGTACTATGTTTCTCTATGTTATATTTCTCTTAACTTAGTACTCAGTATTAGTCTTTCTTGTGGGATTGCAAAACACTTGGTGTTCCTTTTTGTTCAGAACTCTATCAAGTTAATAATAGAAAGATCATGGAAACCCATTGGCTATATTATTGACTACTTTAACATGATGGTATGTAGTCATATTCTTTTCATTAACATCTTAGGGTGTGCCAACTTATTTTCATTAAAATTAGATTTTTTATTTGAATCTTGAAGATACTTATGTTTTCCAAATATTTTATTTTTTGCACAAGATTATAGACAACATATATGTATTTTGTATTGTTATTTTTTATGATAAAAGCAATACATGTATCAAATATGCTTATATTATTTATAGGCAGAGGAAAAAGTGATAAACTTTAATTCTACTCCAATTATTGATGGAATAAAATTGAATGGTTCATACTATGTAGCTATTATTCATGGTATTATGACTCTTTATGATCAGAATTTAGAGAATGTGATTGTTGAAACCAATTCTAACTTAATGTGTGACCAAATGTCTCTTAATATTTGTGTAAGAGATGAGATGTTTATCACACTTTATAGATAGGTAGAGTCAATTATGAGGAATTTTGTTGATGTGAAGATCAAATATGTATAGAATATTAGGGATGTGAAATCAATGGCAAAATGGGGTAGAGAAAGTAATGGTGGTGCTTCATTTAGTGGTACTAGCATGGTTTTACCACTTATGTAGTTATCATACACTATTAATGAGCCTATTTTGCCACTTTTTGAGTCAAATTTAAATAAAAATGATGAAAAACATACACCATCATTGGCACTATAAATATGACATAAGGTTAATGATGACAAATTAGATATTATGAGATGCCCAACATGCAACTCTATTGTAGAGTTTAGGGGGACTAGAGAGGGCATATGTGTTAGTTTATGTAAACTATTTTTGTTTTTTGGTATTTACATTATACATGTTATATGTATAATATTGGGGTATTTCATGGGGAGTAGGAAGGATCAAAAGATTATATGTATAAGAAATGAGTTGAGGTCTCTCCATTGGTAAAGAGTACTTACCGTGTCATGTTTTTATCAGTATTTTAAATGAATAAACATTTAATTATGTTCTTAAATTCTTTTATTATTATACTTAAATATTATAAGTGATACTAATATATCTTATGACATATGATTTAGATAGTAATGGTTGAAAATCTTTATTGACGATAATGATCACATCATCACCAAGTGTTTTATTGATAAACAATTCTTTAATCTAAAGTTAATTAGGATGAGTCTTATATCAAGGATGTAATCACTTAGCACATAAATCTTGGAGGTATAACTTTTCACATTTTTTAGAATCCCCAATTTGGGCTTCATTTTATTATTTTTGAACCCATTAAGAGTGCCACCAAGCTATAATATGATTTAATGTTTTTATAGATTTTATATTACCATAAATAAAAGATAAATTTACAATTCAAACATCCATGATAAATATTACATGTGTTAATAAATCATACCTACTTAATTTAGCCAATTCATCACAAATGATGTTCGGAAAATTTTCAAATTTCACATTCTTGTGAGGCATGCATATTCATATTTTACAAATTTACCAAACTAAAATAATTTCAAAGTTAAAAAATACTATTAAATGAAACATATAAATTTAAAATTCAACAACTATAGTGAAATTAACCATAGTAGATGAACACACTAATTATGATCATTACTATCAGCATTAGAGTTAGGAATCACCGATGTGGTGGGAGTTGTTGTAAGGAAAGCCATAAGATGGATTGAAAATTTTGTCTCCCACTTTGATCTCTTCCTCATAAAGTTTATTTTATCTTTCATTCTTATAATGATATGCTTCAAAATTAATATCCCTAAAACTTACCATAACTTCATATACTCTCAGTGATACAATTTGATCCTCAAGCCACCTTTGAGCCTATAGTTTTTCTTTCCTTACACATTAAATACAAATATTTAGCTCCTTATTCTCATTTTTTAGATAGTATATGGTTGTGTTCATTCCTTCAATGCTTTCATTCAAGTTTTCATCCCTTTTATTTCTATTATTTTCCCATTGATCCCATACATCCAACCTATTCTTCAAATGCCTTATTTTGCATTATCAAAATGCATCATCCACCTTTACATTCATTTGTTTTATACATTCAGATTGGTCCACAAAATTATTTGGGGGAATGGGATTGGTATTATTAGAAGCTACAGAGAATTAAAACCATGTGTATTTAATAAGTGTAGAGTAAAAAATACTCTACATTTTAGTAGCATGATCCAAATCGATGTCCCCGCTCACTTTGGTTCGAGACGGTGAAGTTTTGAATTAGAGCGCAGGCTCTAATTTCATTTTAATTATTTTTTCTCTAAGTGTTGAAGTCAGGCGAGATCTGCCAAATGTCATTTTCTGAGGCACTTTTCATAATTTCAATAAGGCTATGGAACGTGCCACGTATCTCATAGAAACTTAGTGAAACATGACAAGTGTCAGCATCCACATTTCATATCAACATTCACATTTCAAATCTCTTTTCAATGGAATGTTTTAACAAGCTAAGTATCAGGATCAAGTGGAATGCACCAAGTGGAAATTATGGAAGGTCTCAATTTGCTTTTCTAAAAGCAATGGAAGATGCCACGTATCCTAACTGAAGAGAGCAAAAGCCACCACATGTCGAGATCTAAATTATCTTCATTTTGCTTCACTGATATAGCAAAGACTGTGGTGGGTCTCAGGTTTTGTTTTTGAAATAAGTGGAAGCTGCCAAGTGTCATTGTCTATGTAGATATGAAATGAGGCCCGATTGTTTCTATAATATAAATAGATTAAAGTCAGAGACCAACACGTGTCAGCTTCCACAAGTTTCTCAAAGGGTAGCTAAAAGCACTGGAGATCACCACATATCCCCAATTATGTAAAGAAGAGATTGCCATGTGTCCTTTGCTGAAGCAAGTAGAGATTGCCACCTATCCCTATGCCCCTTTTTAAAAATTTGCTTAGGTAAGAAATGTTGTGGGTCTTATTTCTATTAAGTTGTTAAATTGTCGAAGAAGTGGATTATGACAAGTGTCAAAGGCAGAACGTTCCTGAGCAAAGATATAGTAAGAGTATAGGTTAAGTGAAAAGTGCCACGTGTCTTTGATAAGTCTTGCAGAACATGCCAAGTGCCATTTTCTAGTGCCTCCTAAGTAATAAGAATGTTTTCAAGGAATTGGCTAAGTGTTCTCTTCTTTTTAAAACAAGGAAGCATCTTGCGATCTATTTTAGCCAATAAACTGCCAAAAGATAGAGCATTTTATAATCTAAGAAATATATTCTATTAGACACTTCTAGTTTGGTTAGATTTCAGTTGGGCCATTAGATTGAGAAAAAGCAGATAATTTGGAGTGAATATAAGGCTATAAATAAGGGTGTAGAGATCACCAAAAGAGGGATCAAATATTGAGAGAGAATTTTTTGAGAGAATTATTGTCAAGAGGTTAGACTTTCTAGAGCTGTGATTAGGAATATCATTTGCCTTTGTTCCATTTTCTTAAGTTGGAAAGTTTATGTAACTGTGCATGTTTCTGTGCCTCTTATGTGACTGGAGAATTAATGAGAAGATTGAATCATGTGCCTTTGTTGATATTTTATGTGTCATTGCAAAGGTAGTCTAGGCTATGTTATCAAGAGTTTTAGACTTTCTAAAATTGTGATTAGGAATATCATTTACTTTTGTTCCATTTTCTTGAGTTGGAAAGTTTATGTAACTGTGCATGTTTCTATGCCACTTATGTGACTAGAGAATTCAAATAAGAAGATTAAACCATGTGCCTTTGTTGATATTTTCTATATCACTGCAAAATTATTCTATGATGTGAGCCTTTATTTCTATTATTTCCATCTTTTACATTGATCATGCCTTGTTTGCTCTTAAATGTAATTGAATCTTACATATAGTTTCACTGTGCTCAGATTAAGGGTCAAATTACATTCAGGCGCATCACCATAGTTATATTTTTTTCTTACATTTGTGTTTCTATTAAAATGCCTATCCCTTTTCCCAGTATACACTTGATATAAAGAAGAGACCAGCTTCTTAAAAATTTGGAGGCCGTTTCAAGTTGCAAGTCCCACATCTTGAAACTTCCCATTGTTGGTGTTAGAAACAAGTGCAATTTTAACCATCAATAGTTTTTGACATGCTTGGTGGGACCAATCTTGAAGTTTCTTTCAAGATCTTATGAACCAGAGAGCTACGAGGAGTCAAAGCTGTGGACCAGTAACCAAATCACAATCTACTATAAATCTAGGTATTCTTTTGCCACCTTTGGTAACTTGTCCAAGAAGAAGAGTCAACCAGTTTATACCAATACCAAGAGCAAATATGGGAACCCCTATACCCCCAAGAAATTATGTAAGTTGGAACACTGGTAGTCCTTTTATTCTCCCAATACCTCCAACCACTTGGGATCCTATCCTAGTGAATGCCCTGAAAGCTCTACCCAAATTCAGTGGGTAAGACTTTAAAACACCTGAAGAACATCTACAAGATGTATCAGATGTCTATGCTATACATGTTGTCACATAACAAAATTTGGCCATAAGATTATTAGCAGCTTATTTTAAAGGGAAGGCTCTAGAATGGTATTAGTCTTTCACCCCAAATACCATATCTACATGGGATCACCTCAGAGATCTTTTCTTTGAAATATTTAAAGAGAAGGGTGATAAATCTTCTTTATTATAACAATTGATTACCATCCAAAGGGCACCACAAGAAGCAATAACTGACTTCAATTCCAGATTTCAAAAGACTTCGGAAAGAATCCCTGCTACAGCTAGACCACTACTAGGTATGGCTATAGTGTTTTATCTTAAGGCTTTACATTCAGACATATCTATTATGATTCAGTCACTTGGAGCCCAAACTCTGCCAGAGGCTTATGACTATGCAGTTAGAGGTCAAAATAATTTGATAGATACTAGAAAATTATCTCCAAGGCCTCCCATGCCCATGTTTCCAAAGATTTAATTTCCATTACCACATGAAGCCCCTATATCCATAGCCCCACCTATGTCTATGTACACATATCCTCAACCACCTATTAAATAAATTGTCCCTGTTCAGTCATCTGAGCTGGATGATATCAAGAACCTCTTGAGGACATTTTCTAATGAGTTGATTAACATAAAGAGACAATAGAACTCATACTCCAGACCCCAATATCAAGGCTATTAGGGAAATAAATTTTAGTCACAGTCAAACCAATATTAGGGTCCTCAAAGGCAAAATAACCCTCAGCCAGCAAACCAATTAGTTGCAATCCCTACACCCTCACAGACTATTCCTCCCAATTCAAATAAGGAGATTATTCCAGGCCAAAATAATTATGTAGATGTTACCAATGCCTAGTGTTTCCCTTGTAATAATTCTCATACACCTAGAGATTTTTCCATGGGTAATCTACAACAAAAGGTAGTGGAGCAAAGAAGGATGGATGGACAATATGTAAGTACTAGTGATAATCAAGCCTACCAATATTTTGGTATGCAAAATTTAGTCCTAATGGCTTAGATGCAAGGGATGTCTTTGCAAAAAAAAGAATAAATAGCCCAAAAATATTCTTTGTTCACATGGGTTAACGAGGAAGAATCGGTATTCTTGAATGAAGTTTCTACTTTCAAGGAACCAGTGGTGCAAACAAACTACTATACTAGATCAAAGAGAAGAATGATGGAACAGCTTGAAGTTATAAACAATGAAGTTATGGAGAATCCTTCATTTCAATGTCATCAAAACATAGCTATTAAATAAGAAGTGCTTTAGCTAGTGTAGAATCAAGAAGTTCCTAGACAAGTTCAAGAAAAGACAAGGTATCCTAATCTTCCAAGAATTCAAACTTTGGGATCAATTAATGTGGTTGATCAACGAAAGATGACTCTAACACAAGCATCAATTTGGGACATATTAGCTATTCCTAACCAAAGGACACTATTACAAGAAGCTCTTCAAGGCCAAGCAATGCCTAAATGTACTGGTATCAAAGAAGGACCTGCTGATAAAAGAAAGCTCAAAGACACAGTGCATCTACAGACAATAGCCTTAGTGAACAATGCACTAGAGGTAAGTAAATCCAAACTGAATCCCTTCTATTTAACTTTGATAGTTGGCAAGAAATTGCTGCTTAATGCAGTGATAGATTCAGAGGCTAGTACTATAGTAATGCCAAAGCAAACAGCAGATGCTTTAAAGATAAAATATGAGCCACTCACTAAAGGAGTTATACAGTTAAATGGAAAATCAGTGAAAATAATAGGGAGAATTAAACAACTACCATTGTAATTATATATTTTTTCAAATATAATTGTAAATCGAGATGTATTAGTTATAGATATACCTCCTGCATTTGGCCTATATATATCAAGAGACTTTACATCCAAGATAGGAGGAGATATGTCTCTTGATTGGTCTCACTTAATTCTAAAAACTAAGTATGGCTCAAAGATGAAAATTCTATCTGAACCACTATCAAAAGATCACGTCACGAGTGAACTAACATCAAAATTAGAGGCAGATCAGGCTATGATAAATAAGGAAGAAAGGGGTTTTGTTGAAAAGATAGGTGACTGAACTAAGCATGATCAAGGAAAAAATAACTAGTTGTTAGCTACAATGAAAAGTGACCCACATGGAAATTATGAATCTACTGGTCTAGGCACTTATGTTATTTTTGATGAAGACCATGAAATCCCAAATGTTTTAAGGGAAGAATGCCAACTAATAAAAAATCTAAAAAAGATTCAAAAATCTGAACATTAAATTTTGATGGGGCTAGAAGTAAAAATGGTGATGGAGCAAGAATTTGTCTTACTGCTCCAAATGGTGAAAAAAATTTAAGGGCTATCCATATTCAATTTGTTTGTACTAATAATGATGTCAAGTATGAATCTTTAGTACATGAGCTCCTATTAGCCAAGAAAAAGGGGATAAAGAATCTAATATTAAAAGGAGATTAAGAACTAGTAGTAAAGCAAATTAGAGAAAAGGCAATAGCAAAGAATGTAAGGATGAAATCCTATAAGCATAGAATTTGAGACTTAATAGAAGATTTTGAAGCTTTCAATATTGAAGTAGATCCCAAGATTCAAAATTCTAAAGCTAATAGGATGGCATAGATTGGTTTGCAATTTGATCCAGCAAGTGGCCTATTAGTTAACAATGAGTCAGTAAAGGTTATAGTAAGGCCAACTATCCCAGATAATGATGAGAATTGGCAATTATTTGGGAATGATTTTCAAGTACTCTCATTCTTGCAACAATCAAGGGAATTTGCCGATCAATTAAAACCAAAGATTGAAGAGGCATATGGGGATCAAATTATATAATTAAAGAATAATAAGCTTCCCAAAGGTTTAATCACTTTAGAGAACCTTTTTGATCTAGAAGATGTAAGCCTGGAGAAGAAAAGGTTCCAAACAAACAAAGAAGATTATTCTAGAATAGAGGTGAGTAAAGGGAAAAAATTAAAAGTTGGAAATTCTGCAACTCAAGTAGAAAAGGAAAGGTTAATTGAATTATGCAAAAAATATGATAGAGTCATAGTCTGGAGCTATGAAGACCTTCATGGATATAATAGAGACATCATTCAACACACAATAGAATTAAATGAAGGATTTAAGCCCATCAAACAGAAATAGAGGCCAATGAATCCAAGGATTGAGCCTCTAATGATGGATGAGTTGCAGAAACTTTTAGATTCTAAAATAATTTTTCCAATCAAACACTCAACTTGGGTATCAAATCTATTACCAGTTAGAAAAAAGAATGGTGATATAAGACTTTGTGTAGATTTCAGGGATCTAAACAAAGCATCTTTGAAGAATCACTATCCCTTGCCCTCCATGGAACAAATTCTACAAACTGTGGCTGGATCAGAAATATTCTCTTTGCTAGATGGTTTCTCTGGATACAATCAAATTTGGTTGGCTAATGAAGACCAATACAAAACTACTTTTACTACTAAATAGGGAACATTTGCATATGCTAAGATGCCATGTGGCCTATCAAATGTTGGAGCCACTTTTCAAATAGCTATGGATGTAGTGTTTGGGGAACTTATAAATAAAATCATCTTGATTTATCTTGATGATCTTACTATTTTTTCAAAGAATGTTGATGATCATTTTGATCATTTAGAATCTGTGTTTAAAAAATGTCAAGAATTTGGAATATCCAAGAAATGTATCTTTGTTGTCCCTCAAGGCAAATTATTGGGACATATAGTATCTCAAGAAGGAGTCTCCATAGACCCAGAAAGCATGGAAACTATAATGAACTTACCTCTTCCAGTAAATAAGAAAGTAATTCAATCTTTCTTAGGAAAGATTAATTTCGTCAGTTGGTTCATATCTGACTTTGCAGGCTTAGTAAGACCAGCGACACTCTTGCTAAAAAAAGACCTAATTTTCAAGTGGACTATGGAAGGAAGGCAAGCCTTTGAAGAGGTCAAGAAATCTATCTCAACAGCTCTAGTACTTAGAAACCCAGACTTTTCCAATCCTTTTGTAATGTATGTATATAGGGGAGAGCTCATTATTGTTGCTATCTTAACACAGAGAGATGATAGACAGGAGGGAGAGCATCCAATAGCTTTTTTCTCAAGGACTCTTAGGGAATATGAAACCAGATATAACTTTGTGTAAAAACAAGCATATGTTATGGTAAAAGCCCTAAAAAAGTTCAGGCATATAGTATCAAGAAGTAAAATTTTGATATGTGTAGCTCATTCAAGTGTCATAGAATATATCATGAAGGGTGAAATTACTGAAAAAGGAGAAAATTGGATAACTAAGATCCTTGAGTATGATGTAGAATTCAAACCCACTAAATTAGTCAGAGGTAGGGGTTTCTGCCAATATATGACTCAAGAGCTTGAAAAGATGATACCTGAAGAAACAAATTTAGGAACAAAAGAAGAAATTGTATTGAGAATACAAGAATTTGATTAGGAATCTTGGGTCACAAGTAGGATTCATTTTATGAAAAATGGGATTTACCCAAGAAAACTCCCTCAAAATAAGAAAATATACTATAGGATGCAAGGAGTTCATTTTGTTTTAATTGAACAGGTTCTTTTCAGAAGAAATTTTGATGGTAAATTGTTAAGATGTGTAGAAAAGGATGAGGCTAAGAAAATACTACATGAAATGCATCATGGAGTATCAGAAGGAATTTTTTTTGCAAAGACCACAACTATAAAGATAAGTGAGGTAGGTTATTTTTGGCCTACTTTATTTATTGATTATTATCAGCTGGTTAAAAAATGTCAATCTTGTCAATATTATGTGGGGATGAGAAGGAATGCAGCAATGCCTCTTAGTCCTATAATTTTGGATGAACCTTTTGCTCAATGGGGTCTTGACTTCATTGGAATGATAAATCTAGTGTCTAGCATGGGTAACAAATGGATCTTAACAGCCATAGATTATTTCACTAGATGAACCGAGGCAGTGCCACTTAAAGAAGCAACAAAAAATGTGATCCTAGATTTTCTAGGGAGTATTACAACTCATTTTGGGGCTCCTCACACCATAATTTTAGATAATGCTAAAGCATTTTTAGGGTCTAAAGTATCCAACCTTGCATTAAGGCATGGAATATATCTGAAAACTTTCTCTAATTATTACCCTCAAGGTAATGGTTTGGCAGAATCAACTAATAAGAACCTGATTAGACTCATCAAAAGAATAGGGGTTGATCATCACAAAGAGTGGCATAAAGTGCTTAATTTAGCATTGTGGGATCATAGAATCACACCTAAACAGGTGATCAAAATGTCCCCATATGAATTGGTATATGGGAAATCTACTGTAATTCCCCTAAGCTTGGAGATTATTGCTCTCCAGCTGATCAAATAGATTTAAATTGAAGAAAATGGCCCCATGCAGGTCAGACTCATGGAACTTATAGAAGTTCAAGAAAAGAGGGATGTATCACATGATTCATTGATAAAGCATCAAAAAATAATTAAAGACTATTTTGATAAAAGGACTTCAAATCCCCATTTTGAAATAGGCTCAATTGTTTTGAAATGGGATGCAAGAGCCGCCAAACTGGGTCAACACACTAAGTTTGAAACATTATGGACTGGCCCTTATAAAATTCATGAATGTAAACAACAAAATTTGTTTGAGCTAGAAATGATGGAAGGTGAATCTGAAGAGATTCTTATGAATGGAATCTATCTGAAACATTTTAGTTAATCTATGTTTTTTAGAGATTTTTTATCATGTGGGAGTTGTAGATTTTTTTTGAGCAGGCTCAAAAGTCCTTGAGGTCACCAACAACTGTAGAGTAAAAAATACTCTGTGTTTCAATAGCATGATCCACATCTCTATCCCCGCTCACTTTGGTTCGAGACGGTGAAGTTTTGAATTAGAGCACAAGCTCTAATTTCCTTTTAATTCTTTTTTCTCTAAGTGTTAAAGTCAGGTGGAAGCTGCCAAGTGTCATTTTTTGAGGCACTTTTCATAATTTCAATAAGGCTATGAAATGTACCATGTATCTCATAGAAACTCAATAGAATGTGACAAGTTTCAAAATCCACATTTCATATTAGCATCCGTGTTTCAAATCTCTTTTCAGTGGAAGGTTTCAACAAGCTAAGTATCAGGATCAGGCAGAAAGTGCCAAGTGGCAATTGCAGAAGGTCTCAATTTGCTTTTTTAAAAGCAATAGAAGATGCCACATATCCTAGCTAAAAAGAGCAGAAGCCACCACATGCTGAGATCTAAATTATCTTCATTTTGCTTCACTGATATAACAAAGACTGTGGTGGGTATCAGGTTTTGTTTTCAAAACAAGCGGAAGATGCCAAGTGTCATTGTCCATGTAAATATGAAATGAGGCCTGATTGTTTCTATAATATAAATAGAGTAAAGTGGAGACCAAAACGTGTCACCTTCCACAAGTTTCTCAAAAGGTGGCTAAAAGCAGCAGAGATCACCACATATCCCTAGTTAAGTAAAGCAAAGATTGCCACATGTCCTTTGTTGAAGCAAGCAGAGATTACCACCTGTCCCTATGCCCCCTTTTTTAAAGTTGCTTAGGCAAGAAATTTTATGGGTCTTATTTCTATTAAGTTGTTAAAGTGTCAAAGAAGTGGATTGTGATAGGTGTCAAAGGTGGAACGTTCTTGAGCAAAGATATAGTAAGAGTATAGGTAAAGCGAAAAGTGTTGCGTGTCTTCAATAAGTGTTGTAGAACATAGCAAGTGTCATTCTCTGATGTCTCCTAAGTAATAATAAGTTTTTCAAGGAATTGGCTAAGTGTCCTCTTCCATTTAAAGACGGAAGCATCCTGCGATCTATTTTAGCCAATGAACTACCGAAAGACAAAGCATTTTAGAACCTAAGAAATATCTTCTGTTAGACACTTCCAGTTTGGTTAGATTTCAATTGGGCCATTAGATTGAGAACAAGTAAATAATCTAGAGTGAATCTAAGGCTATAAATAAGGGTGTAGAGATCACCAGAAGAGAGATCAGATATCGAGAGAGAATTTTTTGAGAGAATTATTATCAAGAGTTTAGACTTTCTAGAGTTGTGATTAGGAATATCATTTGCCTTTGTTCCATTTTCTTAAGTTGGAAATTTTATGTAATTGTGCATGTTTCTGTGCCTCTTATGTGACTAGACAATTAATGAGAAGATTGAATCCTATGCCTTTGTTGATATTTTCTATGTCATTGCAAAAGTAGTCTAGGCTGTGTTTTCAAGAGTTTTAGACTTTTTAGAGCTATGATTAGGAATATCATTTGCCTTTCTTCAATTTTTTTTAGTTGTAAAGTTTATGTAACTGTGCATGTTTCTATGCCTCTTATGTGACTAGAGAATTTAAATAAGAAGATTGAACCCTGTGCCTTTGTTGATATTTTATGTATCACTGCAAAAGCAGTCTATGCTGTGAGCCTCTATTTTTATTGTTTCCATCTTTTACACTGATCATGCCTTGTTTGCTCTTAAATTTAATTTAATCTTATATATAGTTTCACTGTGCTTAGATTAAGGGTTGAATTACATTTAGGCACATCGCCATAGTTAGATTTTCTTTCTTGAATTTGTGTTTCTGTTAAAATTCCTATCCCTTTTCCCAGTATACATTTGATATAAAGAAGAGACTAGCTTCTTAAAAATTTGGAGGTTGTTTCAAGTCACAAGTCCCACATCTTGAAACTTCCCATTGTTGGTGTTAGAAACAAGTGCAATTTTAACCATCAACAGTAAGTATATGACACTAATAACATAATTATACATTTATTCCTATGAAGGGATGTCACCTAAAGTCTGATTGTTGGGATCACAATTTGAACACAAAATGTCAATCAGTTTCCTCTTGAAAACTTCATTGGTTCCTTTCCTTTTATATTATTTTTTCCATTACTGAACAAGCACAAACATTTTAATATAAATACATGAAACTTCATTAGTTCTTAAACTTTTTGTATCAAAATGGAAAATAGTAGACCATTATATGTAATGTGATGGATATTATACATATGAGAAAAATGCATGGAACTATAAAAACTATAATAAGATGGACAATAGTTGACCATTATACAAACCAATAGTTCATTATTTCCTTTCTTTTATGTATCAATATGGAAAACAATATGCCATTACACATAATGTAAAGGGTATTATATAACAAAGTAAGATTTATGTCATTATACAAATTATAATAAAATGGAAAATTGTAGATAAGTAAACCATTAGATAGACTGATGCTTAGTTGGCTTCTTCCATTTATGTATCAAGATGCACAATAGTATACCATTACACATAATATAAAGGGTATTATAAATATAATTAATATGTAGGCAATTATATAGATTATAAATATCTAGCTCATTTCCTTTACTTTAAGTTCATTGAGAGTGTATTTTGATCAGAATACAGAGATCTATTTATAATAATATATTGTAGTAGACTTGAATGAGTAAGTGTACCACTTATATTGAGACCAAAGTTGAAAAAAGTAGATAATTACATAGAATTTAAAGGGTATTATACAGACAAGTACGATGCAAGGAAATATATAGACTGTAATAAGATGGACAAGAGTATACCAGTTTATATATATATATATATATTAATGGTGAATTTTCTCCTTTTCTTTCTATAAAAAGATGAATAACATTAGACCATTACAAAGAATGTAAAGGGCATTATATATAAAATCAAGATGCATGGCATTATACAAATTATAATAAATGGTGTTATATAACCAATGAATATATATAATTGATCTTTGTATACCATTATAAATAATGTAAATGTTGTGAGTTTTCTCTTACCTTCAATAAAGTGGATAAATGTCCTTGTAACTTTGATGATGTTTTTGTAAATGTATAAGTATCCTTGTAGATCTGATCATGTTTATGTGACTCTAAACTGAGAGTGAATGTTAAAATGAGGAAATCAAGATGGTGTCTTAAGGATTATAGGTGTGTTTATCATGATAACTTTCTTATTGTTATTTCATTATATAATAATTCATTTTCATGATGAATTTCACACTCAGTCTTTCAATATGAATCTAACAAGTAATTGGCATATGTCATGATGAATGAATCCCCATTACCTTTCATTATAATATTTACACATGTGTCACTATTATATGGTACATACCATAGGGCATAAAAAATGTAAAAGGCATAGGGTAAATTAATAATTAATTTAAAAAAATAAATTCTATCAGTTCATTGTCTCTGGTATATAACATGGTTTTATGAACCATGGAATGGAAGTGGCAAGAAAAAAGCTACCAAACTCAGTGATAATAATACATACTGCAACATCTTTGAAAGTATTACCAAGTAGAGATATTTTAATCATCTAATATGTGGGAGACACAATCAAACTAACTAGTGTGATGCTACAATGGAAATGCTAAAAAGTGTTTTCCCTAGGCATATGGATGAATACAATTTAGTTTATGCATAAAAATAAGTGATAAATAGTAAATATTTGGTTAAATTTCAAATCATAGTTAAATTATGAACATAAAAATAATCATACATGTAAATTTATGAGGTTTTCATTTGTACACAACTTTATGATATAATTATGAGATCCCAATAACCTTAATAAGTTGTTATTCTAGGTTAGTTAGTAAATATCTAGACACAAGTTTTAGATGTAATTATGATATCCCAATAACCTAAGTAATCCTTTCTTATACTTTAATTAGTAGATAGATTGACAATATGAAAATTTTAACTTTCATTAACAATATTGTGATTCACAATGGATAAAAATATTATTTATATCTTCAGCCTCTTTCTTCCATAGAGCAGATAGAGAAGGCCTTATGCGAGAGATTACATATGAACAAATAAATTTTTAGAATTAATCTAACCCTCTATATCTTCTCCGAAAAAATTTCCTTCATGAGTAGGTAACTATAATTTTTTGACATAAGCATGTCATAACCCCATTGTACATGATAGTTCCCTAATTTTCCAAAGGCTCCCCACATTATCTCATCTTAATCACCTTTTATATTGATATTCCTCTCTTTTAGTATGTTTAATAAATATTCATACTCCTATTTTATCTCCTCAAATTTAATATTATAACATCTTAACTCCCCAGGAAGGTTATCACTCTTAAAAAAATGATATACTTTACAAACACCTTGGTTTCTAAAGACATAATGAATAGAAAAAATCTGCATGTTTCCACCATTTAGAAAATTGGGGAAAATTCTTTGAAATAGTCAATAAATACTATAATTATACATGCCCAATGATGATTTTGAGAATTCAATATTGAATTTCCATCATAGATATAAGTAATAATGTTACAAATTTTGAAATCCCACACAATTCATTGATTTGAAAGTAAATAAAAATGATTCAAGAAAAAGTCCATCTTAAAGGACTTTTTCTTATGGGAAACTATATGAATTAAATAAAAAATCATTAAAATCAAATGCGTAGCTCATATCAAAATAAATTAACATCTAAAAAAATTGAAAATTCCATCATAAATAAATCAAATGCATAGCTCATTTGATGTGTACAAAATTTGGGCATGCATAAATAAAGTTTCATGTTTCAATTATTTAAAATAAGATGAATAGAAGATTTATTGTCTAAAATCTTCTCCTCAAACCCTATCTACTTGATCTAAATGAATTCTCACCATATGACCCCAAATGAAACCAAAACATAAGAAAGCCTCTAGTGCTTAACATTATTTAGATAGGATACCTACCTCATAAGATAAAACTAATGAAACAAAGTAAAATAGTGGTATCTATAGTTAATCAATTTTATTGGGGTCAAATAAATTTCATATTAATCCACATTAAAATATATAATTATATTTTGACCCTTAAATACATGTTACATTCGTATCATAGAAAGACAAAATATTTATAATGCACAAATTGAAATTTTTATTTAATGAAGATAAATATCTACATGTAGTTCCCTTTGGGAAAAGTCTCATTATCTTGAACAAATTATTCATATTAGAAGATATTATATCATATTTTCAATATATTTATTATGTCATAACATTTGACATAACAATTAACATGATGTATAACAAAAACATAGTGAATCTCCATAAATTGAATCAAATATTTCTTTAAAAAAAATTTCTCCTCTTTCATTCCTTATTTTTGCACTAAAATATCCTTGTCATGGTATTAAAAAAATTGATATATTTAATTTCATAAATAAAAAAATAAAACCCATAATTATTTGATTCAAGAATAAGAGTGATTAAAAAATTGAAGATAAATAAATATACCTTCTCCCTCAACTCTCATCTTCTCCCCTTCACATTCTTATTTTTAGAACTTTAAAAAACTCACAATTCCCTACATTAAACATGTCCTTTGAAGGTTGCCTTTGTTCAGTTTCTCTTCTTATGAGAGAGGATAATGGGTGCCTATGTAGGTAAAAGTAATAAAAAATATTAGAATCACGTTTCATATGAATTAAATAAAAATGTACAGATCCCAACATGTTTCCTTGTCCTTTTGTCTATGGTTGCATCCATGTAAAGAGTTTGTAAAGGTCATTCATTCCATGCTTTTGCTCTTCTTGTGAGGGAGGGTAATAGGTTCCTATGTAGGTAAAATTAGTAAAATAATATCACAATTATGTTTCATACAAATTAAGAAAACACTCCCAAATCCCAACATATTACCTTCTCCTTTTGATTAGGCCTGTGTGTGCTTGGAGAGGTTATTGATAAATCCTTTGGTAGATCACAATTTTCAAAGTCTTCAACCTCAAAATAAATATGTGTGCACCCATCCTCACTACCATTATTAACCTGAAAAAGAAGTAGAACAATTATAAATCTAAATTAGGTATACAATAATATATACATGTGAATTGAAAATATAATAATGTGAAATAAGAATTGCTTAGGGAAGAATTACAATAAGATATAGGTGTTACCTCTTTGGTTGATGTTGTTGGAAGAACATAGGGAATCTTCTCCTATGTTAAACATGCTTTTCACACTCCATATTATATATTAAAAAGATATACCAGTTAAAATATGAAATCATGATTGATCACAAGAATAAAATGGTTAAAATTTGAATACAATAAATTCATAGTACTAAAATTTTCAACTGGGGGAGATTGAGGTCAAGGTTTGATGGCATTAACATCTTGAATTGGCTATTGTAAACACCCTGATTTGGTCAACAACCACAAGTTTTATGTATTTTGTTTCTATTTCACACAAAAGGTATTCATGATGGTTATAATCCTCATTTTCATGGTCACCTAGATTATTTTTATCTTTTTTGTGTTTTTTATCATTTTTTTATGCTTCTTGCAGTCATAGGTCACCTTTTCCTAGTCCTAGAGGCCCCTATCCTATCATCCTTAACTTTTTATATGTTATGAACCTTTGGATATTATCACAATTTTTAGGATAGGAGTTCCACATGGTAATACTATCCACTTTTTTATTTTATTTTTTGATGGGCCCTTTCACCCGTGTTTGAGTGTTGACCCCTCTATGACCTTTATTTTATGTTTTTAATATCATTTTCTTGACTTGTCAGCCAATGAATAAGGTATTATATTCAAACAAATATCCTCCTATAAAAAGAGCCTTATAAGGCATTTTACATCTAGAACATACTATTTTGGCACTTATTACATGAAAATCAATTAATATTATAGTTCAAATACTTTGCATACTACTAAATGTTCACACCTAGACATTTTCATGCTTGATACAAGAAGGGTCTAGGCAAAATTCATCCTATCATATCATGAAAATTGATGTTGCACATTTTCTATGGGAGAACTACATGCGATCTAAGACCCATATCATTAAGGTTAATGTAAACAATAGTCAATATAATGGGCATTCTACTCTGTGTGATTGTAACATCCCACAACCCAATTTTTCTTTTCCTTTTATATTTGATTATTTCATTATTTCATATGAGCAGGTATTCAGGTAAGTGCACTAAGTTGGGGGATAATTATATGGAAATTTTAGGTAATTTAATTACATTAATAAATAATGTGATCATGTTATGTAATTAACATAATTGCATTATTTAAATTATGACTCAGTAATTACTGATCCATAATGTGATTACATTAATGTATGACATGTTGTGTTATTGTAAAAACAATAACACATATGCATTAGTTTTGATTTTAAAATTAAAGAAATGTTTTGAATGCAAATTAAAATAACACATATGTTTTATATAGTGAATATTAATTATATAATGTGTACGTGTTATTTTGTAATAGGACCAAAAACATCTATATAAGCATGTGAGAGTTGCACATGAAGGCAACTTTGGCCATAAGCTTATAGTTACTACTCTAAATGTTAAAGTATAAGAAAATAAATGTAATAGTATAAGTTTATATTTATATTGTTACATTTAATTTCTTATATTTAAATTTATTTTATTAAATATAATAAATTAGGGTCACTCAACATCTAATAGAGTTGGTCTCACAACTGCACACCTTAAGGAGTGGAAAATAGTTTTTCAAAATCCAATCTAGTCAGTACTTAGGCATTTTTAGGGTCTAGGTATTAAACCTGAGGATTTTAGTACATAAATCTTGTAATTAATATCCATTTTTAGTAAACATATAGTCATTTTTTAGATTTTTATGCCTTCTAGATTAATTCTTAGCATTTATAAGAATCTTAGGTTTATCAAAATTGAAGTTTGAAAACTACTCACTTGAACTTGATCCAAATTGGTATGATTGGGGTAGTTTAGGTCATATTGATGACCTTCACACATCAAATAACTAGTTTTTGTTAATTTCACTTGTTCATCAACCCTCCCTCATCCTTGATTACTTCCTACTCATCCCTTATTACCCATAATCACTGTCTCATCATTCCTCATTTTGACTAATCACTCCCTCATTAATCCTTAATATCCCTAATCATTTCCAATCACTCAGTTATCATCAATAATCACTCCTCTATTGACCCTCATTATCCCTCATCATCCTTAATCACTTCTTCCTCATTTTTCATCATCCCTAATCACTCTTTCTTCATCCTTCATCATACCTAATCACTTATTTATCCCTATTCACTCCTTCCTCATCCCTCCTCATCCCTAATACTCCCTCATATGAGGGAGTTATTAGGGATGAGGAGGGATAAGGAGGGAGAAAATAGGGATTAGGAAGTGAGTAGTTATGATGATAAATGAGAAATGAGTGATTATGGATGATGAAGGATGGGGAAGTAGTGATTAGGGATGATGAGGGATAGTGAGTGCTAATGGAAGAGTGATTATGGATGATAAAGGAGTGATTATAAATGACTATGGATAGTGAGGGTCAATGAGGGGGTGATTACAGACAATAATAAATTATGAAAAAGTGATTAATGGTGATGAGGGATGAGTAATAAGTGATCAAGTATGAGGGAGGGATGATTAACAAGTAAAATTAACATAAAGTGGTCATTTGATGTGTATAGGTCATCAATATGACCTATACTACCCCAATCATACCACTTTGGATCAAGTCTAAGTGAGTAGTTTTCAAACATCAATTTTGGAAAACATAGGACTCCTATAAATTTCAAGAATAATGTTTACTAAAAATGGATATCAATTGTAAAATTTATGTATTGAAATCCCTAGGTTTAATACCTAGACACCAAAAATGCCTAACTACTGACTAGATTGGATTTTGAAAAAATATTTTTCACATTGAAATGCGTGTGGTTGTGAAACCAACTCTATAAAATTTTGAGTGACCTTAATTTATTATATTTACTAAAATAAATTTAAATTATAAGAAAATAAATGTAACAATATAAATGTAAACTTATATTATTACATTTATTTTCTTGTACTTTAACATTTAGAGTAGTAAATATAAGCTTCTAGCTAAATTTGCCTTCATGTGAAACTCCCACATGCTTCTAGAGATGTGTTTTAGTCTTATTAAAAAATAATCCATATACATTATATAATGTGTACATGCTATTTGAATTTTAATTGAAAACAAAGACTTTAGGCTCAAAAATGGCCTAGATTTTTTAGCCAAAGACTTCTGACTATGCATCTACAACTGAGACTGAGAGTTTTGACAAAAACCAACAAATTTTAACTTCAATTGACAAATAATCTATGGATTTTAACATAAAAATTCAAAAAATTATTACCATCATGATGAGCACATTATCCTCTTTCCAAATATATGATTTTTATAATCTTTGGGTTATTTTAAGTGTTCAGACTATATTTCTTTCCAACTACATCTTTTTAAGCCACTACATGTTGCACCTAAACATGCCTATTCATGTTTACTTAGTTATTTTTCATTAATCAAAGTGTAAAAAAACTTATATGTTAACAATATAGGCCTAATTCTGTGCACATTAAAAAGAAATCAATTTTCATTTTTTTTAAGGTAGTTAGTGCAGGCCGCATGGCTAACTATCCATTTTTTTGTTAGTTTTTAGGATCTAATTAATTACAAAATTAATTAAAAAAATTCATTAAAAAAATGTAAAATAAAAATCATAACACACTATAAGGTCTTACTTAAATATTCACCAAAGGGTTTTAAATAATATTTAATGATGTTCAAAAAATGGTGGGCCAAAAGGCCATCTATCTACTATGTTTTCTTATAGAAAATAGGTCAATTTTAGATTTTTATCCTATTTATACTTAACCATTTTTCAAAAAAAAATAGTTTTTTAAAAACTAGACTAAAAATGCTACAAAATCATGGTTTTTATACCATCTTCAAATTTTGACTATAGCCATCTCAAATTATCTATATAAGTTTAAATTTTTGAAATTTCAAAAAAATCATGTCCATAGGTAGGACCTTTTTTATCCCCCAATTTTTTACACTTACCTATTCATTAGGGTTTTTTGAGAAAAATTATCCAAAATAGTGACATAGATGATCCCATACATGATAGTAAATCACCCAAAAGACCCCCATAAACTCATGTAGATTCTCTAAAAGTTGTAGACAATCACTATGGGAAGGACACTACTGCCAAGTTTAGACAATAGTTTCACACGAAACTACTATTTTAAGGAGGTGCTACTATCTGAAGCTAGATCTCAAAAAATTGTCTATAGATGAAATATTCCTCTATGTATGCTAAGCTATCTCCAGTATTCATATCTGTGATAAACTCTATGTATATATAGATAAGTCCATATTCTTTTTATATTTACTATTTTTGGAAAGATACATATAATTAATAAATTCCAATTTTATTCTATATTAACAATAGATCTAACCCTTAACAAAACATAGGATTTTCATTGTAAAACCATAAATGGTTAAAACATTTGGTGAAATTTTCATAGTTTGAACATAAATTCAAAAACCCTAAATTTTCCTTAGGGTTTACCTTCTAAATTTTACACATTAAATTAGGGTTACAAAATCTAATTTTTTTATTTTTTGAATCAACCTAGATAATTTAATGAATTCAATCCTACGGTTTTATTTATTTAAATCAATTTAAATATTTGCAACATAACCCTAACTTCAAACCCTAGCTCCATACTAGGTCCCTATACACACAACCATTAGCAACTAGGGTTCGAAAAATAACCTTATTTTCTATTACAATATTTGTTCAACACATTCACACATTTCACACATAGTTATCTTAGATTATATTCTACCTCTTGTGTGTTTATTATTCATTATTTACAATATCTTATTTTTCAAGTTTAAAATGACATCTACAAAGACTTATACCCTTCATCCCCTTGACAAAATCTTTAATATTTCTCATGATTTTAATAATGAATGGACTAATTTTCAATATTGTACATTAGAACATGATAATGATTTCATTTATAATGAGTATGATGATGACTATTGTTACAATGATGGATATGAGGATTATTATGCACATGATAATACAAATGAACATGAAGATATATTAGATAAATAATTTTATATTTCCTCTTACTCTTCTCTTATTCCTAACACTAAGAGTAACAACGTAATGCCAAAAGAACCTCTTGTTGGTAGTGTTTTATTACAATGTGATCCTAGTTTTTTAACTAATTTCGCTACTTCATTGTTCAAAATAAATAAATAAAAGTGTACTACACAAACACCACCTTTACATGCTTCAAATAAAGTAGATCAAAATAATGCATCTTATTTACCATTCTCAATTACACTTCAAAATGAAAATACAAAGAATGTTACGCCTTTTAGAATTGCACAAACTAAGGCAGATGAAATTCCTTTATCACCTTCATTCACATTTCAAGATCAATGCAATGATTCTTTGACCCAAATAGATAATGCACATGCTTCTAACCCTCTTCCTTTATGTCATAATGTGAAAAAATAAAACATGGTTGTTACTCCTCCCATCAATCCTCCAATATAAAATTACAATCTTGTTTGCATTTCAAAAAATATTAATGAATAAATACCTTTCATTACACTTACACAGGATGATACATTACATAGTATTAAAAAGTTAACAACTTTTCCTTCTCCTTATCTTAATGAAAATGTGAATGATATTTCTTCTACTCTTAACTCTTAAAAGTAATTAAACTATGATTTTTAAAAAGAATGGGATAATGATGATTATTGTTATTATGATGCATATGATATATAATATATAACTTCTACCTCTTCTCTTACCTTGTATATTTCTTTTGTTTAACCAAACATTAGATCACATGTTAAAAAACACACACACCTATTCTTATGTGCATAATTTTCATTCACTAGAAAATAAAGTACCTTCTATTCAAACTAATAATGAAAAATATACCAATGAATCCCCCTCAACCCCCCTTACTACATTAGAACCTAGTTCTCAAACAAACCCCAATGAGGGTGATAGCTTATTTCCATCTAACTAGGTCCAAGCTATCACACCTCAAAATGTTATTAAGAGCACACCAACCCTTATTAAACAAGATTTCCAACCTAATATACCAATGGATAAAATAAAAAATAAAATTCGAGCATTAAATGGACCCCTTGATAATGATAATATACCTTCACAAGTGTTAATTTCTTTAATGCATATTATGTGTACTTTTATAAACCAAGTACATCATCTCAATTTGGATAAAGAGTCATATATATTTGAGGTTGATGCCAATATTATCCATACTAATCCTATTCTATGCAAATTTTCAACTATGACGTTGCCACATAACTTTTAAATACCGGTGTTACATATCTTTGATGGACAAGGAGATCGATATTTTCATCTTCAGGCTTATGATAAATCCATGGCTCATGTTACAAACACGTTAATTCTACTACAAGTGTTTATAAAGTCACTAAAGGACACATCACTAGATTGGCTCCACCATACACTCCCTAGTGCATCTTTACATACATATGAGGAGCTAGTGGTAGTCTTCCTCTAGCATTATATACATAATAGGGGACCTCTAGTAACACATAAGAGGTTACCTTCACTACACCAAAGTGAGACATAGCCTACCTTAGAGTACATTCTATAGTTAAAATATTGTTTACATCAGTTAATTTATCAACCAACATATTTAGAAGTGAAATACATCTTTTCTAGAGGTTTAATGTCTCCTCTCAAAGACAAATTTCTATATCAAATATCTAAATAATTTAGACATATATGCAATGTAGCTATATCATTAGAGGCATATTTGGGATTAGTTATTACATGGTTATAGGTAGATTTTACTATAGATTCTTTAGAACCTTAGTCATCAAATTTGGTACAAGAGCCTACTCCACTTCCAATTTAAAAAGAAGTGGAACACAAACAACTAATCAAAATAAATAGTAAGGACAAAGATACACTCTATACAACACAACCTACAGTGAGTATCATATAGGATATATGCATAGGGGTTATATGTTTTTGAGATAAGGATGGGCCTAATTATATTTTTCTTACACTACTAGGTAAGGGGATGATCACACTTCCTTCAACTACTCATCATCCACCTCACCATTTAAACTAGGTACCACATAATCATTATTGTAATTTTCACCAAATTAATGGACATTCAGATGATCATTTCTATACACTCAGAGCTCGCATCAATTAGTAAGTTAGTAGAGGCATCATAGAGTTCACATAGGAGGTATTAGGCCCTCATTCTCCATACTCTCCTAGATCACACTCCTCTATGATAGAGTTATCCTAGGGTGTTCATTTTAAGAAACTATTAGTTACTCATCATAAGATCCCTATGAATTCTAGGATAGCTATTTTTCAATGTTATCCTACATCACAACCTCAGCAACAATGGTAGCTAATTCATAAAGTTTAAAATGTATGTCCAGTATGTATGTTGATTAAGATATTTTGGAATAATTATAGAACCAAAGGCATAGTTTTTATATAAACACAATTAAAATATTTGGAAATAATTATAGAGCTCAAATTCAACTCCTATGAATACATTGATTAATATATTTAGAAATAACTATCAACCCAAGGCTACAAATTTAGCTCAACAACTAAAAAATAGTTATGGTAATTAGTACATAAATCAGAATCCAACTTTAGTTCGAACACTGATTAAAATATTTACAAGAAATTAGCAAACTTAGAGTGTAGTTTCAAAGAAATAACCAATCAAGATTTTTACATCAAAGTCTAAAAAAAATCCACTAGTAGTTCATTACAAGAAGCTCCACTTTCATAGTCCATGTCTACACCAACACAGTATGAGTAATATGGTCATTGGTTTTCCATGCCATTAGGGTTCATATAGGGCTTATTTACATCACAATGTATACATGCCTACATCTTATGAGGTATAAACAATAGAGAAACAAACACCATATACCAATAAAAAAACCTAAATAATCATAACACACATCTAAATCAATTGACATTACTCCAATGGAAACACAATTAGAAATATCAAACATTCAAAATAATTAACTAAATTTAAACACATAATAAATGACATAATCTAACCAAATCTAGATTCCAATAAACAATGCCAATTTACATAACAACCATCTATATATATATAAAATAATAACATCATTTTAATAAAAATAAGATGCATCACTCAATGATGTGAACATGACTATTGGGACCAACTCCCTCACTCTCACTCTCAAACACATCAACACTAAAACTAGAGGCCCCACTATCTCCATGATATTTAGATATATGTTTATGACTACTCTCTCTCTCTCTCTATATATATATATATATATATATATATATATAGCTGACTCATCCCTACACTCAACATACTCTCACTAAACTCATATGTAGTCATTTCCTATATGACTACTCACCCCACCTAGAGCATCAGGAGAGGGCATGATCTATCTTTGTATATTTTCACATATCTCATCTTATCTATTTTTATCACATATATGTTGAAATCACTATCTATACATGATCAAACAAATGAACATGTACTCCATTTACATTGGTGGCCCGCTCTACCAATTTGTCATCCATGACATTATCTAGAATATGCCATATGAACTCATGAAGTGTTGAATATATAGTAACCTACTAATACTCATCCTCTCTTGTACTTAAAATTTTCCATATAGTTAATAATAATCATATTATACCAAAACACATGATCAATATTACATCGAACATACAAACTATCTAACTTACAGTGCATAGCCCTCAAAGGTTCCACATCTAATACCTCCTCTACAACCATCCCATATCTTAAGAATAGAGGTACCAACCTGTGATTATTTCACCAAGATTAGTAGGCCTCAATCACTCCAACATAATCCATGTATGTTACACCAATCTCTAGATCCTACTCTATCACCAGCATAAGAGATAAATCTATAATTAGTTGCCTAAGCCTATTCACTAATCTTGTAGGAGCCCAATAACTCCTTAACCACACTACCAATGTTGGGTCACATCTTGTACAAAACAAAACTATTAAGTAACCCTCTCACATTAAAACTATTCATATACATCATCACACTAATCATGTATCTAACAACTAACTCGAATCCACCTCAAGTACATGTTATCCTCAAGCCATCCCTGACAACCCTTATAAGGTCTCTAGACAATATCCTCTACTCACATGTTATGTATTAATCACCAATAGTAGGTAATACTCATTAGAACATCCCTATCCTATTACATTTAGCTGTAAATACTTGTATGTGGGACCATCCATCTTGTGGTTGTACCACCAGCCTATTCACATTTATGTGCTCATATGTCCAATAATGCAATAGTGTCGATAGACTGATACCTACACCATTCATCTCCTAAGTAAAATGGTAAAAGTCCCTATATAGATGAACCAACATAGTTTGACCCCAAGAATATACTATCCCATGATGCTCAATGTCATACACTATATCATGCATCCTATATGAAATAGAGACACCACTCTCATTTATGGAAATAAATGATAACAATAACACCACTAGAAACTTCCACACTTGTAAAACATCAGCCATAATAATTAGGGTTAATATTATGTCACTCTGACTACTTATGTATTGATTACCCATAACCATAGTATAAAAGTACCTAGATGCTCAATATATAGCTTGTACACTACTAGTGCCCAGAGTAGGATAGTAGCACCACCTATTACAAATAGGCCAAAAACAACCTTTCTCTAACAAAATCAATAATACAAAAAACTGAATTGATAAAAAAAATATAAACACTTAAGGTACCTTATGAGGCATACCTCCTCCCTAGCCTAAATAAGTTCCTCAACCTCCTAATAGTATGAGAACATATCATCTCATCTCCTCAGCATGTTTCTCTCAATCAAACTTAAACTTATTCCCACTCAAATGATGCAAATGAATTGATAATTATTCAAAATGGCCTATTAAAGTCATAAATTAACCTATGCCACCCTATTAATATTACTATTGTGGCATATATTTTCACCCTTTGAGAGGGTTATTCAAGATCTCTCCAACTTAGCCACATAATGGTAACACCTCTAGGATGTGGGTAACGTGTAATGAAGGTGAACCTCCAGGTTATGGGCCAACTCCATAGGTGTATCAATTGGGATCTTAGAAAAATAATCTAAACTAATAATTTACAAATAAAAGGGTTAGAAAGAGTATAAAGGGATAACTAAAAATAAAACAAAAGGGTGATACACCAATCTTTTACACTCCCTTCTCTAAAACACATATAGATGATAGACAAGAATTCATACACTCACACAAACTCCATAACTAGTTGGTTACATAAGTGTTTCTTAAGAAGGCTTAAGGAAATAAGATAAAATAGGAAGGTATGATAATATCCATAGCCTATATTCACCTCATGACTTATCTATCACATCCTATGACTTAAAAACATAAAACTATCTTGCATAGAATTAAGAGAGAGAGGATAAACACCAAGAAAGAGAGATCCTTCACAAAGTATTCATGCACAAACTCAATAAACATAATATTAAAGCATAAAGAAAGGTAAATAAAATATTATATTTATATAAATAGGTGTTTTCATTACAAATTGGGTAGGGATACTCCATACCACAAGAGTAAGTAGTATCTTACAATGAGAAAAATGAGAGATATATAGAAGGGAAGAGAAAAGAGGAGAAAACTTTCAATCCTAAATTAATGCACTTAAACCACCATATTTTGACCATAAAAATTATAAAAAAGAGTTTTATTCCTTATTTTATTTCCTTGGCTCTTTGAGACTCACCCTTTCTTGAACTTTAAGCTCCTTTAGACCTCATAAACCTTCTTTTTCTCTCGTTGGCCTAGAAAAGGCTCTTAAGGTCTAAAACCTTGATGACCTGAGTAATGTCATCATCCAATACATGGATAAAGTATTAAAATTATATAATTTCCTTGAATTTACCACTTTTATTGATAATCACTTCAACTCCCTCAACTTTCCCACTTGCCTTCTACGCCACATCTCCACTTGGTCTTCTAGAAGCCTCTAACAACTTTGTGAAGGCTTGTCACTTTAGCATTTGATGTTTTATAGAAATTGAGAGTTTGTTTGAATATAATATTTGATTTTTTATTGAATATTAAAACTTATAAAGAAAAACACCTGATACCTTCAACTCTTTTGGACTCCATTAATGGAGATCTTCAAGCTCAAACCTTTCTTTATTGGTTGTTATAAAACTAACCATTTAGGTTTATCTTGACACCATAGTAGCCATGTTGGGACATTTATAAGACTTAAATAACTACATAAAATTAATATAATATTAAAATTAAGTTTTATGATTCCTTAAATACCTAAAAAAATGGTGGATACATCCGTTATACCTCAACTATGACCTTTTCTAGGCCATTTTGAGCCTTAAAAACACCATGAGAGCTTGCAACTTGGTGTAAAGTAATGATTTTAAATTATAATGGGTATAAATTTTATTTTAAAATATAATATATTATTTAATATAGCTTTACACAGAATTTCAGCTCTTAATTAGGCTTGGAACACTTGATTCCAACTCTTTGTGTGAGCACGCAAGTGAGAATCCTTGAAATACTTCTTTTAGCAGACCTATAATTTTCCATTTTATCTCTCATAAATTACATTATTAGAATGAAAAATATTTGAAAACTTTAATAGAAAAAAAAAATACATCCATATCAAATTTTAATTCATTTCATTTAGTATAACTCAAGATATGCATCTTTTGGGATTGTCTTAACTTGTATTGTCTCATTTATGAACATGTGTAGCTCTGAGTTTTTATATTTTATTAATTTTTATGAGGTAAAAAAACTTTATTATTTTTTATTTATCACCAATATGGACCCCAAGAACCATTACAATCATTTTTTTTTTAAATTTTCAATCAATAAAAACATTCAAAATCATCAATTTGGACCTACTACACAATTAGAAAATGAGAACCAAGAAACCTAGGAAGAGATAAAAAGGCATATATTGATATTTATGAGGAATATATATCTCATTATTTTGAAATTGGGGATTTTATTATATAATATAACTTTTTAAATAATTATATTTTATCATTCAATACTTTAATTTCCTTAAAAAATGTTTTTCTGACTATCTACATTTGCATGTCAAAACCCTAAATTTAGCCAACTTGCACTTTTTCACTTTTTACCTCAAAAATTTGGTGGATAAAGGTGTATAACTGTAAAATATGTCCCATAATATATTTAACCATATCTTTTTTTCATAAAAAATCTTTAAAAAATCAAAACTTCTCCCAAAACCAAGTTGTGAGGGTTTAAGAAGGGTTTTACTCCTTAATGATTATTCATAGAGTTGTGAGCCTTAATGGTCTGATAAATGATTGGAAAATAAATTATAAAAATTTATCCAATCCCTCTTACAAGATAATTTTACCATTAAACTTTTGGATCATGAACTAAGAATTTGAAAATTCATGTTGAGCTCTTAGTTGCATGCTTGGCTAAGAGAGTGCATTTTGGCCTAAAACACCAAAATTTAGTTTGGAAAGGATTGGAAATTTTATTTAATGTTTTAAAACATTCATCATGACTAAAGTAGCTAAATACATTGTTTTAAAGCTTCACTTATGGAAAAAAAATTATCTGGTCACCTGTGAGTGGGAATAGGCTTCTCAAGGCTTGAGATAGGTTTCTTGCTCTCCATCTTGCTTGAGGAATTTAATGGTCATTCCAAATACCTAGGACTCTTGGGATGATTTAATTAGATAATTTTATACCCCTTTAAACTTTTTTATTCACCAAAATTTATTTGAATTAACTTTACAAGATCTGTACTTTTTTGTCTTGAAGGTGTGCATGGTGGTCTCAAGCTAGTTTAGGCTCCTCAAGCTCTTTAGGACTCCTTAAGTGATGTCATGATGTCATGTGGCTCATCATAAAAATTATTGAGATTTTTTTATGGAGATAAATACACTTTTAACCCAATTTTTCAAGGCATTTAGACCTACAATGTTTATTAGCTACCATTAATGGAGAGTGACAACTTAACTCAAAACCCTCAAAACTTGATTGAACCTTGATGAAGACAACATAATTATTTAATTAGATTATCATATAATAATTAGAATTTTTCCAACTTTATTGATCATATCATTCACTCTCTGACAATTTGTTTCATGCTTGAGGCTCTTACTAGCCTTATCTCCTTGCAGCCCTATTATTATGCCAAGCTCTTTGTTGGGATCAATCTATAAGTGAATTTTAAAAAATAAGAATATATTTTACAACCCATTTGGATCATTCAGTTGTGTGAGCTATTTCATGACCTAAATCCTAAAGTAAGTGCATTTATTATGCCATTTTCTTTCTCCAATTAGGCCTCTTTTAGGCTTGTCAGCTCCAAGACTAAAATTTGGCCTTTTTGAGTTATTTCACATATGAAACATTTATAAAATAATGTTATTAAATTTTAGGGGATATCATGATACTCCATGTCAAATTTGGAGGCCTAGTTCATTGTAAACAAGTGGAAACCAAGAAATGCCCTTCCTAGGCATGGCAAATGCATAGACCTGAGAGGGTAATGAATTAGATAACCTCTGATATTAGCTTTAAAAATATTGGTGAATATGTTTGATGATGTATGGGATTTTTAACAAACATAAAAACCTCCCATATACTTTAAAGGGAGTGGAATTAGGAAGAAACCTCATTTAAGGCCCTCTTTCAGGCATGTACATCATAGGCTAAGGGCATGAATTTGTATTTATAGTGATATTCACACCTAAAAATTATTTTATAGGACTTCGGCAAGACATTAGAAACACATGATATAATTTAAAAATATAATCAAACTACTATACTGAATAAAACCCATAAAAAACCTATTCAACCATGCCTCTAAGAAGGCCAAAACTGTATCCTTCTTCACTCAAACATCTCTCCTCCACTCTAAATGAATTATAATGGTCTCAAACATGATTAAAAGGGTAAAATTATCCAAAAGGAGCTGGATTAGATCAAAAACAAATTTCCTTCTTCAAAAATACTCACTTAACTTTTAAAAAATTTATTTGAAGGCTCATCAATTGACTTAATGCATTTTTGGTGTATTTTAGGCAATTTGGCTCCAAATGACCTCATTTTTGGCTCGTTGAAGACTATGATTAGATGATAATATTTTTATTCACCTTGTGGAAGAAGGAGTAGAACTAGATAGGCAAAAAAATTTAATGTAGGCCAAATTTGGTGAACAGTTACCCCTGCATGCCAATTTTTCTAATTAATACAACTATCTTGTTATTTCCATATCTAAAGTATTGTATCTCTTATTCATGAACCATTTATCATGAATGGGACTTGATACTAATACACTTTATCTCATATTGGTAAAACCAACATTCTCATCATTTTTAAACCTAAAAATGACAAAAACAATTATATTTTATTACCTATATAATAATTCAAGTACTAATATAACTACATACTAAATTATCAAACTCTGACACAATCAATACATTATTCAAACCTAATACAACATAAAAATTACCAATTAAACTCCATCACTATTGATCCTCCTCAAATTCTTGGCTCTCTTACTAAATGGGGGGAAAATATGCATAGATTACTTCATACACGTAGAGTTACACTCAGATTTTCAAACACATGGGTATTCTGAGACACTATTTGTTCAGATTATAAAGACATACAAGTTTACATAGGTCTACACAAGTATTTAGTTATACAACTTATTCATAGATACAGACATATAGGTCTACATAGGCAATGAGTTTCATGGCCTATTTAGAGATACAGACATACAAGTCTACATAGGTTTACATAAGCATTTAGTTACACAACTTATTCAAAGATATAAACATAATGGTGTGCAAGGGAATTTAGCTACACATCTTATTCAAAGATATAGACAATCATATCTACATAGGTTTACATAGGCATCAAGAGTTACATATTTTTTAGAGATACAAGCATATAGGTACACACAAGTCTACATAGGCATTCAATTGCATAAATTATTAAAATATAAAAACATGTAGGTCTGCACAAGTTTACACAAGCATCTAGAGTTATATATCTCCATATTTATAGATACACATGTCTACACATGTATTCAAATATATACTCCATACAGATATACAACTTTGACATGAGTATACCAGTTCATTCAAATATTTATATACATAGCTACATCACTCAAATATCAAGTTTATGGGCCACGATACATAGTTCATGTTTTTTGTTCCCATTTTCAAATTTTCAAAATTACACAAGTATCATCACTAGGTTTTCACTGGTTTGGACAACAAGTCCATCTACAATATTTATTCCATAGAATCACACCAAACTCAATTTATGTTACTTAGATTTATAGTGGGGACAAGTGATACTTGTTTCTCCATGCATTCATCTTACAATACTCATATTTAGAGTGGGTAAATCAATCCTTGTTTCTACACACTTTTAGTTCACATTAATTAGATTTAGAGTGGGGGCAAGTGAGCCATGTTTCTCTTTGCATTTAGTGTATAGTAAATATATTTAGAGTAGGGGAAAATAAGTCTTAGTTATCCACACCTTTAGTTCACATTACTCAGATTCAGAGTGGGGTAAAGTGAGCCTTATTTCTCCATGAATTCAACTTACACACTCAGTTTCAGTACATGGGCATTCACAACATATGCTTCTTTTCATATATTTCACTCCATTTCTCATCCACTTCACTGGTCAAGAAGAGGGCCAAATCTAGATTACATTCACACAAGTAAGTATCGGTATGCATTTTTATTTTCTTTTAATATAATACTTCCATTTCATTTCATTACTAAAATAAAAAGGGGTATAAATATAAACACCCTAATTTGTCAAGCAACCACAAGTATTATGTCATTTGTTGCACTTTCACATAAAGGGTCTTAGTAATGGTTATATTCCTTATTCACATGGTCACATTGAGTCTTTTTATCTTTCTTGTTCCTTTATCCTCATTTGTTTAACACTTATAATAGTCACATGTCACCTTTTCCCAATCTCAAGGGGCCCTAGCCTATCATCCTTGACTTTTTCTCTATTATGAGACTTTGGACATTAACACCATTTTGAGGATATTAACACCACATAGCACTAATTTCCACTTTTAACTTTAGTGTCTGATTGGACCTTTCATCTATTTTTGAGTCTCAACCCCTTTGTGAACCTTCTTTTATTTTTTTATATCTTTTCCAAGACTTGTCATCCAACTAACAAGGTATTATATTCCAAACAAAGATCCTCATATTTTAAAGAGCCTCACAAGGAATTTTACACCTAACACTTACTATTTTGGAATTGATTATGTAAAAATAAATTAATATTACAATTCAAATACTTTGTATATTTCTCAGCATTCACACCTAGACATATGCATGCTTAATCAAAGAAGGGCCTAGTCAAAATCCGTCCTAGCATATCATGCAAGTTGATGGTACACATTCCCTAAGGGGTAACCACATGAAATTTGAGACCCCTATCATTGGTTTAATGTAGTTATTAGTTAAGATAACATGGGTTTTACTATGTGTAATTATAAGATCCCACAACCTAGTTTCTCCTTTATTTTTACATTTGATTATTTCATAGTTTCATGTGCATAGGTATTCATTAGGGTTCTAGAGAAGAATAAAACAAAATAGTGACACAAAAGAGCCCCCTCATGATATAAAATCACCCACATTACCCTTGATAGCTCCCACAACTCCTTTTAAAGTTATAGACAATCATTACAAGAGGGACACTAGCACCAGCTTTAGACACTAGTGCCACATGGTAGTCCTAAGGGGGGCGCTAGTGTCTTAAGCCAAATCTCAAAAAATATTCTATAGATGAAATATTCCTCTCTATCTAATTGGTTATCTCTAATATTTAAATCCATGATAGATCCTATGCATATATAGATAAGACCATCTTCTCCTTGTATTTACTATTTTTATAAAGATACATATAATCAATAAATTTCAATTTTATTCTAGATTAATAATAGACCTAACCCCTTAACTAAACATAGGATTTCCATTGTAAAACCCTAAATGGAGAAAATATTTGAGATCCACCAAGGTTTGTATGTATATATATATATATATATATATATATATATATATATATATATATATATATATATATATATATATATATATATATATATATATATAAGTTTAAATCAGAAATGATAAATGGTTAGCATTGTGTACAACTTATAATCACTTAAATAATTAAATAAATCAAATTAAAACCAAACAAAGATTTTATATTACTAAATCAAGGTCATTTATTTTAGCCAACATGTATTTAATTATTTGGGTTGGAATCTCTTATACTCCATCAAATGATTTCCCAAAGCTACATAGCTTCTTTTTTCCTCATTCAGTTGTGCCATGTAACTATATTAGAGACAATTCTATTGTCAATGAGTGAAGGCTCTAGAAAGGATCATAACCATGTTTTGGGTCACTAATAGTCATGAAATCCACTAATAATATAATATACACACCATTTAATAGACATAATAGTAGATCATTACGTACTAATAATAAGATAATTTTAATAATAACAAAGGCATACACTCATGTACATAGAAATAAACCAAACAACAATTGTTTATATTCATTTCCTATTTATCGAAGGGATATAAGTGCAATGCATTGTTCATATTATGTGAATAATTTATATGTCTAATTTATATATGATAAAATTGCATGGAATTATATGTCCAATTTATACATTGAAGGATTGGAACCCTATTATGTGAACATTTTATATCATGATTTATCAACTAAAATATCTATTAACATAAAACATACTTGGAGTCGTAGTGTTATTCTTCATTTTGTCTACCATGGCAAAATAAGCAAGGCATGAAAATCCAAATGAGAGGGAGTTTATATGGAGTTAGGACATTTATATCTAGTGATTTAAAATGTTATTTACTATTCCTTTCATAACCTATAAAATTATGAGGTAAATAATCAAGATATAAAACTTTTTCAATCATTGTATCGAAGAAAGAAGAAAATATCCCATACGATATTTTAAAAATAGGGTTAAAAGTACATCATGATGGTAAAATAGAAAAAAATGAAATGTCACATTATTACCTCCACCACCACCATGGATTCCATTATAGTTTACCTTGAATGATTTCAAAACATGATATTAGTACATGACAATATATTTAGTTGTCAAAAGAAAAACAATAATATTTAATTTAAAGTTGTCTATCAATTTTAGTGGAAAAATATACAAGGTTGCACATGATAAACTATAAAACTTTAAATATAAAAAAATACAAGTTTAAAAAATATAAAGCTATAAATAGAGAACGTATTACTTTTTAAAAAAAATTGCATTTCATTGCTTCCCCATCTACAAATGTAAGGTTGTGCCCTTCTTAGACGTTAAACCAATGTTATGCAAAATGGGGTTCAAAATTCAACAATGTAGATAATCCAATTCATTATAGGTAACTAACCAGTATAGTAAATTCCTCATTTGGGATACTCTTATGAATATAACACACTCTTATGTAATTGGATAATGAGGACATGAGATCATATAGAGGTTGAAAAGGAATATGGTAATGGTAAACAATAAATGGAATAGGGTAAAAGTTTGTGGGTAATTAAGGATGTAAGAAGTTTAGCCAATTATCAAAGGCATAGTGGGCTAATAGAATGGATGGAGGGGAGGGACCCTTAGAGAATTCAATAAACCTGTGGAGGTCATGTTGATAGTTGACATCCTCATGCATGTTGGATACTTTGTCTACCCTTGGATTCTCTAGTAGGAACATGGAGATTGCACTAATAGTTGACCTCCATGTGCCTATTGGGTACTCCATCTACCATTATATTGTCCAACATGCATATGAAAGTCATGTTCATATTTTACCTCCACATGCGTGTTGGATACTCCATGTACCCTCCCCCCTTTATCTATTGCATTGGCTAGTTATCCCTCTAATGATGGACCCCACTTATTACATCCTCAATTTTAAGTGTAACCAGCTGGTACATTCTTACATTTAATTATCCTTCATCCCTGGCATTTGTCTTATCCATTTTAATTTTCCTTAACCACTATCATTTTCCTTAATTACTATTATTTTCCTTAACATTTTTTTAACAAACATTAACCTTGATGTGAGTGCTTAGATTTGACTGATTTGGTGGGATTTATAGACACATCAACTAGAAATATGAACACTACTACTAGTTAAGACACTCACTTGAGGATTTTGAGCATATCCAATAGGTACATTCAACACTTGGGCAAAAATTCATCAAAGAAGAGTGATGGAGAAGCAATGTGTGATCAGCTAGGGGTCAATGTCCAGCATGGAAGTCCATATTGAGTGCGAGTTTCTTAACTAGCTAATGTGTTCACATTATTATTTTTCATTATTGGCTAACAGGATCCTTCATAGGTATAAAATAAATGGTGTAATAGAAAATGATCACTGGTATAGTCTTCAAATAGGGTAAAGGTGTAAAATTAACAAGTTAGCATTCAATGGATATTAACATTTATTTTTCAACTAACATGTGACTTAACCATTTTTGTTTGCATTAACATGTTGTTGATGGATATTAGTCCAACTATGAGTGTTGGAAATTCATGAATTTGATAATCCCCATAAACACATCAGTAAAAAATGTGAACACACTAGATAGTTAAGGCACTCACATTTGATGTGGATTTCTATGCTAGACATTAATCCTAACTGGTCACATCATGATTTTACATCACTTTCCCTAGTGTATTTTGGCTTAAGCATTGAATCTACCTTATATTTATGCTCACAATTGAGGATGTAAAAATGGGGGACCTTCATAAGAGGGATAATGAGAAAACAAAATAGATGGAAGGGAGGGACCCTTAGAGTATTTATTATGCACATGGAGGTTACACATATAGATTAACTCACATGCTTGCTAGATACTCCATCTTCCCTTGGAGTATCTAAAAAGAATGTTGAGATCATACTAACAATTAAACTCCACACACTTGCTAGATACTCCATCCACCCTTAGAGTATCTATTAGGCACATGTAGGTAAACTATCAATGTGACCTCCACATTCCTATTATATATTTTATCTACCCTTAGAGTATTCAATAGGCACATTAAGGTCACATTGATAGTTGACCTACACGTGTATGCTAGATACTCTGAATCCCCTCCCTCTCCATGCATTTCATTATCCCATTAGCCCTTAAATGATGAGCCTCACTTCTTACATCCTCAATTGTGAGCATAACTACCTGGTACATTCAATGTGAGCTCAAAATCAAGGATGTAATATGTGGGGCCCATCGATTAAGGGCTAATGAGCTAATGTAAGTGACAATAAACATATTATTAAATCATCATTTTCAAACTTGTGCCACTAATAACACTAGTAAATAAAGTATCTAGAGGGGATGTGGAGGTCAACTACCAACATGATAACCCATGCTAAACATATCATCTAGTTACACTCATAATAAAGTATCTAATAATTGATCCAACCCAAATAATTTATGAGCATTGAATGTTAAGCATGGATTACCAAAGTTTTAGTTTACCTCTGCATCCCTATTATTTACTTTGTCTACTATCTACTAGGTTTAAACTTCACAACTTCATTACCATCTATAAGTGCCATGTGTGTATGGATCATAAAGATATGTAATGGGGGTTCATAAACCCTCATGCGTGGCATAGTATTTTAAATTCATATTCAATGTTTGAGTGTGCTTGTCCCCATGAAAATGCATTATTATAAAGTAGAATAACAATAAGAACTTTATCATGACAGAGACACCTCTACTCCCTCCATAAGACAAAATTTGAAATTACTCATTTAATAATTTACTCTTAGTATACAATCACACTATAATTTTATACAACCACACCATCAAATATTTAAGGATGTTTGTACACTTTCTTAAAGGTGAGGGAAAACTCATAGCCTTTACTTTATTTTTAATTGTATACATAGATCAAGTATTAATTTTTTTTCAAAAAAGAGTTTGTATATATATTCATTGCTTGTATATATATTCATTGTCTGTATAATAAACTTTACATTTTGTATATCATTCTCAGATATGCTACATATATAGGAATTTTAACTCTATAAATTTTTATTCTATCTTTATACTATTAAATAATTTGAATGTTTGGAATTTTGATCCCTGGTCTATTCACATTGTTATCTATCTTGTTACATCAAAGAAAGAAATCAATGAACCATCAATTTTTATAATGGTCTATTGTTGGTCTATTCACACTATTTTCCATCTTGTTACATAAAGGAAAAGAAGCAATGAACCATCAATCTGTATAATGGTCTAATATTTTTTATTATCAATACTAAGTATTATCTTAAGCATTGGGGATATTACTAACCTTCACATAAAAATTAAAATTATCAATCTTGCTACATTAAGTAAATGAACCAATGATCCAATGGACATCCTATTATCATAGAAAGATAAGTAAATGGTATTAATACTATATAGTAGGGAATTATATATAATATACATAATGTTCACACTATTGTCCATATTATTACATAAAGGAAAGTAGCCAATGAACAATCAGTCTGTATAATGTTATATTGTTGCTCATTATCAATACTAATTATTATCTTAAGCATTGGGGATACTACCCTTCACATAAAAACTAAAATAATAAATCCTAATACATAAAGGAAAGGAACAAATGAACCAATAAGGATATGCATTCTCATATCAAGAAAATCAAAGGATGTTACTATTATACAGTAGACCATTATATAGAATGTACATATTGTTAAGAGTATTATACAGACAAAGAAAATGTAGGGCATTAAATAGACTGTAATAAGTTGAAAACGTCATACCATGATATAGTCTAATGTTTATGTATTTATATGTAGGTTAACAATCATCAATGAAGAGAATGTCGGTTTAGTTTATGTATTACATTTGGGTCTATTTTATGTTGACTATATTATTTCTTACTTGAAGGAATTAATGATTAGTTTATTGAATAGTTTATGTAATTATGATATGATACATATAATTTAGTGAATGAATATGTATTAAACACATAATCATTATTAGATATGAAACATATAAATTAATTTTAACTTGATGATTTTGTATTCTAGCTAAACACTAGTCACACAAAACTCCAACACTACCCGTAAAACATTAATTGCTTAAATCAATCAATAATAAAGAAATGGGTTTCCATGACCTTTCTATTATTAATGTGATAGATTTATGAAAAAAATGAACACCAAGTGTTTTTTAACCCCACAATAAAGACTAATACTGAGTACTAAGTTAAGAGAAACATAACATAAAGAGAAACATAATACTAAGATATCCACCACCTATGTGGTAAGAACATAGAACTAATATATCCACCACCTATGTGAGTATTTCCATTAAAAATATGAAATTAAAGATTATAAAAATCCATTCATATCACCATTTAAGGTAATTATTTGGGTCAAAAAATATAGATGCATGTTTAATCACAAAATAGGGTAAGATCCTAAAATCATTCCCAAATAAGCATACCATTAGGGGGTTCAAGTAGTCAATAATATAGACAATGTTTAATTCCTATGGATTCTAATATTAGATTGATTGAGTTATGAATAAAAATGAACATAATAGGGTATTTTAAATCCCACAATAAATAGTTTTACATTCCCATCCTTCATATTAGGAAAATTATGACTAAAGAACTAAGGAGTATTATGTTGACTGTATTGTTGCCTACTTGAAGGAATTAATGATTATTGTAGGCATAAACATTCATTAAATGTATAATTTATTTTACATTTTTGTGTAATTAATATATGCTACATATAATTCATTGAAATTTCATAATTCATTAAATGTCAATTACTAATTCAAACATAACTCACACTCATATACTACTTCAATTAACAACAACAAATTAAACTTTAGAGTGACATAGGTGGTGGATATCATTTTAGTGGATAGTGTATATACTAGTAATATGCTATATTTATCTCTATATTATGTTTCTCTTAACTTATTACTCAATAGCTGAGTCATAAAAGATAGATTCACATTTAAACATAGAATAGGGTAAGATCCTAAAATCATTCCCAAATAGGCATACCATGAGGGGGTTCAAGCAGTCAATAATACATTTAATTTTTAATTCCATGAGGCTTATATTATTAACTTGATTTAATTATGAATAAAAATGAATACAATAAGTGTTTTACAAGTCCATAATAAATAATTATGCATGCCCATCCTTTAGTTAAGTAGAATTATCACTGAAGAACTGAGGAGTCTTATGTTGATTGTATTTTTGACTGCTTGAAGAAATTCATGATTGGTTAGGGAATAATCATCCATTCAACATATAATCATTGTATACATTGTAAAATATCCAACCCTTGATCATAAAATAATTCCAAAATAAGTATAGCATTAGGTTGGATCCATCAACAATAAATTCAATGGGTTTTCATGATCCTCCTATTATTAACTTGATAAGTGTTTTACAACCCCATAATAAAGACTAATATTGAGTACTAATTTAAGAGAAAAATTACACATAGAGAGAAACATAGTACAAATTTTAGACATCATAATTCTTCACACTACATTTCCAAATGTCAAAACACCTCTATACCACCTTAAAACCCCCTTGGGACTAATTTGACCCTTTGACCCCTAATAAAACCTAACCATGGTCAATTTTACCAACTAAAAAAAACCCACCCTTTTACCCCACTTAACCTTTGACACTCAATCATTGATGGTCAAAGTTACCACCCATATTCACCCTAACTACTGATGGTTAGGTCCCTTCCCCATCTAGCCAAAGATAAACACCAACTATGTACAATATAACATAGCACAATTTAATATGTTCACCTTAACCATTTCTAACACATCATGATGCATCAAAATTAGTATACTATCCTCATATGGAACCTTCTACCCTATTTGTCTTTTCCTATAAAAGGATGGGAGTAGGAGGTGAATGAGGATCAATAATCAAGCATTATAACACACAAGTAATCAAGCTATCAACCAACATGTCTTACTTATAGTAATTTGATAACTCCAATAGAGATTCAAACCTCTACCAAAATTTCTCTTGAGGAAAAGCATTGTTACTTTGCCAAAATTTCTCTAGGATCAACCATTTGCCATCAAGTAACAAACTAGGTACATTTTGTATTTTAGGTTTTGTTTATTTGGCTTGTGACTTCCCTACCCAAATCAGAAATTTTTTGCATCTTATCACCTAACCCCAAAACCTTAACTAGATCCCAAACCACTTACTAACCCATTCTATAGTCTCTCCTTAAAACCATCCAAAACCCACAATAATCATTAATGGTCACCCTGACTGCCAACAATCAACTTTAACCATTGATGATTACCCAACCTCCAACAGTTAGTATAACTATCAATGGTCACTATGGTAAGAAATAACAATTTATTTATACCTACTTACCCTCACCCAAATTCCACTTTCTATGTCCCTGCCTGTTCCCAGAGACCTTACCTATTTTTTGAACCCAACTTGACCTATTTAGAATCAGTATTGACCCATTATTTGTTTAATTACATGATTTTCCTTTATCAAGAGTTCATTTCTTCTTTTATTATCTTTATATACTTTTTATCATTTGATGCAAGTATCTTATCTTTATTTCTTTTAACTTAAATATTTTAAAAGTGTGGATTGATAGCCTTTTAGTAAGCTCATGCTTCTTGGATCTAGTTCATGCTAGGAAATCCACCTTGATACCCATCTAACAACCCCTTTACATGAGTGATTTCTTATCTAAGAGTAGATATTTATGATCATCTAGATCATGCACGTATTAAAATATAGGTTTTTCTACCACACCCTTATTACTAGTTTCTTACTTCTTTGATTAAAAAATAAGAAAAATTTGAGAAACATTCTAGCACACCCGATGGGACCCTAGTAGCATCTAGGTTCCATTTTCTTCCTTATTTTATGCTCATATAAAGAAATCAAAATTTATTTTTGGATATAAAATAAACCTTGCATACATTGATTGCTTGCATGTTTAGCTCATCTAGTTAAATTAAAGGCAAAGTAATCAATCGTAGCTTCACTTCTTTATCACACACTATACCAAACCACTTAAATCAATTAAACATTAAAAAAAATGAGAGAAGGCCTGGATAGGATTTCATCACCTAGTGTTAACCTTACCCTTTCCCGACAATCCTAATTGAAGGTCATTACAAAGGTGAGAACCCACTCAGTTCTTTGATTGAGTATAAACCCTAAAAATTGGTATATACTAACTAGGCACCCAAAACCCTTATCACTATAGTGTTTGAAGTGATGTGGTAGGCCTCAATACTAAGCCACATATTTATTTCTAATATAGATCCTTAAACACTACAAAGTAACCATAGATTTCTTTTATAGTACTTATTCTACAAACCAACTTCTTCACACTTTTTAACTAAGGAATAGGCCAAAAGTGAGATAAAAGGTATACTAGATTTTTAAATTCACTATAGTGTATGCTCTTGATTACTTTGAGATATATATTTTTTTTATTTGTGTTTGAGTTGTGAGCTATATTTTATTTCTTTATATTTCTCATATGGTCTTTACTAGACAACAATTGAGAAATCAAACCAACCAAGAGCCACCTTCCTCTTCTTCTTCCTCCATAGAGTATACCTCAAATTTAGAGTATTATCACCATCCTTATACCCACCCTACCATGCCTTGTATAGTTTCCAAACGTGATACAAATTTCACCACCTTCCTTAATAATAATCTCATGGCCCTCCAACATCCTTGCTTCTTTGGTTCATCCTAATGATCCACCTTATGGGATGACTCCCCATCTTATTGTTTCCACTACGTCTACCCAACTTATGATCACCCAAACATATTCCTCAAAAAATAATCCACCTACTACTTCGACTCAAACTCAATCAAACAACCCAACCAATGACCAAACAACCCCTACACCAACCAACAACACCTCCCATATAAGGATAACCCCACCTCTTATTACCCATACTCCACCTACTATGGGGATATCTTTTAACCCTATTTCCACTATTCCCATTATTACTACCAACCCACCAATCTCCACTCCTCTTTAAAATGTAGTGTTTTTTATACCTTCTACCCTTTCACCTATTAGCACTAGAGTTAACACTCACCCCTAACCAACTAACCATGTCATACCTCCAAATAAATATATATTAATTACCCAATCTACTAATCTAATCATACCTACAAACCAACACACATCAACCCCTCAATAATTACCTATGAAACATACCCAAACTATGTTCCTAATCCACAAGAATATATATCTCCACCTTCTACCCAACTTTTATGCTCATCAACCCTTATGTGGCATCATCCCAACCCGCAATGACCATATTACCAATATGTGGCATCTTCTCAACCTTATTCCATCTATCCATACATTGTATCCACCCAACCTAAACAAAAATTACCATATAACCATGGAGCTCCCCAACCACAAACAAATTTGGTCAAAACTTTGATGGACAAAATGATTAACCTAGAGTCATCTATCTCTAGGGCTCACAATCTCTTATCTTATGAAAAAATATATAATAAACCTATTAACCCATCCATCCCTATCCAATCTTACCCTCTTTAATTGGAACTAATAAATTTTCTAAGTTCAAAAGCAAGGAGGACCCCCAACAACATTTATGAGCATTTTGGCATTATTTCTACTTGATTGCCTATGATGACGCTTTTCTCCTTCACACCTTTCCTATATCTTTATCTAGACAAGCATTATATTGGTAGAGTGATCTCACTAACAAATCCATCTTTTCTTTGATCAATATATCTAAGGAGGTCTCCATCACTGACCTCTATTCCATCAGGTAATTTGAAGATGAATCAATTACTAATTTTGTATCATGATGGAGAGGTCTTATCAAGCATCTCTCTTTATCTTTTCCCTAACATGAATTGATCAAAATTTTCTCTCAAGCTTGTGCCAAACATATTTCCCCTACTCTATAGGTTTAAACCTTTAAAACTTTTGATGAGGCTTTTACCATGGCAAGCAAACTATAAATCAGATCTATTGATGAGGGG
Organism: Torreya grandis; assembly: GCA_037957365.1. Taxonomy (NCBI): domain Eukaryota; kingdom Viridiplantae; phylum Streptophyta; class Pinopsida; order Cupressales; family Taxaceae; genus Torreya; species Torreya grandis. The sequence continues at coordinate 691,592 of JARHVA010003769.1, read as the reverse complement.
AAGTTAAAACTAAGAAACAAAAACCCTAAATTCAAATCAAATGACCCTTACCCATATAAAACTACCAACCAATCTAACTACCCCAACACCAAACCAAAGGAAGTTGTAAACATGGTTATCCTCAAAATATCCCAACCTTCAATTGTCAACCAACCCAACCAAATTGACTCCTCTAACTCCTCCAATCAATAACATAAAATCATAATTGGGCTACCCTAAAATAATACACTCCACTAAGGGATTTGTATGCTTTATTTTTGGATAAGTTGCTTAAAGCCAACATTATACAGCTTCCCCTAATAAAACCTCAACTACAATTTAATGTTTCTCTTCCTATGCCCTGATATTATAATGAAAGTGATCTATGTGCCTTCCACCATGTCATTGGACATGAAATTAGTAGGTGTAACACCTTCAAAACTATTATCCAAAACTTGATTGATAAAGGAGAACTTGTATTAGACAATCCCAATGCACTCCTAAATTAGTAACTTGACATATTTCAACAACCTTTTCCCAATCATGCCCCTTGTACCAACCATGATGATAAAAACCATAATCATCTCATGCTCATGAGGTCCATACAGTCAATGTTATTATTAGTGAAACTATCATTGAGGAAACCATTGCCTCAACCACCTATTCCTCCATTCTACTTATTTAAGTGGTTGAATCACCCTCCATTCCTTTGAATACATAAATAAAGGAAGCAACCACCTCCTTTATTCCACTTGATGAGATAATTGACTTACCCACATCTCCTTTGATATAAATACCCAAGGAGGCAACCATTGTAATCACACCTTCCTCCCTTACCATAGAATCACCTGCTCTATCTTTTGAAACCATCCCACAAAGAGAGATCACCTTATCTACTCCTTCCATGGAGGAAACATCTTCCCAAACCTTTGACTCTTTCATAAAGCACAAGGGTGAAGAAACCATTCCCTTACCTCAACCTATGGGCCTAATCTTTGGAATTGATGCCTAAGGAACCAAACCCATTTACAAACCCTTCTCTAGATTGGTCCAAAACCTTGAATTCTCTTCTTAACCCAATATGGATCAAGCCACCTTTTAGCACCATCTTGGGCTCCCCTATCAAAACAATAATGAACCTTCAACCTCACTTTTATCTACCATTAAACCTATCATCACCTCAATCCCTTCATCAAACACCTCTCCCTCCAAAACCATGGAAGAACCATCCAAACCATCTCCATCCCAAATCATCAAATCGCCTTATACCTCTTTAACCAAACCTATCAAGAACTTAGGGATAATTCATACCCATAGCCTTATGTACCCATATTTGAAGATGGATTTAAACCTATCTATTACACAAAATAAAACCTTAACCAAACCAACCAAGAAGGTAGAGCCACCCAAACTCCCACCTAGAACTAGAACCATACCACCTCCTTCCCTTTTACCTTCTATCTTAGGACCCCATCCTTCTAATATCTTAGGAGATCATCCTTCTATCAAGAAGGTGAACCCTCCCAAAACTACAATAATTAAACTTCCTCTTTTGATTCTACCTTTACCTACCCCTTCTAAAACATCAACCTCCCCATCATTTTTAACCAAACTATCTACCTCCACCTTCCCACCTATCTCCAAACCTTCATCATCTCAATCATCTAGCTCGAAATATTTCACATTTAAATCTTCCACATTAAAACCAACCAACACCAAAAAACCCCAATCAAACCCACCTACGAAAACCATTTTACCACCCACAACTACCATGGTGAATCTTACTTCTAAGAAGAATCCCACACTAAAAACCAAAACCCCATCACCCTTAACACTTTTGATTGAATCTTATTTGACCATTTTACAAAGGTTTTTACAAAATTATTCATTAAACCTACCACCTATAAAAATATTTGACCCATCAAGTCCTAAACCATCTTGATTCAATGATAGTTTAATCTGTTAATACCATAGAACACCTAGACATGACATAGAGAACTAGAAATCTCTCTAAGCACTTGTCCATAACTTATGGGATGAGGATAATCTATTATCAAATAAACCTCCCTTAATCCCATTACCATCCTAACCACCAAAGAAACCTGCCTAACACTCACCCACTCCCCCACTCTCACCCAAGTGTGAGGAGGAACCAAAGTAGCCTTCTAGCCAAACACTTCCCCTCATCCACATTATCCATATGGTTACCCAATCTTGGGCCCAATAAAAGGATAAGGGAAAGGAAAAATTGTACATTCCATGGACATATCCTTACACCCCTAAACCTTTCAAACAAACTCAAACACCTTTACCTTCACCTTCACCAAAACCCAAAATATCCATTTTGGGTACCCCTACCTCCAACTTTTTCAAATATATCTAGTGAGTAGTTCTGAAATAGCTTCACCAAACACTAGTGAAAATGAACCTATATGAACTAATAAACACCTCAACCCATCACCACCAAGCATTGATAGAGGCCCTATAATCTATAAAGGTCCAACTCAAAGACCCTCAAACTCTTGTAACCTTTGTCAAAACCCTTCAAATTTCTTCCCTTGTCATATTTAAGGATTCAAAAATACCATCTATTCATCTTGAAGATCCCACTCCTCTCTTCATCACTACATAAATCAATCAAACCTACATCAAAAAGGTTATGATTGATGGAAGATATAGTATTAACATTATCTCCTTCCAAGCTTATGACCAACTCTAGCTACCAAAGAATATCATGTCAGAAACCTTAGTGGTCCTCCATTCCTTTAATGATACTATGGCCAGAACCTTGGGAACAGTCATCCTCCATATCTTCTTCGGACCTCAAATTATTTTAGAGCTCTTCTACATCATATAAGGTGAGTTCTAATATAACATCTTATTTGGATGCCCTTGGATCTATTCTATGAGCTATGTCCCATTTACCTTGCATCAATGTGTCAAGTTCAAACATGAGGGTCAAGTCATCACCATACAAGCTGACCCTAATTCTTTAACCTCTTATAACATGACATAAAAACCCAATTGCATTATTCTTTCTCACTCATCCACCTCAACATCAACTAATAACAACTCCACCCCTATCATCGATGAATCTTCATGTAGTTCATTTATCCCTTCTTCTCATATTCCCATAGAGGACCCCTTAAAACCCATGTTTCAATGTCTCTCACTGAGAGATTATTTATTTTTGAAATTAGATTCCCTTTCTACTACTCAAGAGTATGGGAACCTTGACCATCATCTTATTTATAATCCCAATATCAAGACCATCATTTATTTGGGGCTCCCCAACCACCAAACCAATTTGATATATCGAGGACTTGATCAACCACTTCTCACTCCCTACACCATTTCTTCTATCTAACCATTTAATTCTAATTTCTCCTATTTGGAGAAGTTGGAATTTACTAAATTATACCTTCACAAGTGTGATTTGAAGGAATTCAGCCTCGGTCATTATGAACATGGACCCCATGAGTTACCTTTGATCAAAACCCATAAACCTCATGAGTTATCTGGCCTTGGGTTTGTCCCACCAATTTACCCAAACCTATCACCACTATTAAGGAATACATTCCATTCTCACCAACCCCATCTCCTTCTAAGTTTGAGGACTTCAAAATCATTCCTTCCAACTTTTTTTAATCAATACCATTAGTTTGGGTCCCTTGACCTATCAAAAGGATGGTCGAACTAAAACCTTTCCTCTAATTCATCCTAAAATGGTAGAAAATGATTCTCTTATAAATTTATACCATCCAACATTAGGATGATGATTACATTATCATCTTAATGCATGGGATTCTTTGATCCAGGCATCAATTCAGGCGACAATTCGGGTGACAGTTCCACCCCAATTGATGACGGAACTTCCGGGAGCCATAACTTTTGCACCGTAGCTCCAATTGACTCGCCGTTTGAACCGTTGGAAAGATAGGAACGAGGGGAACATCGTGAAATGGCATGAGCTTTTCTCAATGAAGTTTGACCCCCGATAAATCCTTTCCTTCTAACTTCATCTCCCTCGAGATTGGTGAGATTGGTGACACATCCTTCCCATGCTTTCAAATTGTGTATAAAATAATAGGTAACCCGAAATGTGAAGACAGACATCTCTTCCCAGAGATAAGCATATTTTTGTATTGCGATTTTGAGTAATACTACATCTCTTCTCAGAGAATTCATTGTTATTGTGTTATTTATATGTTATTGTGATATTTATCAACCAGAAATTCTGAGTTTTGGATCATTCTTCTATCCATAAATCCTTTCCTTCTAAAAACCAAACCATGTTTAATGAAGCCAATATCGATGTCAACTTGGATACCTAGGATAGCCCCCACATTGTAAAGATCAGCCAATCCTTAGATTCCTTAGAGAAATATGATTACCCTTCCTTCCTTTGTGATAGTAGCATAGTATTTTCTTAGTCCTATTAGGATATGCCTAGGATTAACCCTTCTATAGCTCTCCATAACATTGTCATCCATCCTGATGCTAAGCCTGTTAGGCAAAAGCTTCATAAGATGCACCCTCATATCACCCTTCTAGTCAAATAAGAGCTTCAAATCCTCTTATCTATAAACTTCATCCAAACCATTGACTATCCCCAATGGGTTTCTGACATTGTTCCCATTACTAAGCCCACAGGGGGACTTTGCCGCTATATTGAATTTCATAACCTTAACCTTTCTTGTCTAAAGATGACTTCCCTTTGCCTATCATTGACCAACTTGTTGATCTCATATCCAACCATGAGATGTTATCCCTCATGGGTGGTTTCTTGAGATATAATCAAATCATGATTACCCCTAAGGATCAACATAAGACTTCTTTCATCACCCAATAGGTAACCTTCTATTATCAGGTCATGTTATTTGGTCAAAAGAATGTTGGAGAAACCTACCAGTGTTCAATGACCTACATCTTCCATGATCTCATACTTAAAATCATTTAGGACTACATAGATGATCTCATTTGAAAATCCAAATATCGTAAGGATCATCTAGAAGTTCTCAAAATTATCTTTGAATGCCTAATCCATTTATATGTCTAACTCAACCCCAAGAAATGTTTTTTTAAGGTCATATCAAGAAATCCTCTTAGCTTTATTATCTCTCTTCGAGGAATCAAAGTAAACCCTACTAAATTTAGATCGATCCTTGACATTCCACCTCTAACCCATCTTAAGCAAATTTGTATCTTGCAGGGGAAGTTCTAATCTATCCATTGATTCATCTCTTAGTTATCAGATAGATGTCAACCCTTTCACCATATTCTTATGAAAGAAACATCTTTAAGTGGACTAAATACTACCAACAATATCTTGATTCACTCAAAGAGTACCTCCTTTTTTCACCCATTCTTACCCCTCCTAAAGAATAACAACCCTTTTATCTTTATATATCCACTACTGACCATTCCTTAAGGGTAATGATTTCTCATTGTGATGAACAAAACAAAGAGCAAGCTACCCACTATATAAGTTGAACACTTATAGAGTATGAGACTCAGGACACCCATACTTAGAATCTTTGCCTCACTTTAGTCTTTGTGGCTACCAAAATTCATCATTACTTCCTTAATCACAAGACATTTGTCATCACCCATGCTGACCCACTCAAGTACATGCACTCTAAAACCATACCAAAACTAGTGTATGGATAAGAGGCTCATGCTCCTAGCTAAGTTTGACCTTGAGTTCCTATAGTAGAACTCAATTAAAGGGAAAGTTATTTCTAATAAATTGGCCAAATATCCTTTGCTAGATGACCAACCACTTCCTCTTGCATTCCCAAAAGAGTTCATCATGACTCTTTCTTAAGAGGACATCACCTACCAAATGACCATGTTATTCAATGGCTTGAAATTATAGCATGGTGGGGGTGCTAGAGTTGTTCTCATTTGCTTCAATGGAAAACCTCTTCCTCTCTCCTTCAAAATTGATTTTGGTTGTACCACCAATATGGTTGTGTATTAATCCCTAGTAATAGGTCTCCAAATTGCTCTAGCCTTGGGATTTAAGACAATCAATGTCTTTGGCATTTCCCAAATTATGGTTAATCAGGTCAATGGATCTTACCAGTGTAAAAATGACATCTTTCAATAGTACAAAAAACTAGTAGATGTACTCTTAGCATCATTTAATAATTAATTTATCTAATGTGTTCTATGATATACCAACAAGTTCACAGATATAATGGATTCTATTAATTCTTAGATCCTATCTCAACCTTTCAACTCTAAACTCTTTTTCACCAATCATCACTTTATCCCACGCTCTTATATCCAATTCAACCTCCCTACCATATGTAATGTGGAGAAATATCCATCAGACATTTGGTATGGGCAAACCTTTGACTACCTTAACCTTGGCATCATTCCTCCCAACCTCTCTCAGAATGCCTGAAGATCCTTGGTTCAGAGTACCTCTCACTATACCATACTAGGTGGAATCCTTTAAAAACATGGTTTTAATGGCCTCCTTATCCATTACCTTTGTATCCATGAAGCCTCCCATGCTATCAAATAAATACATGATATAATCTATAGGGGGCACTTTAGTGGTTTATATGTCATTAAACGTATTCTTTACCTTGGTTAATATTGGCCCACCCTCAACCAAGACTATTTTGATTATGTAAAAAAGTGTGTTAAATGTTAACAACATGCCTATTTGCATCACACACTAGACTATGACCTTCAATTATCCTAGGACTTTTGGCCCTTCTCCAAATGGGGACTAGATCTCATTGGGGAAATCAATCCTCATCCTTCATAGTGACACCACTCCATCATCACCACCACCTTGTATTTTACCAAGTGGGTAGAGGCCATTCCTCTCATCTTGACCAAAGCTAAAAGATTGCCAACGTCATCAATAATTATATTATCTATTATTTTGATGTTCCCCATAATATCATCATTGATAATGGTAAATATTTCAAAAATAAAAAAGTCCAAGGTCTTTATGATGAATTTAGCATCAAGTTAAGTTTTTCCTCACCTTATCATCCATAAGAAAATGGATAGGCAAAATCCTTGAACAAAATCCTCAACAAGATGTTGACCAAAGTGGTCAGTGCTTCTGGTTGGGATTGGCACTTATACATCCCCTTCACTTTGTGGGCCTATCACACTAGCATTCTAACCTCTATGGGTACTACTCCTTTTTCTCTAGTCTTCAAAGAAGAGGTGGTCTTGCCTCTATAAGTCCAAATTCCCTCTATTCACATATCTTTGTAAGACATCAATTCTAAAATCAACTATTTTCAAGAATGTCTAGCATGACTTGAGCTACTTGATGAATTCCACCTAGTTATGCTTAATCACCTTCGTGTATACTAAGAAAGAATCAAACATGTTTATAAAAAACACCTAAAGGAATTAGAATTCAACATTAGAGACCTCGTCCTAAATAAAATCAACATGTGACCAATAGGGAGAAAAACAAGTGAGGCAAGTTTGCTTTCAATTGGATTGGACCCTACATCATAACCCATAAGTATGGATTAGGAGCTTATCATTTGTCATCTATCGAAGGTAAACTAGAACCTAAGCCTCTCAATTATTTACATATGTGTCCTTTATTTTGTTAAACAAGGATCAAACTCACCTTTTGTCTAACTTAATCTCATCCCTTTATTTATGATATTTTTCACCTTCTTCACACCTTCACATCATCACCTTGAGGACAACCTATTATAACATAGAGCCATGTTATTAATTGTCATAGTCATAGCTTAATCCTAAATATGTGTACCATGAATCTACCCATGTCATGGTTCTCATGGATACTTTTCATCCCTAATCAGATGGAATTTTATGGTCATTATCTCTCAAAACCACCCCTTTCACCTATCACTAACCTTCTTGTGCTCTAAGTTTTACCATCATAAAGGTAAACCTCTAAGCCTAAATAGACATGTCCATATCTAACATATTATCAAAAAAAATTGGGATACAAAAATATCACTTGGGTCAAATATCTCTAGCATGAAGACTACTCTCTTGAAGAATAACTTCTCAAAATCTAAATTTCTTAAAAATATATAATACTCCCTTAATTAACAACTACCATAATAAACAAATCCAAACTTAGACCACTCCCTTGAAGGATGGCTAAGTCAATTTTGTCAAAATCAATTATTTGAAGCTTCTTGCATCGATCAGCTTCATAAACCTCTCAAAAAAACAATAAAAGACCCTATATTAAAATTAGAATGAATTATACCAAGGAAAGTGTAATAAACTTTCATATATAGCATCAATAGACTTCATGTATCGATCAGTCTATACCTTGTATTAAATTATGGACTTGTTTATTAAGGTTCTTAGGTCACCTACAAAAGGGGAAAACCAACCCTTAGGAAGGTTACACTACCCCTCACACCACCTACCATCCATCTCCCCTTTGTACCATCTACAAATCAAGGTATTTAGATCTTACTTGACACAATGTGATCAAGCCACTTTTTTATCAACCAATGCATGCTAATGCAAAGCATTCAAAAGGCTTATGTTCCTTAATCCAATATAACTCTAGTTTTTTTTGTCTTTTCCAATAAAGAATCATCATGCCTCCTCTTTATCTTCTCCTAATTGGTTCATCTATTCACCTAGACCTAGGTCTCATGATTTTTCATCTCTTTTCCCACATTTAGTTATCTAAACTTACATTATGTTCCATCATCAAATGAAATAACTATGCATCACTAATCATAACTATAAACCATAAACACCATAACCATAATCAAAACATTATGATCACAACCATAATCATAAACTATGTTACATATATAATCATAAACATCATATCCATATGCAAAATAAAGCATGAATCATAATCATATATAAATCACATCATCATAACATCACATCATCATAAATAACATAAACCACATTATCATTACCATATATGGAACCATAATCATAAACCTCATAACCATGCATAAAATAAAGCATCACATCACCATAATCATGTATAAATAGTTATCATAAACATCATCCATGATCATTACATGCCTCAGCTAGTGATTCTACATCTCATAAGCATAATCATGAACATATCAACATCAAAACCATGAACTATGAACCATAAAATCACATCTATACATCATCATCACATCATATACATCATGTCTCATCAAAAATAAATAGTACATATAATCATGTGCATATCTCTCTCTTAAAACATATACATCTCTCTACATCAGCTCGTAAGTCTATATCAAAATCATAGACACCTATATCTATACATATAATATCATTTCATGCCCCTAGGGTACCATTGTTTCCAGGTGTCAACCCTACTGAGGTGCCTTCGTATCCACTCACCAAATTAGCCCACTAACCTAGAGTCACTACACCTGTACCACTTTCCAAGCTAGCTATGTACTCACCCCATTGGGGTTCTTGTGGACACTATGTCATAATTATGGCCTCATAATAATGCAACTCCTCAATAGTGGCTAAGTACCATGCCATAGGGATACTACCTAGTGGTCATGTTGGTACTATAGTTGTTCCTCCTCCCTATCTTAGAGAGTCCCTCTCTTGGGTCACCAAGGCTAGTGTAGTCCTTACCTGGTCTCTCTCCCTTATCACAATCATTAGTTGACCCTATAATATCACAACTTGGCCCTATAATGTGACTACTATCCTTTTAAATCTTTGATATATGCCTATGTAATGGCTAGTGTTGCTCCTACTTATCCATTAGAGCAACTTCCCTGTACCTATACCTATGGACCCCCATTAGTTACATCCACATTCATGGGCTACCTGCCCCCATTATCCCATCCAAAATTTGTATCTACATAGATATCTTGGTACCATGCCATGTATCCATCAATAAAACATGCATCATTTACCTTTACTCTAATGGGTAGCTCCTCGTAATCAAGAACCACCTTCACTAGTTGTGACATTGGAAGCAAAAACTCAACATCCTCTATCCTATACCTCAAGAATGAACCTAGATTTACTAGGCCAAACTACCTATGAACCTTATCAAAAGGGATGAGCTAATCTCACCCTCTCTCCTCCCAAAAATCCACTTATAGCTCTACATCAATAAAATGTGTTGAGTATAGTTAACCCACCTTAGAAAGACAACATACGACCTGTAAACCACATCTCCAACTACTAAGAACTCTAATGCATCCTTGAACAAATCAATGTCCTTCATGCATCCTCCAACTCTTATGAGTGGATATTCACTCCTCCACCTCATGAAACCCACCCTAAAGTCCATCTAGGCGTATCCCTCCCATGGCATCCACATTAGTATCAAAACTTGGATATGCTCATAGGCCCAATAATGAAGCACAAACCTCACATTGATACCATATCTCCTATGTGCTCTAAACCTCCATAACTCCTTATATATTTATACCAACAAAAAAGGTACCCACCCAAAAACTATCTGACCAAGAAAAATCTTCACCAAAATACCTAGTAGTAGATAAGGAAACCACCCACTGATCAAATCTATCAATACAAAGTAGGAGACTATCATCATCATCATCAACTACTTGTCATCACTGGCCCACTAATACAATGAGCTATAACTAAATCCACTAGCATGCCACCTATTCAAAGATTTATCCTTATCATACAAGAGATCTATATGATCATCTCTCTCCTCACTCTCAAGATGTATATCAAATCCCCTTAAATGGGTTGTTATGTAATCCTATATACATCATCTAGTACGATGGTCATCTCACCTGTCGATAAGAGAAAAGTGTATGTGGACAGATCCCATCTCTTGATGAGGGTCATGATCATCACCACATCTTGTAGAATATGATGGAAGTGTATCATCACATTGACGCCAACCTCTTCCATATGCATCTAATCATCCTTAGTCATCCCCTGATGGATCTCTATAAAGATTCAATGCCCCTGATCTTGCATTTAGATCTGATCTTATGCTTAAAAAAATCTCATTAAAAAACATACTTAGTTTTCTATTTAACTATGTTTTAAATAGACAATATTATTTTACCCACCCTTCATCCTACCTAATAACACCTACTTTTTCTTATCTCAAGTACATCAACATATTTTAAAACCTACCTTACACCCAAAGCTAAACTATATAAACATATTCTTTTGTTACCCTTAAACATTCCCATTAGATCATTTTGACTCAACTATAATCTTCGTCTTACCCTAAACCTATCTGCCTCATCCAAACTACATCAACCCCTTTTTTTAAAACATACCTACCCCAAAACCAAGCAACACTAAGTTTTTTAATGCTACACACACCTTTTTCCTTAACCTTTTTATCTAAAACATCTTACCCTTAGCTTATTACCTTCAAACTTTTATCCAAACAACCTAACCCTTTTATTGATCACCAATGGTCACTATGATCACCAATGGTTAGCTAGCCATTTGGCCTCTGGTCATCAACTATTGATGGTCAACTACGACCATCGATGATTGGGTAAGACTATTGATGGTCATTGTGTGTGATGACTGGTGGAAAAAACCCTAACCCTACCTACCCATAATCCACCAAACTACCCGTTTCTAATACTTGATCACCCTCATTTTGTCATCTACCCTACCCCCAACCTATATACCTCCCCAATTTTAGTTTTTACCCATTATTTTTAATAAATAACAACAAAACCTAAAAATTTAGGGCAAACCCCCCAAACCCTCCCTAAATCACAACCAAACTAAATAAATTCATCCAACATAACCAAAATCAACTAGTCTAACAATCTAATGTAGCCCTTACCTCATTCCTCGACCTTCATCAAGGAGGAATCCTAGCTCCCACCACTCGATCGTGTCCTCGTCTACCCTACATCCTTGGTCTCTCACTAGTTCAATAATAAATCCCAATAAAATAACCAAAACTCAACCCCACCTCATAATCACCCTTGTACAAAATGCCAAAATCACCAAAGTGCATGAGAGTCAGAGAGTCAAAAGAAAAAAGTGACAATGACTTACCCTTTTTAATTTTTTATCCTCTATGGTTTTAGGGTTTCCTCTTGACCATCAATTTTCAAGGTGATTACTGATGATCAAGTTGGAGACCCCTGATCATCAATGGTTAGGATCTCCCCTTTTCAAAAAATTTGGCACCAACACTTTAGTGCCACCTTTCGAAGAATACCCACTCCTAACCAACCAACCATCTAACCATGTCCATCTCAAAGTTAGCCATTTTTGGCCCAAACTATCACATATTTTACAATGACCTTGATTTAGTCCTTTTGATTACACTAACCAACCTTTCCATGTTGAACATTTGAATTTATACCACTTAGTACACACTAGACCATTTGTGTTTTTCATGGGAGCACTTCCTACCTCAGATACCCATAAAAATACTGACCCTGCCTAGGAGACTTGTGTTTATGAGTGTACCCAACTACCACTCCTAAATGTGACCATGTGGTCAACTTATCACTTGTCCTTCTATTACCAACCAAACTTATTTTTACAAACTATGACAACTTAGTCTTTGTGAAATATTGAATATCACACTTAGTCACCTTTTTTATGCATGTTTGTGCTTCAAATGCCTAACCACCTTTTGTCACCAACCTCATGACTCACCATAACCACTTATCAAACCTACAATTGATCTATTTTCAACTCATAGATTCTTAATTTGAGGGGGAACATCCCCTCCCATACTCAAGGCAACTAGACCTTTGACCGTCAATCAATTTTTGTTTTACAACATGCTGACGTAAACTACATAACATAAAAGGGCAAAATCTAGACATCAAAAATTTTCACACTATATTTCTAAATGTTGAAACACCCCTAGGCCACCTTAGAACCCCCTTGGGACCAATTTAACCCTTTGACCCCTAACCAAACCTAATCATGGTCAGTTTTACCAACTAACCAAACCCACCCTTTTACCCAACTTAACCTTTGACACTCAACCATTGATAATCAAAGTGACCACTAAATATCACCCTGACAGTTAATGATCAAGTCCCTTACCCATCTGGCCAAAAACAAACACTAGTTGTATACAAGCTAACATGACACAATTTAATATATTCACCTTACCCATTGCTAATACATCATGATGTATCAAAATCAATAGCCTAACCTCCTATGGAACCTTCTACCTCCATCTCTCTTTGCCTATAAAAGGAAGGGAGTAAGAAGTGAATGAAGATCAATAATCAAGCATTCCAACACATAGGTAATCAAGCTATCAACTAGTAGTTATTCCTTTCAGTAATTCAACAACTCTAATAGAGACCCAAACTTTTAACAAAATTTCTCTTGAGGCAAAGTACCATTACTCTTCCAAAATTGCTCCATGATCAACCATCTACCATCAAGCAAAAAACTAGGTATATTATGTATTTTAGGTTTTGTTTGTTTGGTTTCTAACTTCCCTACCTAAATCAGATCTTTCTACATCTTATCTCCTAACCCCTAGACCTTAACCAAATCCCAAACCACTTATTGACTCATTTTGTAGCCTCTCCTTAAACCCATCCAGAACCTAGAACAACTATCGATGGTCACTCTAACTATCGATGGTCACCTACAATCGTCGATGATTACCCAATCATCGATGATCAGCATAAATGATGATGATCACCCTAACCATCAAAGGTCACCATGGTAAAAAATAACAAGATATTTCTACCTATTTAACCTCACCCAAATTCTACTTTATGTGTCCTTGCCTATTCTCAATGATCTTACCTATTTTCCAAATCCAACATGACCTATTTAGCATTAGTATTGACCCACTATCTACTTAATTAGTCTATTTTACTTTATCAAGCATTCATTTCTTCTTGTATTATCTTTCAGTACTTTCTATCATTTGATGTATCTTATCTTTATTTCCTTCAACTTAACTATTTTAAAAGTGTGGATTGGCAGCCTCCTAGTAAGTTCATCTTTCTCAAATCTAGTTCACACTAGACAATCCACCTTACTACCCATCTAACAATCCCTTTGCATGAGTGCTTTATTATCCATACATCATTTTTCCCAAGACAAAGAGGGGATCTTCACGATAACCTAAATCACACATGTATAAATAAACAAGTTCTTCTACCACACCCTTATTACTAGTTTCTTACTTCTTCTTTGATTATGAAATAAGAAAAAATCAAGAGAAACACTAAGATATCCACTACCTATGTTAGTCTTTCCATTAGCAATGGGAAATTAAACATTAGAAACATCCATTCATATCACTATTGAAAGGAATCAGCTAAGTCAAAAAAGATTGATCCACATTTAAATATAAAATAGGGTAAGATCCTAAAATCATTCCCAAATAGGCATACCATCAAGGGGTTCAACCAGTCAATGATTTTCCATGATCCTTATATTATTAACTTAATTAGGTTATCAAGAAAAATAAACATAATAAGTTTTTTACAAACCCACAATAAATAACTATACATGCCTATCCTTCATATTAGTAGAATTATCACTAAAGAGCTGAATAGTTTTATGTTGACTGATTGAAGTAATTAAAGATTAGTTAGGGAATTTTTTATTTTGTGTTAATTATATTGTTTCTTACTTAAAGTAATTAATGATTAGTTAAGGCATAGTCATTCATTCAATGCATAATTTATTTTACTAGTTTGTGTAATTAGGATATGCTACATATAATTCATTGAATGCATTATTCATTCAATGGCATTAACCCTAACCCCATGTATTCTAGGTTAACTATGATTGTTAAGGCATTATCCCTGCCCCACTGATTTATTTAGGAGGAATAACGAACACATAATCAAGGGTAACAATTCCAAACATTCAAAACCCTTTACAATTAAAGCCAAAGGGATCCCATTAAGGCTGATGTGTTCGATCATAGTTGGTTTATTTGTATTTGAATAACTAAAATTATAAACATTCTTGATCATTTGGATATAGAACTTACCTAGTTGGGATAAGCCATAAACCAATTCTAATAATGTTTAATGGCCTAACTAAGCGTGATTATAATGTGATCAGGATAAGGGCTCTTGCTATGATGAGGGTTCCTACTAGTACTATAAAGAGTTCTAGAGCTCATGATCTTCATTTTGATTTAAAAATCATGATAAGTTCACTCTTATCACTTCATTATTAACCATTTTCCCATGTTGATTACGTTGGTAGGGCCCACCAATGCCTTAACAATTGTGATTAAGCTAAATGATAAAAGATAGCCAAATGACAACTATTAAGGCTGACAGAGGGGGAAAGTTGATAGAGAATGGGAGGGGGGCCAGCAAGGGGTCAACATCCACTATGGAAATCCACATTGAATTTTACTACTAGTTACACTTAGTGACTCATGTCTATCTTTTTTATTCATGTTTGTGATCTTGAATCTTGATTATGCATGAAGATTTAAAAATCAACTCTTTTTCCTTGAAACCCTATATGTGATTGTGATGTTTATAAACCTATAAAATATGGGAAGTGTGATTGTCTTAGTTAAATCGAATCACCACTTCCTAATGGTTGGTCATTGCCTATGTATCAAAAACTCCAAGAAGGGAAAGCAAGCCACATGTATTTTTCACACCTAGTGTAGTTTTTAAATTGTGTTCCTTTGCTTTGTGTATGTAGATAATGTCCGGATTTGGAACTTCACAATGCTTTCTTTGACTTATATTTTGAGTGATTTAAACTTGGCTTGTTATTGCTCCTAGTAATACATACACATGTTGGGAAGAACAGAGTAGATTCGGTTAGTGTGAAATAACGTATAGATATATAATTGATTTCTAGGTCTATTGAATGAGACCTTGATTTTTTTATATATGGATCCATTTGAATAATTTATCATCCAATTGACATGCTAGGCTTATAGTCCAACCCTAAGGATGGGTTTAATTTTAGGAGAATAACCATTAGTGGGAGTGGGTCAGTTCTAACCAACATAGGTCATTATCAACTCCTAGTAATGAATAAACATGTTGGGAAGAATAGGACAGATTTGGTTAGTGCAAAATAGTGCATAAATGTATAACAAATTCCCAAGTCTTTTGAATGAGACCTTGATTTGTGTATATATGGATCTATTTGGATAATTTCTCATGCTACTGACATGTTATCCTTATAGGCCAACCCTAAGGATGGTTTGATTTTTTAAAATATCCATTTTTGGGGGTATCTCAATTTTGACAAGTTTAGGTCATTATGAACTAGCAATAAGAACTATAACTATCAAAACTGACTTGTGTATAGGTAGACTACTCTGAGTCCCTAGATATGTCTATGTAGGATATTTAATAGGTTTTAAACAAATAGTGAGGTTCTTGTAGGTGTGTAATAGTTTAATAAAAGGGTTGAATCATAATATAAATGTGAAAGGAAGTCAAAATGAGATCTTGTTTGGGTATTCAAGTCATGTGTGGTAAATATGTGTCAAGCTTGTCATTGTGAGGTACTAAATACCAGATTTTAGTATCTGCATGAGTCATGGAACTTACCATTTGTCCCATATGTAAGCTATGTTTGGAAGCAGTCCCAAGAAAAGGAGCCACCATAAAATGACATATTTCCTTTTGGAGTTTTCCTAAGCATACAAGATGGTCTTGGAGAAAGACTTGCATTTTAGGAGTGTGCTCACTATATTATTTTTCTTCGCCTTAAAAATCAAATTCTTCATGCAATAATTTTTTAGGATTAACATAATTATTTTTAGTCATATCCATATTACATCCATTGGATGGAAGTTCTCGAGGTATATTGATATGGTATGCTAAAGGGTTTTGAGAATGCTTTCTAAAGTTACTCATCACATAACAATAAGATTGTTGGTATTGAATATTTGTAAACCTATGAAGTCTTGATTGGTTGTCTTGTTTGGTATTGATTAATTCCATTATAGGAATGGAATAAAAAACTCTAGAGATGTTAAAGGAAAAGAAAATTGGAAAACAAGGTATGTTTTAAATTTTGAAAAAGCTGAGAAGCGACAAAAATAAAATTGTGAAAATGACCCGACACAATAATGAGGTAAGATTCAGATATGGCTCACCAAAATGTAATTATGATGGAGTTGATGTGATAAAAATCAATAAAGATAAGAAGTTAGGAAAATAAAATTCTACAAATGACCCAAAGCATCAGTAGGCTAAGATTTATGTCGAGTTTACCAGAATGTATTTAGAGTGAATATGATCAACATTATAAATATCCTCTAATATAAGAAAAGGGAGAATGTCGTATTAAATCTACCATACATATATGATGTCATGTCACAAAATAGAGCGTGGCAGTAAGAAAGAGTTGTTTGTAATAAGGATATCAAGAATATAATTAGAAATTCTATGCAATGAAATGGAAAAAAAAACGCTGACATAGATGTGAGATGTAAAAGGAGTAAGCTAAAGAGATATAAATTCCATTACATGGTAAGCAAGATGTGCATAAATTAAAGATTATAACCAAGAGGTGTAAGCAAAAAATTTTAAAAACAAAGAAAAAAACATGCAAAGATAACATGCAATAATAAGAATACATTAATATAAACATGAAAAATAATAACATATCAATATAGTGCGTGCACATGTGTACACATATACACACAAAAATAAATAAATTAATTAAATTAAATAAAAATTTAAAGAGTATAAGGATACAGATAATTACCTTGGTTGACTTGTTGATGTATAAATCTTCTTTTTGATTCAAGTGACATTTTGTGGGAGAAAATCAAGATGTAAAAAAGAAAACTTAAACATCCTTAGTTGGCAACTCTAAAGACTAGGTGTATGATGGTTTACCTTCTCTTATTAAGAGCTTCAAAGACCTTTCAAAAACTAGACTTTCACAAGTGCAAAGGTCCATGTTGTAATTCTTCTTTTAGTAAAATAGATTTATGTATGAGAGCATGTCAAATTGGATATGTTTCTTATGAAAAATGATAATTAGAAAATTTATATACAAATCTAAATACTAAAAGTTAATGATTAAATTTGATTGACAATAATAAAAAAATATGTAAACACAATAATATATTGATCAAATCGAAATAGTAAGAAAAATATTTACATATATAATACTACAACTAAATTAATATATTCAATAAAATAGAAAAGCACTACATAATTATTACAGCCCCAAATAAAATAACAGATTAAAAGTACAAAAATAGAATAAGTAAAGAGAAGAAGAGGAGGAAGAACAAATAAAAGCTAAATTGAGAAGATAATAATGGATAAAAGAAGGAATAGCAAATGATCATTAATAGAATCTTTTATTTAAAAAATCATGAACCTAGTCATCCTAATCCTAATGCTAATTCTAATTCTAATTCTAATTCTAATTCTCGTGCACTTATTAGAACGTACAATCAAAGAGACTGACGCATAAACAAGTGGTACAAGAAAAATTTCAAGTAAGAGAAATAAATAATAAGTGTATATACACTTTGAACGTTCTTTCATACACTTAAAAACATACGATAGGAATGTACGACTAAATTAGATTCATACTTTTTGACGGGTGGTATGGAGCATGACACATCAAATATAAAGATAAAAAAGGAGTTTTATAAGAATTAAAAAACAAATTATGTTCGCAAACATGAAACGAAACATTTGATTTGATTTGATTTGAGTTGAGTTGAAAATAATTTTCTACTTTGAAGTCGAGTCAAAAGCCATTCAAATATACTTCAACGGTGGAGAACAACTTCCTTTAGAATTGTCGGGAAATATTATATATGCATATGCTCATTCTCATTCTCATTCTCATTCTCTACAACCCAACTTTTTTTAATTATAAATTTCAAAATCTATGATCGACAAAATGATTGTCGAGCTTGAAATTGTTGTTTGTTTGTTTGTTTTTTTTTTTTTTTTAAAATTAATGTTTATGGCTTTTTTATTTCTTTCTTTTTTAATTTGGTGAATTTATTTTTACATTATTTTATTGAGTAAATTTAATTTTTTATAAATATTAATATCAATATTATTATTTTATAGGTAAATAGATCTAAGTTAAATATATAATAAACCCCCTCTTGTTATTTAATTTTGATATTATATTATTATGTATATATTATTAAGTTTGATTTATTATTTTATTAAAATATATATAATTAGATTTTTATTGACATGATATAAATGTAGATGTATTAAGTTGTGATATAATTTAACTTAGATCTATTTACCTATAAAATAATAATATTGATATTAATATTTATAAAAAATTAAATTTACTCAATAAAATAATGTAAAAATAAATTCACCAAATTAAAAAAGAAAGAAATAAAAAAGCCATAAACATTAATTTAAAAAAAAAAAAAACAACAAACAAACAACAGTTTATATATATATATATATATATATATATATATATATATATATATATATATATATATATATAATAATAATAATAATAAATTATTTGATGATTGAACAAGATAGATAATGAAAAACAAAACTCACGGTGAGGTGAACAAAACCTATTAAACTTTTGACCACTAAAGACATTTTTTTCAAAATGCATTTTTTGGTAGTGTAATAATGCTTTCAAAAATATTGGGTCATTTGTGTTCAACTGTGAATTTTCAAAATCTGGTTTCACATTCTTTTTCATTTGTTTCAGGGATCTAAAAACCTCACTCGCTTTTTCTAAATTGTACATAGATATTTGGAAAAATAATCTCTTTCTCTACATCCCTAACAACCCATAACATACATAGAAAATGTGGGAGTGAATGGGAGACCTATGTTATCCCTCCATTTTTATGACGCCCCTAACCTGAGACAAATTTGGAAAATAACATTCAATGCACTTCATTAAGAAATTTGTCGATGTAAATCATAATTTGTAAGAATGTTAATACTAAAATGAATAAGTGACACAAGGAAAATAAATGTTTCAAATATACTTTAAATGGTTAAATTTTACAATACTGTTGCAATATATCTCAAATAGAAAATATAATTTGTCTTGATCATTTTTTTGCAACTTATAGTGTTCGAAGACATTTGGGGTACCTTATGATGAAAATAGGGAAATATAGGTCTCTCATATGAAAATAGAAATGATGGAAATAGAGGTTCCTAAAAATTCATATTAAATCTTAGGGACATAAAATCTATCAAGATTATAACATTCTTAAATTATTAATATAAATTTTAATCTTAAAAATAAGAACCAAATAAAATAATAAGTTATGAAAATCCAATCAAAGTAGCCAACTATTTCTCTTAATTTTCACTCATTTTTTAATTTGGAAGCAAGTAAGAAACTAGTAAAAGGGGTGTGTAAAGGAATACCTGACAAAAGTGTGTGTGTGATCTAGACGATGATGAAATCTCCTCTTTGGCTTGGAAGGAATAACTTGCAAGTAAGAAAGATATTAGAAAAAGGGGTTATTAATAAGATAGTTGAGTAGACTGCCTAGCATGAGCTAGATCCAAGAAGCGTATACTTGTTAGGAGGCTATCAATCCACTGTTGATAATAATTAAGTTGATATAGATGAAAAGAAAGAATAATTGCTTTCAATAACATGAAAGTAAATGCATGCAAGAAGAAGAAAATAAAATGTGTGTTAAAAAAATGACTAAATGTAGCAAAAGTGGGTCAATACTCATGCTAAGATAGTTGGGGTCATGTCCACAAAATCAAGGAAGGCTCTGTGAACAAGTAGGAACATAGAAAGTAGGGTTTGATTGGGGTTAAAGGGCTGAAAATAACTTGTTGTTATTTTCTACCACAGTGACCATCAATAGTTAGGTTAACCATCGATAATTAGGATGAACAACCATGGTTGGGTAACATTGATGGTTGAGGTGACCGTCTATGATTGGGCTAACCCTTGATGGTTGCCTATGTGTTTTTGAAAATAATTAGAAAAAGGAATTATAGATTGGATAAATGATCAGGTAGGGATTTGAGTATGGGTCTAGTCAGAGATGGGAAGTCTAATTAGGTCAGAGGGTTAGAAATGAAATAAAATATAAAACAAGTACAAATTTACCTATAACTTGATAGATTACTGGTGGTGGAAGGATGGAATAATTTGACTAAAGTGACAATACTTTGGCATCAAGAACAGTTCAGATATAGGTTCAAATCTCCATTATTGCTGCTTGATTGATGAAGAAAGGCTGCATACCTATGTGCAAGAAGATTTGATAGCTTGGACGTGGATCTCTATTCACCTCCTACTCTTCTCATTTTATAGGATGAAGTTTCTAATTAGATAGGAGACCCTTTAGCCTAATATTTGGTTAACATGCCTCCATACTCAGATTACGACCAATAATAGATGGTGATATTCGGCTTGCATACCTTTAGTTGTAGAACAAACATAACAACAACTTTATTATCTTATAATGACATCATCTTATGGCCCATACTTGTTTTATTATCACTTTATTGCAAATAATGATGAAGTATTAATTAGAGCCACAAAAGTAGGGGCCAAGTTTTTGATAGACTTTCCCCATGAAAACTTGTCGAGTCTAATAAGAGGGCCATACAACATGTCTTATAATAAAACAAATGAATAGGCCTCTTCTAACAACCCTCATGTTATTTTTTTGATGCCATATTAGGACCCTCAAATGCTTGTCATAAGGAAGGGCCTCCTAGAGTATCATTTCATACATATGCAGACAGCATACTAGATATATTTGAATTTAGCATGCAACTTTAGTAATATACATGTCATGTGCTCCTTTTATTGAACTAGATCCTTTAACAAGAGTTTTAATTGGGTTGATAAGATAATATAATTAGGTTATATACCCATTTTTGCAACACTTTGGTTGAAAACATGTTCAATACCCCAACTATCAAAGAAGCGTCTTCTACTTTAACACAACATAGTAAGCAACATCCAACCTAGACCAAAGTGGTGTAAACGCATAAACAACTAGCTCAAAACAAAATGTGCCTTTAATCAACACCATAAGTGGTTTTCAAATGTATGAGGTAATAAATTCTACCTCCCAACCTCAAATAACTACCTCTAATACTCAACCAATTGCTTCTTCAAACACTTAACCTTAAGGATTAAGTATTCAAACAATGACCAGTGTCATGCCTCAATAAAATGTGATGAATGTTAATCTACCCTAACAAGTGATTAGAAATAGTTCATAACAATAGGTACCATCAAATATGTCCATGAAACATAATCAAACCATATTACCACCTCAATAAGGGGCAACCAATGTTTCACCTCACTAGGTAGTGATGAACATACCTCTTCAGTTACAGGCCTACATGCTAGTCTAAAACCAAATGATGTCTAATCAATAGTGTAAAAGTATTGGTCAGTGATAAATTCTAAATACTTAACATCCATCTACTTCAAAATAAGGGTTCACATAACCAAGAGGTTCCAATGTTCCACAAGTACCAATTAGGCAACAATTACCTTTTATACCAAATGTGACACAAAATTAATGATAGGGCCTTGGTTCACAAGTTTTCCTCATTCAATAAGGTTTGACTAGATGGAAAAAAGTACCTATTCAACCTAAACAAGCATAGTAAAACCATATCCCTCCATCTTAGCCATAATTTCCCAAAAGTAAGCCTATATACCTAATCCCAACCATAATATCACACAACTATACATGCAATTAAAAAAATCATACCCTAATCTATGTATCCATATTCTTGGTTCATTATCGAACCAAACCAACACTCCCAAATAAATTTCTCTATTATACCCCAGTCAAATTAGTCCACTTGTGACCACTCACCCTCCACCTCAAGCTAATTTTCCCACTAGTTTCGTAGCCCAAGAACTACAACAAATGAAGGATTCAATTTACCTCATCCAAGATCAAAAATAGACCAAAACATTTAAGTTGGATGATGTGTGTTATTACCCATTAAACATGGATTACTTGCAAATACTATTTCCTCCAGGGTACAAACCACCAAAATTTGACAAATATAAGGGGAAAGGTGATCCTAAGGCCCATTTGAAGGAATTATTTGTTATACGTCAACCAATGGATTAAGGCTACATATACCTTTTACTATTATTCCTAAGAGTCTAGTAGGACAAGCATTGAAATGGTTTCTAAAATTACCTAAGAACTTGATATCTAATTTTAATGATCTTTTAGACAAGTTTATGCAACACTTCTATAATCTTGAGCTTGAGATTTTTTTGGTATATTTAACCCAATCCATATAGAAGTTTAGTGAAATATTTGTAAGTTATCTTCAATGATGGAGATCCCTTTCAAGTTGATTCACCCACAGTCTACTAGACAAGAAAATATCCATTATATTTAACAAAAAGTTTTATAGTGAGATATCTTATCATTTGGAGTTGCAGTGTGCACACACTTTTAAAGAGATCATTAACAAAGGTTTGTTGATCGAAAAAGACCATATTAACAAAGGGATAATTAAACTTACCTCATAAAATCTAACCCATAACCAAAACTATAATAATGGCCAAAATCATAACCAAGTCCAAACATAAACATCAAAACTAACATAGGCAAATAATTATAGCAAACCCAAGGAGTAAAATAGTAAAAAGAATGTTGTAGGAAATAGAGTAACTGATTTATAACATGTCTAAATGGTGTAAATACTATCTACTTAACCAATTTTGCATATGCAAATTACTCCTCACCAACAACCCATTTAATTAATGCAACAAGTGTAGTAGCCTAGACCAACACAATAAATGCAACAACCTATACCTTTACAAAACCCTCCTCTAAGGAGAATTGTGCTTACTTGTAACATATTTAATGACCTTGGAGATCCCATTGAATCTATGTTTCATAATCTCACTACAACTAACCTAATTAAATGGATTATTCTAAAACACTATCATGAGGGGATTGACTATCCAGACTGGTACATACAAAATGAATTCTATGAGTATCTTAGGTTTAACATCCATAATTTATGACATTCTATGAAAATTAAACATTTGATTGATAATATGTTAGAAAATAGAGAGAATACATTTGATCATAAAGTTTCTACATCCAATCAAAACCTTGATATCTATCATAACCCCTTTCCACAACATAACAACCAAAAAGAACAACATTGGTTAGCACAATAGAACCAATAGAATCAATAGCTGAGATAGACCAACAAAATCAATAATAGAACCAACAACATCAAAAAAATAGATAGAAACAAGGCCAAAATGATGCTAATAACCAATATACCTACCATGTAGTTGTACATGACTACAACAAGGTTGTAGGACATATTATAGGAGGTCATGTTAACACCATTTTCATTAATTTGAGACTAAATACCAATCAAATAAGACCATTACTAATCATTCCCACTCAACAAACCCATGTTAGTGATCCTTCCTTAACCTAGGACTGCATATATGCATACCATTAAGTAGTGACTCCCACTTTTGTACCTTATATTGATAACTCATCATTAGCCAGTGACCATTCACAAGTGCATCAATAACTAAGAATTATTCTATCTAGTCCCCCTCTACCATCATTTTTTAATAATAATGGTCATGTATCTAATCCTAATTATTCAGTCAAAACTTGATAGCTTAATATTACCATCTAAGGCCCACATCCATCAACTACTTCACCCATCCAACCAATCATTCTGACTAAGAATTAGCCATTTCCTATAATTCAGGAAAAGATGTTTGATAATATGGAATAATTACAGAAGATGCTCATACAAATGTTCATTTTAGATTTGTTGTATATATACACAATCCACAAGAACATCTTGAATAAGTTCCTTCTCTAATCCCAAGTTCCCAATGACATATCTATAGAAAATTCCAAGCTTTAGTTGGATAACTCACTCCAAGCCAACAATTAACCTTCAACCAAAGTGATTTGTCATCCCTTAGCCCTCTGCATAACAATCCATTATACATGAAAGTTGTCATAATGTGGCACAATGTGAAGTATGTCCTCACAAATAATGGATAGGATCTAAATATTGCATCTCTAAAGCTCATCAATATTCTTGAGTACACAATGACTAATTTGTAGCTAGAAATAATCACCATCAAAGTCTACAATAATGAAGAATAGGAATCATAAGGCACCATCATCTTTCTAGTTATCATTTGGCCTTTGACCTATGATACCTTATAAAATGTGTTAAACCTTGATTTTTCATATAATATACTTTTGGGAAGATCTTGGATACATGAAATTTTTGCAATCCCTTCAACATTGCACTAGTGTATCAAGTTACCCCATTCAGGTATGGATGTCAGCATCCATGGAGATTTGCAGCCATACAAACATTATAAGCATTTGAAGGCTGAGTACTAAAGCTATAACTATTATTTTTTATTAAATCTGATTACCAATAAAGATAAGGGAAAATAGATACTTGTTGATTCACTAGAGGCCAACTACATTGACCCTAATAACCTTAATTCACTCTCCCACATGATGCCTCCTAAAATATCTAATCATTATAATATATCAGTTAATGGCCCATTATAATATTTTACCCATGATACATTCCACATAGCCAAGCTTCCATATAAACCCAGGTCCTATGGAAGACCTAAAACCAAACAATCTTGCATGAAATGGTAAAAAAAAGGAAAAATCTAAACTACATAGTCCATCACCTATTATTTTCATACTGACCTCTGGCCAAGAATATGACTTACTTGTAGATGATCAAGCTTGGTTGTATAATGAAAAAATGGCTCACTATTACATAAATTCCAAGTATCTCATTTTAAAAAGAATTATGGAGAACCATGCCTATGAAGGAGGGCATCTTGGGCTAAATCAATAGGGTCCACTTGAGCTAATTTCTACCACTCAATACAAAGGAACCTCTGGACATAGATTTAAACTACTTAGGGGTGACCCAAAATATCTTATTCAAGTTCAAATGCCAATGAATAATGATGATAATTCTAATAAAAAAATAGAGTCTAATCATAGCCATTTTGATGACCTATCTAATACCAATCTATTTGATATCAATGCCATTTGTACCCTTCGACCTATTATTTGCCATAATTTTCTTCCATTATATTATCCTCAACTAATAGACTAGGACCAAAAAGAATCAATAGTGTCAGTTGATGATTTTTATAATGATGAGGCCTTTTACAATTTCCTTAGCCTTAGGAACAATGTTCCATTGGGAGACCACAAATAAGGGTTCTCAATCAAACTAGATCTTGAAGCCTATTTTGGAGAATGGATGAACACCCTTAGCCAAAAAAAATAAAAATAAAACATTGAGGTCCTAAAGTGAAAACCTCTTTGAGGTAAATTTGGCCTAGGGAAATACTAAAGAGAAAGGCTAGTATGGTGGTGAAAACCTGATTCAGGTACCATTAGTTGGGGGTGTTCAACCTTCCTTAAACATAGCTCAGGAGACTACCATTGATGAACTTGCCTATGGGTCCAAGTTTAATCTTTAAGAACAATAATATTTTGATCAAATCATCTAATAATTTCCAATACTATTTTTCACATGGCCATCCCTACCCTTCAGGATTTTGATTCATCATGGTTAGGAAAAATTGAAGAGATAGTCCTAATAGAGGACTCTACCATTACAAGTTAGTTTAAATCTTTACCAACTATTCTAGATGATAGTTTGACCCTTCTAGTCAAAGACACAACTAAAGTTAATATCAAGACTCTAGATGACCTAAAATAGATCAAATTTGGTGTGTCCCTCACTAAAGAAGAACATGAAATATTTACCACCCTTTTGAGGGATTTTGTTGATATATTTGCGTAGGCCTACTTAGACAAGCCTAGTTTGGACCCCACCTTAGTTGTACACCACCTCATGGTACATCTTGATGAAAAAATTGTAAAATAAAAATTATACAAGATGCATCCTCACATTGCTTTATTAGTGAAAAAAGAGTTGGAAAAAATCTGGGAAGAGAGATGTATTCAATCGATCAATTACTCAAAGTAGATATCAAATGTTGTGCTAGTTAATAAAAAGCTAGAAAGAATCAAAATCTACATTGATTTTAGAGACATAAATAAAGCTTGTCCCAAGGATGAATTTACTCTACCAGACATTGACATAATTATTGACTCCATAGTAGGTTATGAGATGCTTTCACTAATGGATGGATTCTCAAGGTATAACCAAATCTAGATTATGCCAAAAGACCAACATAAAATGGTGTTCACCACTCTATAGGGAATATTATATTATAAATTTATGCCATTTAGTCTCAAAAACATAGGGGCAACCTACCAAAAATCCATGACCATCATATTTCATGATATGAAGGATGACATTATTAAAGACTATGTTGATGACATACTAGGTAAATCAAAGACTAAGGTTGATCATCTAGTAGCATTGAGGAGGATATTTGAATGAATATGTGAATACAAAGTCAAGATCAATCCTAAAAAGTTTGGTTTTGGAATCACTTCAAGGAAATTGCTTGGCTTCATTGTGTCTCATCGAGGTATTGAAGTCAACACAATCAAAGTACAAGCCATCACAAACATGCCACCACTGACTAATTTGAATCAACTCTATAGTTTGTAGGGTAAAATATAATCTATGAGATGATTCATCTCTTAGTTGGTAGACAAGTGCCATCCATTTACACATCTAATGAAGAAGGGTGTGAAATTTCATTGGGATGATAAATTCTAGAATGCTTATCAATGCTTGAAGGATTATTTAGCAAATCTTCTAGTTTTATTGCCACCAATGTTAGGAAAGCCATTCTTACTATATCTATCATCTATGGACAAATCCCTTGGGGCACTTATACCTCAACATGATGAAAATTTAAAGGATCATGTTGTGTACTATCTAACTTTTACACTAGTTATGTATGAGCATAATTATATGCCCATTGAAAAATACTCTTTAACTATGGTCTTCACAACTCAAAAACTACAACATTACATGTTGAACAACAAGACTATTATCATTTCCAAAGTAGATCCACTCAATTATCTACTATCTAAAATAACTTTACAAGGCCACATGGCCAAATGGATCATGCTTTTAAGAAAATTTGAGATAAATTATGTCAACCAAAAATCCATCAAGTGGAAAGTTCTTTTAGACTAGCTTGTTGAAGTACCCCTTATAGATACAAAACCACTAACATTCTAATTCCCAAATGACTCCATTATGACGATAATCTAAAAAAATCTTGAGAAGCAACACTATAATCTATATTTTTATGGATCATTTATAACACATAGATCAGGGGTAGGCCTTTTGGTTATTACTCCATAAGGGGATTTAATGCCTAAGTCATAAAGGATCAACTTTCCTTGTACCAACAACATGGCTGAATATGAAACACTCATTGCATGGATTTGACAGGTAATAAAATGGAACATAAAACATATAAATATTTATGGTGATTCTTAGTTAATCATTAATCAGGTTACAAACCATTTTTTGACCAAGGATGACAAGCTAGTACCACATATAGCCATGGTTAACACTCTCAAATAATAGATTATTATTGTATAGTTTAAATAGATATCAAGGGATAGTAACAAAATAATATATGACATGGACACCATTGGATCTATGATTAATCATACATATATATCAAAAAAATATTAATTCCTCATTCAAAATATACTAGTGTCATCTCATGAACCTTCAACTATCGTAATGATATGTGATATTATTGGTCCTAGATCTATTTGGTATTTAGACCTATACACCTATATTCATGACCAAAAAATACAACCAGACTATTAGAGAGTTATTATTGATGTCATGGAGGTGTCCTAGTGGGTGGATGAAGTGTTTTGATAGCATAAATGATAATGATAAAGTGTGTAATGTGCTTGTCCTAGTGTGCTTAAAGGAGGCTTGGTTGATCTTCAATTTTAGCTTGACTAGATATGTTTATGGATGATTATGGTGATTTGAGAATGTGAAAGGGGTCCTAGTAGTGTTAAATGATGATTGGAGAACTTTTGTGCATGTGTGTATTTCATCTGGTTGATCATGTTTTCATCTAGACACTTTGGGTCTAGTGGTAGAAAATCTGAGTAGGAATTTTGATGATGTCACCATTTCCACATGGGAATGACTGAGGGGGAGTTGGTTATATGGTTGTGATAAAATTATACCATATTTTATATTTTCTAATTTACATGTCTTGCACCTAAGTGCATTCAAAGATATGTGGGTGAAAATTTGGGCTTCTAGGCAGTTTGACATTGTTTTCCCATAGCCAAATTTACATGAGCTAAGAAAGAGTTGAGTAAGCATTTTGTTGGTGGCATATCTTACACATTTAGAAATTTAAAGAGAATTTTATTATATGGGTTTAATAAATTTTATACCAAGTTTATTTGTGATAAATTTCAGATCATGCACGATATCATGACAAAATATATCCATGTTCAAAGTTGGCCTCCCAGACAAGTTCTAATCATAGTTAGCTCTATAACAAGTTTTTGAGATGGAATTTTAATGAAAATATATCTAAAATGTGTGAGGGTTATATGATTATTTTTTCACATGGTTGGATTATAATATGTGAGGATATCATATGGTCCAAATTTGAGAACATGCAAGTGAGCATAATAAAAGATATGGAGTTGCAAAGTTGGCCTTTCAGGCATATAGCAATGGTCCTCATACTTAGTCATTTCTACACAAAGTTAAATTTTAGGACCAAAAAAATATATAATGGCTCATGATAGTTCATAAATTTAATATATATGGTTCATATCAATTCAAATATATAAAATTTTTTTTGGTTAACAGAGTTAAAGATCAGGACCAAATGAAGATCCAACAGTGTGCGGGAGATCATATAGATCAAGATCAATGGTGCATGTTGAGTCAAATGAAGATAAGTGTTCAATTTTTAACACTAATAAAAGGTATAGGATAAGGATATAATGGTGATTAGTTTTCTACAAATTTATTAAATGGTTTATGTTGCATGATAAAGACCTAACTGATTTATAGAGATCAACAAAGTGCATTAAGTCAAAGTTTTCAGATTGCATGAGATGAGGTCAACATGTTCAATGTTTAACATTTGATAATAGGCTCATATGTGTTTAATTTAAAATTATATTAATGTTGCATATTAAATATAATTAATGAGGATATGATATGATTACAAAGTTTCTAAGGTTTAACTATGACCATTGCCATTTGAATATTTGAATTTACTAAGGGAAAAACTGATGCTTAGTAATTTGTCCATATCTTTTGATATAAGAATAATTTATTGATGATGTAAAAATAAAAATTGTATAGGAATCCATGTTAAATATAATTAACCTAATTTTAATATATATAAGTATGTAAAGTAAAATATATTAAGGTTTGAATTTTACTATGTGTTCATGTATGTTCTGCAAGTGACCCGAGAAGATTATTTGAGCTTGTGTTGATGTTTAATGATGAATTATCTATTTCAGAATGTTTTATACTACATAATATGAAATATTTTAATTTTTAAGGTTTATATAAGTTTATTAAATATTAAAAAAGGTTTACAAGTTGACTATGTATTTGTTCATGATGATTATGTGTACAAAGAGTTATTAAAGTGAATTGTGCTTAAGCAGAAGGGTACTGTGATGAATTTTAGAAATTAAGGAGGAAATATAGATAATTGGGAATGGGTAAATAAATTTTTAGAGTTTTACTATGTTTAAATATACTTGGATAAGTTTTATAGAGTTTAATGGGTCTCCATAGGACCTAAAAGTGACTTAGGCCTATTTAAAAGTGAATTGTGCTTAAATGTGACTCATGTGAGATGCCTTACGGATGAATAAATGTGTTGTGGTAAAAAAGGAAAGATTATGATGTTTTTATTTCATTATTTTTATATAAATTATGAAATCAAAGGTGTTAGTTTCTAGGCTTGTATGTGAGACATGCATATAAGAGAGAGACTTATGCAAGGTGGATGTCAAAATTATGAAGCAAAGGATATGTAGTGTGCCTGTTGGTTGAGTTAATAAGTAGAATAGATTTTTGAATATGTTTATGACATATAGGTAATGTTACTAATGTAATTATATTTATCTTGAAGTTTGAGGATATGTGAAGAGGTTTAAGTGTGCATATGAAGATAGTTTGAGTGAAGAAGGAAAGAGTTTGTGACATGACTATGTGAGAGGAATGTTTAAGATAGAGAGAGAGTTTGTATAGGGATTAGATAAATAGATATATATAATAAAGTGTTTAAGACATAAATTGTATGGTGTAAGTATTCAAATGTGGTCTAAAGGACTTTATCTTCCTTAGGGGTAGTTGTTCTTTATGAAACAAGTGTGTCACTAAATACGTTTGGTCAGGAGGATATGATCAAGGTTTATTGGTATAAAGGAGTTGATCAATATCTTATTTGTAATTTCTTGTAGGATAATATTCCATTTGTGTTATAGGCTTGAGAATGGGTTTTATTCCCTATGAGGGTTTTCCACAAGAACTATGTGGTATGTATTCGATCTTGTGTATGCATTGAAAAAATGAGGTCTCTTATTAATGTTGCTTGATGATGTTGATATATGTTGTTTATTTAATAGTTATAAAGGGTTGAAATTCTAATTGAAATATCTAGGCTCATTGATTACCCCCTCTCATTGATTATACCTCTAACAATTGGTATTAGAGTAGGTCCTTTGGTAAAGGCTTAATTGGCTTGAAGGTGATCTAAGGTACAATATGGGTAGTCATCAAGGAGGTTTCTCTACTAAACAAGAACCAATGTTTAATGGATCCAATTATGCTTTTTTGAGTATGAGGATGAAGACATACATTGTGTCTCTAGGGTTTGATGAAAGTCAAACTATTATAGATGGTTATGTTGCTCCTACTACTCCTCCATCTAGTGCTACAAAAAAGAAGTTATTTGAGAATAATTATAAGGCAATGAATGATATTACTTATTTCATTTTAGAGACTAAATACACCAAGGTAATCCATTGTAAACCTACTAAAGAGATATGGGAAAAAAATACAAATCATTTATGAAGGAGATTCAAAGCTCAATATTGCTAAGTTTTAGACTCATAGAAGGCAATTTGAAAGTCTTGAGATGAATGAAGAAGATTCTATGTCATCATTTCTATAGAGATTTAATGAGATTGTGAACATCATTAGAGGTCTTGGAGAGAACCTTAAAGAGACTATTGTTGTTTAAAAGGTATTAAGGTCTCTATCCCAAAATTTTTATCTAAAATTATTTTTATAAAAGAGATTCATGATCTTACTCAGTTGAAGATGGATCAATTGCATGGCACCCTTACTGCCTATGAGATGAGGAAGAATGATGATATACCACCAAAGAAGGAATCAAATTTCAAGACTAAAATGAATACAAAGAAGAATTTACAAGGTAAGGAACTCAAGGAGGATGAAATTCATGATATAAATGAGGATGAACTAATTGATTTTATTTCAATAAAATTGAGAACAAGTTGAGGAAAGTATAAAGGTAAACAACCTCTTAAATACTTCAATTATGGTGAGATAGGACATTTAGATAATAAGTGCCCTCATAAGTATAAGAAACATGATGATGAAGAGAATGATCAAGGTCATGATGATGGCAACATAAAATTTAGGGATGATAAAATAAAAAATGGTTTCAAAAGGTTTGATAAAAAGAAGTACTTCAAGGACATGAAGAGTATCTACACCAAAGAAGATTATAGCTCATTATATGAGATTAAATATGGTGACTAAGAGTATGATCATGAAGATGATGGTCCTATTGAAGATGGATATCTTTCATGGCCGAGGAAGGTAGTATCTCACATCAAAAAGGGTCTACTTGGAATGATTGAGATAATGATGAAGATGAGGTGGACTATGAGATTGCATTAACTAATGCTCATGAAGAACTAAAAGTTGATAATAAGATCAATAAGAAGATGAAATAAACTCAAGGAATTTGAGTATAAATTTAGTGTGTTTTAGGAAAGAATGGATGAATATCCCAAGGAACATGAATATATGGTCAAACATCTCAGTTGTCAATCATAAAACCTATCTACAAGCCTAAAAGATAAAGAAGATGAATGTGCAAGGTATGTAATTGAAAATGAGTCATTGAAATCTGAGTTAGAGAAGGTATCTAGCAAGTTAATTTTATTTGTGAGATTTTAAAAGAGATGAAGTGATCTATATAGTATTATGAATGATCAAAATCATGAAAGTGATAAGATTGGTCTTGGGTACAAAGAAGAACCAAAGACTATAACTCAAGACAAAATAAAGATTAATGTGAACAAGGATAATATGACTTTGGAGATAAATCATAAAAAAAGGATGAAATTCCTAGAATAATGAATACATATTAGATAAGATAACAAAATTCCATGAGGTATGCAAATTTTAATGGTTACTACTATGCTTGTAATCAGTTTGGGCATAGAGCTAGAGAATGTAGAAGACCTGTTAAAAATGAATTTGCATGGAACTATGATGGGGTTCATCAGTCGAAAGGTGTGAGAAAGGTTGATTGACTCAACTATAATTAAATTATTTTTAAAACATTTTTAATTTAAGGTAAGTCAAGATAAATTTATTTCAAGAGATATTGAGTGTTATAGTTGTTATGAACTAGGTCACACTACAAGATTTTGTCCAAATCTGGTAACATAGAATGAGCTTCTTGCAAAAGGTATGATATGATTCAACTATCAAAAGAGAGGTCACATTGTTATATTCTACAAGTAGATGCATAAAAGTTATAATAGGTTAAATTAGGCTCCTAGAGTGCAAGGAAGAAGGCAAATTAACTCATGGAAGCAAAAGGTGGTTAGTATAAGTTATGATGAGATTTTAGGTCCAAGTAATCTATTTTCTATGGTGGAGAATTTTATAGATGTTGAAGAGTGATAAGGGATCTCATTATATACTCATTTTTAAAATGGAGAGATCAATCTCAAGGAGAATACCAAGGTACTAGTTGAGGCTAGTGCTAAGATGTTTATGGATCCAAGTGAACATCCTATT
Source organism: Torreya grandis (assembly GCA_037957365.1). Classification (NCBI taxonomy): domain Eukaryota; kingdom Viridiplantae; phylum Streptophyta; class Pinopsida; order Cupressales; family Taxaceae; genus Torreya; species Torreya grandis. Next base: position 657,696 of record JARHVA010003769.1, on the reverse strand, counting down.
GTTGTTGTGAAAGATTCATACAAAGAACATCAATTGGTTGTAATTATTTACAAGGTTATAAGATTCAAGGTTGATGCTTGAAATAAAAAGGTGTGTCAATATTACATATTTTATTCATGTGCTCTCAATTCTATCTTAGGAGAGTGATATAAAAAGGAACCAATTATCATAATTTAGACTAAAGAGAAGAAGAACAAGAGCAAGAAGTCTTATAGCTACAAAAGGATTCCATTGGTTATTGACAACATGTGGGACAATATTAACTTCACTTTGTTTTAGAGGATAGTGGTGTAAATTATGTCTCTATATATGCTTCTTAAGAGACTCCTTTAAGAGGAGAGGTAAGTGTTGTTTTGGTATTCTTGAGATGGTCCTAAAAGACTAGAGTTGAATGTTTTCAATTAGAATAGGTATGATGGGTGGAAAATATGTTGAAGTGATGCCATGATGTTGATAATTATATATGGAGTAGTTTTCAAGGTCAGGTTGAAGGTCTCTAGATGGAAAAGGATGATTTATGATTCGTCAAGATGATATTTTTACATAAAAATGTATGTTGACCTTATTCTAGCATGCTCTAGGTATGTCAAATTCAATTTGGAGACTTTTGTTAGATCTTAGGTTTTCTATTTTGTGATTAAGAGCTTGTAAGTACTAAAAGGGGATAAAGGAAGTTAAGGTTCCCAATGGTCTAGAACCTCAAATCTTGGTCCAAAAGCGTTAATGGATGTCTCCAAGTGTACAAGAAGTTTTAGAGGTGGATGTTGACTGGAAGGTGATATGTTAACCTTATTCATTTTGAGATTCTAGGGTTTTGGGATCTAATAGAAAAGTGGTATGCCCTATGAGTTGAGGTATGAGGATTCTTAATATTTTTACTAGGTGAAATGGGTTTTCAAATAAATATTTATAGAGATTTGAAGGTTTGTGGTTCTCAAGTTTTTATCAATTTGGATGCCTAATTGAGTAGTAGGTTTGTGAAGCAAGTATATAGTAGAGGATGATCTAGTTATTTAAAATTGGTATGTTCAAATGGATATATGAGAGTGATTTGGTTATGTAGTTTTAGGTCATGAAGAGGTATCTACTAAAAGGTGTGCATTCTACAAGTTTTAGGTATGGCTACAAGGAGTCTAGATAGGCCCCATGTTAAGAAGAGTGTTTTTTTCATAGTTACTCCAAAAGAGAAAGGTATGTTTGTTTCATGGAATGTTATCATGTTGTTTTAGAGCATGTTTTATTATTGGTGTGTGGCATGAAGTTTTGTTAGTGGCCCATGAGGTCGTTTGAGAGAGAAGGATAGTAATCCTACATGGTGGTTCTTCATGGTGTGTGGAGATATGAAGACTCTAAAAAAGGTGTGGCTCAAAAGTATTAAGGTGAGAAACTCTTAGATGTTTTATTGGTGAGTTCCATCAGATTTTAGTGTTTTTGTGTGTTATTTATTTATTAGTTGTAGTGCTTGGTTGAGGAGAGTGTTATCATGTAGCAAAAAGAAGTCTTCAAGATAAGAAAATGTAGTGTCAAGGTAAGGGGGATTTTGTATAATAATTATAAGGTGATATTATTATATTTTATGGTATTTTTATGTCCTTAGGATCAGATTGGTGCCCACTTTGTCATCATGTCAAAGGGGGAGTAAGTTCCTATTGTGAGATTGCTTGAAGAGAAAGATGGTGAGATGAATGATGTTTGTTGACATCAATGACAAAGGGGGATATTATTAGAGATATTTTAGTGATGTAATAGATGTGTCCTAGTGAGTGGATGAAGTGATTTGATAGCCTAAGTAACAATGACAAAGTGTGTAATGTGTTTTTCCTAGTGTGCTTAAAGGAGGCTTGGTTGATCTTCAGTTTGTGATTGAATCAAGATGTTTAGGGATGAGTATGGTGATTTTATATTATTCAAGGGGTTATGTAAGTGGTCAAAAATGATTGGATAACTTGTGTGCATGAGTTTATTTCATTTTTTTAATCATAGTTTTCATCTAGAAACTTTGGGTCTAGTGGTAGAAAATTTGAGTAGGGAGTTTGATGACATCACCATTTCCACATGGGAATGAGTCAGGGGGAGTTGGTCATATGGTTATGATAACATTAGTTCCTAGTTTCTATTTGATAATTATTAGGTCATGTGCCTAAGTGTATTCAAAGATATGTGGGTGCAATTTTGGGCTCTCATGCAGTTTGACATTATTTTCCCATACTTAGACAAATTTACATGAAGCAAGAAAGAGCCAAGTAAGCATTTTGATGGTAGAATATATCACACATGTGGAAATTTAAGGATAAGGTGATCATATGGGTTTGTTTAGTTTTTTATATATTTTATTTGTGATAAATTTTAGATCATGTACTAAAGCATGAAAAAATATATGCATGTTCAAAATTAGCCTTCTAGACAAATTCTAAGCATAGTTGGCTCTGTGATAGAAGTTTTTGAGAAGTCATTTTAATGGTGATATATCTCAAATTTGTGAGGGTTCTAGGATAAATTTATCACATGTTTAGATTATCATATGTGAGGAGATCATATGGTATAAATTTTAGAATATGAGAGTGAGCACAATAAAAGATATGGAAGTGCAAAATTGGCCTTTCATGCAAATAGCAATGGTCCCCATACTTAGTCATTTCTGCACAAAGTTAAATTTTAGGACCAAAAAAATATCCAATAACTCGTAGGATTTCATCATTGAATATCTATGGTGTGCAATAAGTCAAAGAGGTCAAATTTTTCATTGGTTAATAGATTTAAAGTTCATTAACAAAGATCTATGGTGTGCAACAAGTTAAAGAGCTCCAAGTGTTCATTGGTTAATAGAGTTAAAGATCAGGACCAAATGAAGATCTAATGATGCATGGGTGATCATGTAGATCAAGATCAATGGTATATGTTGATTCAAATGAGGAAAAGTGTTCAAGGTTTAACACTAAGCAAAGGTATATGATAATGATCTAACAATGAGTGGGTGTTCTTATATTTTGACTGAATGGTGTGTGCTACATGATAAAGCCCTGATTGATTCATGAAGATCAATGAAGCGTGTTAAGTCAAAGTTTATGAATTGCATGAGATGAGCTAAAGATGTTACATGTTTAACATTTGAGCACTGGTGCCTATGTGTTAATGTTCAAAGGAGATAAATGGTGATTATTTGATCTGAGTAAAAAGGTCACAAGATGATTGCAAAGTGTCTGAGGTTTAATTGTGACTTTCCATTTGAATTTACTAAGGGAAAAAATAGTGTTTAGTAATTTATCCATATATTTTGATAAAAGAGAAATTTATTAATGATGTAAAAATAAAAATCATATAATACTCCATGGTGCATATAATTAACCTAATTTTAAGATATGGAATTATGTACAATCAAATATGGTAAGGTTCAAATTTGACTACGAGTTTGTGTATGTTTTGCAAGTGACTTGAGAAGATTGTTTGAGCTTGTGTTGATGTTGTTTTGATGTTTAATAATGAATTAGATATTGAAGAATGTTGTATAATCAATAAATATTATATATGTCCATTTTTAAGGTTTTTTTCATTATATACAGTATCAAAAAATGTTTACAAGTTGATTATGTATTCATTCATAGTGACTGTGTACAAAGAGTTGTTTGAGCAAATTGTGCCTAAGCAGAAGGAAAATGTGATGGATATTGTCACTTAAGGAGGACCTATAAATCATGTGGAATGGTTTTATGAATCTATAAAGTGTTCCTATGTTTTATTTTTCTTGAAAAAGTGTCAAAGATTTGAATGGGTCTCCATAAGACCTAAAAGTGTCTTAGGCCTATTTGAAAGTGGATTGTGCTTTAATGTGACCCATGTGAGATGCCTTAGGGATAAAGGGATGTATTTTGTCCAAAAAGGAAATATTATGATATTTTTATTTCATTATTTCTATTTAAATGATGAAATCAAATGTGTTGGTTTCTAGGCTTGTGTGTGAGACATCATGTGGGGAAGTCTTGTGCAAGGTGGATGTGAGAGTTGTGAAGGATAAATAGTGTGCCTATTGGTTGAGTTAATGAGTAGAATAGTTTTTTAAATGTGTGTATGACTTATAGTTCATGTTCCTAATGTTATTATAGTGCTATAATAGTTTTTATATATGTAATGAGGTCCAAGTGTGCATATGAGGATAGTTTGAGTGAAGAAGGAAAGAGTTTGTGACATGCCTATGCGAGAGGCTTGTTTGAGATAGAGAGTGTTTATACAGGGTTTAGATAAATATATATATCCATCATTAGGTGTTGAAGACATCATTTATAATGTGTATGTTTTCAAATGGGGTCTAAAGGACTTGATCTTCTTTAGAGGTAGTTGCTCCTTGTGAAATAGGTGTTTCACTAAATACATTTGGTCAGGAGGATATGATCAAGGTTTGCTAATCTAAAGGAGTTGATTAGTCTCTTGTTTGTAATTTATTATAGTAAAATATTCCATTTGTGTTTCAAGCTTGAGAATGTGTTTTATTTCTCATGAGGGTTTCCCACAAGAACTATGTGTTATGTGTTTTATCTTGTATATGCATTGAATAAATGAGCTCTCTTTTTAATGTTGCTTGATGAAGTTGATATATGTTATTTGTCTAATAGTTTTAAAGTAATGCAATTTTAATTTAAATATATGGGCTCATTTATTCACTCATCAATTATTGTACCTATAACATAGGCTTATCCCACAAATAATCCAAAGCCTTTGTCCACAATGCCACATGTTATATTTTACTTTGACCAACTCTATACCACCATAATTTTGATGGAACTCTACTTCATTATTTAAATTTAGTAGAATCTACATTAGTGTTATGGTAAGTTCATGAAGGAACATGTGGATCCCACACTAGTAGGGCCATCCTATCCAAAAATCTCTTACATATTGGGTAATATTGGACAATAATGAATGTAGATACATATGTTAAAAGCTATGATAAATGTCAATGGTATGCCAATCTAATTAATGCCCCAATGAAAACTTTAAAACTAATTCTTACACCATGGCCATTTTCCATATGGGGCCTCTATCTCATTGTGAAAATAAACCCCACCTCATCCGATGGCCATAAACATATCATTACCGCCATAGAATATTTCATTAAGTGGGTTGAATCTATACCCCTCACTTATGTGACTAGAAAGCAAATTTCTAAATTCATATTTAAACATCTCATTTTTCATTATGGTATCCCATTTGACATTATATTTGATAATGTTGGATCATTTAAGAACAAGTATGTCAAATTACTATGTTCAAAGTACAAAAATACACAACATTTCTCCATGGCATATTATCCCCAAGGTAACATCCATGTAGAAGCATCTAACAAAACCATTGTCAACATTCTAAAAAATATTGTCAAGATGTTGGACATGATTGGCACCTTCAAATATTCTACGCCCTCTAGGCATACCATACCAATTACCATACTACAATAAGATCCACCCCATATTCACTTGTTTATGGCATTGAGACTAGTATTCCCATTGAGGTTGAGTTACCTTCTTTGTGCATATCTTTCAATCATATCTTGGATGATGAATACTATCATGTAGCTTACCTATATGAGTTGGAGTTACTTGATGAGAAATACTTGGCCATATTTAGCAACCTTCAATCATACCATAACCAAATTCATGGCAACTATAATAGGTACATGAAACATAGATAATTTGAGCTTGGTGATCTTATACTTAAATAAAACCAAAAGAATACCATAGTTGAGAAGAAACACAAAATTAGTTTCAAACCCAACTTGGTACGTCCTCTCATAATTTTTGAAAACTATGGTATTGGAGCATAGAAGATCACTACACGAAATGGGGATGAACTTGATGAGCAGATGAACATTATACACCTCAAGCATTACTTCACGTGAGTGACCTAGTGTATTATTTATGAGGACCATTTCAATTGTACCATATTATCAACTTTATTCTTTGTACTATACCATTCTATCACTTTTTCATCCCACCATTCTATTCTAACATACCTTTCCTATTGATTGAGTTGTTTTCACCCTCTGTACCTAACCATTTGACCTCGGTTCCATTCCATTGGTTCCTTTGCCACTTTTAACATGAAGATTCATATCAATTTCAATAGTTGTTTCATGTATTCTAGATAGAGGTCATATTTTGTAGTATGATAGAGGTTTTATTAGTTGCATATTTCATTTCTTGTTCCAGTCTATACCAAGTGTGCCCGATTATAACCACCTTTGGGAAAATAAGTGTCCCACTATATTGCTACTAACTATAATTTCCTTTGGGAAAATCAGTGTCCCACTATCTTTCTACTAATTGTAACCAAATTTTGGAAAATTAATATCATTGACTTATGCCACTATTTATTAGTTTTAACTACCTATGGGTAAACTAGGGGAAACACTTTTTTATCATACCTTGAAGTACCACCTTTCCATGGCTATGTTATACTAATCCATTTACCAACTTTCCCTATTTTTCTTGAATTGGCTACTACACTAGTCATATTCCTCCATTATAAGGTAGAACTATAGTGACTTGAGGTCCCATCCTAGGACTATGTAGGCATCACTCAATACTAGTTGAGGTCAGTTTTGTCACCCTTCCAATGCTCTTTCTATTTTGTAATAATTTATAATTTTGAATGCTCTCACCATTTTATGATCTTGGACCATTTAATATCTCATCATTCTCCTTTTAGTTAAGATACATAAAAAAATTCAAAAAATATTTGTAAAACTAATTTAAAAAAATCTAAAAACATTGACCACTTCTTTACCTTAAGGATTTTGAGAACCCTCACTAAGTCACAAGAAACCACTTATCATTTAATTTACCTATCCTTATTGGCCCAGTCCCACACTTTCATCATTTTACAAGCCAATTCCCATATTCTTTTGTAACATCCATCATGTTTTCTCTTTTCATCATTTTCTTCTATCTCATTTCTTGGGAGAAATACATTTGGCCTAAAGTTTCTATTGGATATTTCATCCATGGAACTATTTGGGTAGCATCTACTTGCCTAGTGCATCTAGTGACAACTCAACCACCCCCTTATTTTTCTTATATTCCCCCATCTTGTTTGTTTGTTCAGTTATCTCTTCTCATCTAAGGGCACTATTCATCCTCTTGTTTGTGTCATATTGTTTGCAATAACATTATGATTAACCATTGTATGTGTTTTATGGTTGTTTACTATTAATTTCTTATTTTGTATTTATATTTGTTTGTTTATTTTTCTAATTGTTTTATTTATTATTATGCCTTGATTCAGTCTATGTGCATTCATTAGGTGACTCCTTATGCATTAATCTTGAATACATCCATATTCATCTATCAATATTATCATCATGGTTTTTATCATTGGTGCATTATTTTACATTGAGTATTGGATCATGTGTCCATATTTATTTATATTTTGGCCAAGTTATCATGGTGTTCTATCATGATGCCTACCATCACATGATATAACAAAAATTAGATTTTGGAGTCTACACAAAAATGAATTAATGATATATCTCCTTGACACCAAAAATATTCCCAATCTAATCCAAATCATATCTTACATAGAGTAATTAAATAATGAAAGAATTATAAACTTTTTTAGTTTAGATGAAGATATCCTTACTAGCAGGTTACCCAAATCCATCTTTATCCTATTGACAAATTTCCCATCATAGTCCACATCATGTTTGCCATAATCAGGGTATAATGATTATAACCACCTTTGGGCAAATCATTGTATACCATCCCACTTGCATTACAAATTATTCTAACTACCTTGAGGGAAATCATTATGTTTCCATCAATTTTAAGGTTAATGATTGTACCCACTTATGGGCAAATCATTTTCTTTATTATACCTAATTGGGCACATTTTCATGGTCATAATGCTTATAACCTCCTTTGAGAAATCTATTATCTCTATCATCCCATCTAGGGCATGATTTTATCTTGCCAATGATTATAACTAACTATGAGCAAATCATTATTTTCCCTTTTGATGATTATAATTGAATTTGGTCAAATCATCCTCTTGTTACCCTATACCTTTTTCAATTATTATAACCACCTTTAGGAAAATCATTACCTTTTTATTCCACCTATGTCAATGATTATAACCACCTATGGGATCTTGTTTGTCTACCCTAACTAGGGAAGATCTATATGCCACTGATTATAACTATCTCTGGGTAAATTAGTCTTTTCCACCCCATTTCATGTATTTGGTTTGATTGTTTCCTCATTTTGAGGGTCTGATTACCAACCCATTTTCAAAACTCTCCTTTGAGGGGGAACTTATAGTTCATTCATTACTATTGAATTCGTAAGCATACATGACCTTTCCATTCCTTTATAAGATGTTTCTATGCTTATAGCTTGCAATGCCTTCCAAAACAAGGGGAAACTATAGACACCTAAAATTGGCCACCAATGGTCTTTCAACCAAACTTTAGACTAATTTTCACAAACCATTTCAAATTAATCCTAAGAATCACTAAACATCTCAAATTTGCATGTGCATCATTTGTCAAAGCTCATAATCATGTTTAGACATCCATAATTGTGGTATCCTACCAAAACTAACAAAAACCTCTCATAGATTCATCTCTAATCATCTTGTAGCATCACAACATGTAATTTGGCTTATAGACCTATTAAATGGGGCAAGTGCACACATGACATTAAATAAAATTTTGGAAATGCTAAAAGCCTAATTAGAATTAATTAAAATTATAATTGTAATTAAATGCCTAGTTGAATTAACCATGAGAAATTAATGAAATTATTAAAAAAAGGAAATTAAAAAATGCAAATATCTTAGTTTTTTCATAATTAACTTTTTTGAGTTGTGAAGCCTTTACAAATAACTCAAATTATCTCACCCATACCTCTCCATTATAAATCATGAGATTTTGACACATTTTAACTCCACTAGGGTTAATTAACTCACTTAGTTTAGGTTTGAATCCATTCCATGTTTAAAATACACATTAAACTACCTTGAGTTGAGGTTAGTTCCTAGACTTATAAATATAATCAATTTCCTCTTTATTTGGAGAGCTTGGATAGAGTAAAGTTATAATGTAAGTTTTGTAGCAAGATTGAGGTTAATAGTGTTATAATGCTAAAATATTGAGCCAATCCATCAATAAATCATAAGACACAAGCCAACCATGGCACCAAGGAGAGAAGGAGAAAAGAAAAATCCATTTCCAAAGTTTTATTAAGTACAAATCGAGCAATCCATGAACAAATCCTTTGGATCTCTCAAGGAAGTTAAAGATTGTTATTCTTCATATTTTAGTTAGGTTTATAATTGTATTTTGTCATTAATATCCCCATATGATATAGGAAATTAATTTTCAGCATGTTAGTGTGCTTTTATTCAATTTTTTTCTCTTGTTATAACACTTGATCTAACCTCCCTTCTTAGATTCCTATGGTCACAAGTAGAAGCATGAAGAATGCTTGGTCTTAGGGGGAGTTTTTGGTTATTTGTTATCATTTAGATCTAAGGTTTAGTTAAGAGTCTATTTCAGGTGTGATCACAATATGAATCACAAATATTTTGTATCATTACTTGATCAAACTAAGTCATAGACTTGATAATGTCTATGAATCTCATGAAGGTAAGGGCATTCAATCATGTTCCAAGAGTAGGTATGTGAGTTAGATCTGTGTTGAATTTTTGTCAAAGGGAGATAATAAGTCTATTTAGAAAGAAAAAATGTGTTTTTATAGGTCCAATTATAATATATTTTCCAAACATAAGACCCTTTATCATTTATGTCAAAGGGGGAGAAGTTCCAATTTGGGAGAAAGGTTAGTTTGAGGAAGATCCAACATGGGGAGTTGTGAATGATCAATTTTGTGTAAATGTTTACCATTAATGACAAAGGGGGATATTGTTGAGGTATGTTCATATTTTTGGTTTTGAGGCATTATTGGTGTTATTGATTTCAAATTCAAGATAAATTTCATTAATTTAAAATTTTGAATTGAGGCCATGCATGGTGAAATGGTATGTGACAAAGAATTCTTATGATAAGATAAATTTTGAACGAAAATTTTTGTCCCTCTATTGAGAGAGAATTTGAAGGTAACATAGTAATTTATTTTAATTTGATGACATTTCAAGGTTAATTTCAAGATAAAATGGAAGTATATTGTTGATCACTAGTCCTGAGGAGCATACAAGGTAAGCATACATGGTTTACCATCTTTTGAGTTCTGCATGAAGTCTTGACAAAATGTTTTGATGTGACAAGATCATAATTTTTTTAATATTATCCTTTTATTTAGATAATAATTTTTAAATAATTTTATTTGTTGACATCATTGATATCTAGCTTGTTTGAGTCTAAAAATTTGAGTATTAGGTGTCTTTAGAAGCCTAGTCTAGTCCTAAGAGAATGTGTTTACATGAAGCATATTAAAGCCTAGTGAATTATGTAATTATAGGAATGAGAGAGTATATAAATTATTTTAAACATGATAAATACTAAAATAATCATTTATATGAGTTTCAAGGTCAAGTTTGAAGCTTAGTCCTCGCATGAAGAGACCTAGTGAGAAAACACATGCTTGGAAGAATGTCGAGGTAAGCAGTCTAAGGCTTTTGAGATTATGGGTCATATGGTTTGATAAAGGTATGAGTTAATTTTACATTAAAATGTAATTTTTATAATATTAAAATATGTTTAAATATGTCATCAAAGTCTAAGTATGGCTGGCAATTTAAGACCTAATGAGCAAAGAGACCTAGTGTGGCCTAATGAGGGGTCAAATTCATTTCCCAATGTTATATATATATTTATATATATATATATATATATATATATATATTTATAGAATTAAAATAGGTGTGATATTTTTTGTAATTTTTTTTTACCAAGTTTTATTATATATATTGAATAAGAAAGCATGAAAAATGGTGTTGACATCTTTTATGTGCATAAAATGGGGTGTTACAGACCCGAGAAGGATTTTATTATGATCATTGGCATGTGAAACCTTTACATGAGATCTTGATCAGTTAATTTATGTTAGGTAAGGATACTATATTTAATTTCCTATAAATTTTTTTTGATTTGAGGGGTAATCTGTTAATAATAATTGATAAGAATGTAAGGTAGTCTAAACCCTCCTAAAACCTTCATTATGACCCAATAAGTAATATATTGATGGAAATGGATTAGAATGGATTGGTTGACCTAGTTTTATTTTTGTAAATTAATATTAATCTTCTAAGTTTCTCCAAGTGGATTTTTTTTGTCATAAGAGTGAGTGGAAGTTATATACAACCCATTATTTCTTGGAATTTTGATGTAGTAGGCAGGGTTGACTAGATAAAAGCATGCAAATGGATGGAGAATTATATATAAGAATTATTTTTTATTACCATGTAAGTTTATTATTAGGTTTAAAACCTTAAATATTCTAAACTATTCATGGCATTTTTCCTATCACAAAATAGGCCTAATGAGGAAGACAATGAGAAAACTAGGTAGCAGTGAGAAAGAGATTAGGGATTGGTTGAAAAGGATTAGGGATGGATCCAAATGCATGGGTTAATTTTTAAAGACACATAAATCATATCCCATTTGATTATAATTTTTTATTGTTCTCATATACAAGCAAAAATTTGTTCTTAAAGTGACCTATCTAACACATTGAAGTATGTGTAAGGTGAAGACATGAGATTGGTTTGTAAGACTAATATTGATATTGAACATTATAATATATCAATTCCAATATTTTATAGTGATGATTAAGGATCATTAAAAATAATTTTATTTTCATAAAATTAATCAAATAGATGTTCTAAATCTTGATATTCGTGATTATGTTTTTGGAGCTACAAGTAGTTTTTTATGTGTAAGTGAGAATGGTTTTATTGAGTATTTTTTCATAGATTTTAAAAATAAAATTCACATTAAGTTTTTATATATTATAATAGGTTAATTTTAACAAATTTATATTCATTATAAAATCCTATGAAGCTATGAAAATTTAAAGATTGTTGACTGGGTTCTTAAAGCCTGTGTACAGTTCTACGTGAGTATATGAAGTTGATCAATTTGAGGTCTTTTTCCTTATATTATGAAATAAAATGGAAAAGGTTATGAAAATAAGGTAATTTAGGTTATATCATTATGATTTTTTATTTTGTTTATGTGTAAAATTTGAGTGTATGCATCATATTTTCAAGATAGACTTTCTAGCAGTGAGAAGGCCTAATTGTGAGTAGACCTAATTGGGTGGTTAAAGGAGTGAAATGAGATAAATATTTTTGGGGACATAATTTGAGATTATAAAGTGTATAATTGAACCATTTTTTAAGTTTTTCATCCATGTTTTTAGGTCATGTTATTCATAAGTGGTCAAAGTGAAACGTGTGCTTTGAGATGGCCTAATTGCATTAGGTCTCTATTAGCCTTAATGGTGGTTTTGGCCCTTGAGGATAATGGCTGACCTATATAGTTGATTTTTCACTTATGAATTTATTTTTATCTATTAAAAATATTATCCAAGTATGTATAGGTTCTTGGCTGACCAATATGGGTAAGATCAAGAGTCAAGTATAAAGAGAAAATCTAATAGGCCTAATTTGACTAGTTAAAATATTTAGGATATGAGTGAATGACATAGAGTTTTAAAAAATAGGTATACGAATTGAATAAAATAAAATAGGTGTGATTAATATGTCATTAATATATAACTATGTTTTTATAGGTGATGATCAAGGTAATTTGACCCAATTTTACCAAGAAAAGGGCTAGTTGAGTGAGAAGGCCTAATAGGTTATTTGAGAGAGATTAAAGAGTGAGAAGAGAAAAATAAGGTGGTAATTTATATTTGAGTGATAAAAAATATTTAAAATTTTATCATATAATTAAGTAATCTTATTTGGTTTTGAGTTACCTATGGGTTTGGAGCCTCCTTAAAAGTTAGATCTTTTGCTAAAGGAATAGCTGAGTTGGTGCTTGACTAGTGAGGGGTTGGTGCTCTTTATGGGGTTGGTTCCTCACTAAAAGTTTGATAAATTTATTATATTACTATATTCCAAGTTTTTTTTAGTTTATTTTATTCCCCAAGAGGTTTTCCCACATATCTCCTATGTTCTTATGTTGTTTATTTTTATGGATGCTTGTTTATGCATTGGTTAATGTGTGTATGTGAATGAATGCTTTATGAATGATAAGTAGAATTGAGGATTGTTTCAAGGAAAATAATTAAACCCAAAAATAATTATATATACTTCCAATATAGTTTTATAATATGTTTCATGTTATAATTCATTTATTAAATTTAACACCTTTTTATAATATTCTTTCATGTACTAGTTTCTTTCGAGACTTTTTTCACTTTTTTTATTAATTATTTGAATAGATATATTTTATAGGTGAAATAATTGTAAATGCAATTTTTATTTAATAGGTGTATCAATGAAATACATTGTTTGATGGGTTGATGAGGTACCATGTTGTAGAGGGTGCTCATATTTTATTATTTAAATATTAACACCTTGATTGAAATGAATGTAATTTATGCATTTGTGTATTATAAAAGGTACAACATAGAATTTTTTAACTAATGGCATACTAATATCATGTCAAAGATCTAATTTTTTCATAAAACTAGAAAAGGAGTAGATAGTATGGAAAGTTCCACTTATAAAGGCAACACAATATGTATTAAAGTATGTTTTGTTCCCATTGAATGTCTTTACACTTTCTAATGTTGGTTATATATCATGATGCATTTAACATAATGAATGAATTAATGTCAGTGTGCATGAATTATCACTTTATCATTTATCAAATAATACATAATTAATGCATTGTTGATAGATATATGATCATATATATAAGACATGAAAATCAAAATCATCATCCAATATCTCACTATCATGAAAGATGATCATAGGATGTGGTAGATAATTTTTAATAATTGTGAAAATAATTACATGTAATGGATCATAAAATGACTTGGAAAGTAGATATTTATTATAGGTTTGATGAACTATTTAATTATCCTTATTTTTTTCATGATTTGGAAATGGCTCACTAAAAATATTCAACTTAGCATTTTCACTGTTACAAGGTTTAATTTCCTTTGTAAGAGTGACTAGATTAATTATATTGATATCAATAATATATTAAATAAGGTGCTTTAGATTGAAATATTTGATAGTAGAGTTACCATTGCATCTATGGCAATCAAAATATGCATTTTTTCAAATGATTTTCCTTGAGTTCTACTCATGTCAACATATAATGGTGAAGGTAGAGTAAAGATATTGCATTCAAATAAATTTGTTAGCAATTTATGAGGTGATTTTGGTAATATATAAAATTACCTCCTTGGATAATCTAAAAATAAAATATTTTTGGAAGGTTGAGATATAACATTAACTTTGATCTTTGCATCAAATTTATTATATATTTTCTTAGCTATGTAAGATGTTTTACTTTTATAATTAGTCAAATAAGTTGAAGTGGATGAATGTGCATATTTGAGCTTGTTCAATATAATAATTATGAATCCTCTTTCTATTATTGTATTACAGAGTTCCTCAAATGATCTAAACTTAATAAAAATAATTAACTTATATAAATGTGTAAATAATCTTTATTTGAAAATAGTTAGTCATTTTGCCTAGCATGGTCTTATAATCAAGTACATAATCAATAATAGGCTCATTAGTTCCTTGATTAAGCTTATCAATTTTCACATAAGAAATATTTTCATCAATATTGATATAAAAATGCTTGAAAAATTGATATGCTAATGGATTGAATGATTTCAACGATTGAAAGGGTTAATCATAAAACCAATGCAAGGTGTAATATTTTAAGCTTCTAGGAAATAACTCATTTAGAAACTTGTCTTAAAAATAATAATCCAAACATGCCACATGAAAATATTGAAAATGTTGTTCTAGATATCCTTTAATTTTGTATAATGTAACTTTATGAGCTATAAATTCTATAGGTATAAGATATTATGCAATCTAAAGTGATAATAGATTGTGAATAAAGGATTTTGAATCCATTTATTAGCTAACATTTGGTAGACCTTGCTTTAGCTTAGAAACCTTAGCATGTAAAAATAAAATAGTTTGTTTATTCATGAACTAGGATGATATAAAACTATCTAATTTTTCTAGATATACTAGGACTCAATTATAGTCAGCCAGATAGATCCTATGATACTTGGGCAATTGGTTAAGGTCCCAAGAATTCTAAAGATATAGAAGAGGGTTACCTAAAATGTGAATGTCAGTATAAAAGGGTTACAAAGCCATAACCAATAGGACAAATATTTATCTCTCACTAGACCTCAACAAATATATATTATGATTGTACAATAAATGATTAAAATTGAATAAACTAGGGATGTGTTAGCATGATTATAAAATCTAAGGTGTCATGGTGAACCAAATGGGGGTATAGAAAACATATAGTGATTAATGGAAATGCTAAAAATATTATAGACACAAACTTATTTGGTGTGGAGAAGGCCTAAACACATATACACATACATATATTCAAAAATCAAGAAGTGAAATTTAATATGCTAAGTAAATAAATGAGAGAGTATATGACTAGAATATATTTACCATGCGTGGAACTATTGATGCTTTAATATCCCCCTTATCTTGAGTGGATATTTTCAATATAATGTTATAGGTTGAAGACCTCAAATGTTTTTATGGATACCTAAGATATCCTCAAATAGGAAATCCTGATTACTCATCCTATTGAAATTAATTGACACCATAAGACAAGACTCCTCTAGACAATATTCTAAGCCACTAACTATACCAAATTTTCTTAGGTAATAAGTGCAAGTGAAATTAGATTGAATAAAGTGTATATGATATGTGATATGAATGAAATATGACCCATATATATTGTTCCAATACCCAAAACTAACTTTAAACACTATTTTGATGGTATCGACATGCCTGATATAGATGAAATAAGTTGGCTAACATAGAATAATATCAACTAGGTTAATAGATTACAAATGTCAAAAGACAAACTCAGAACTATACTAGGTTGGTTGGTATAATACATAAAGGGTGATGACACAAAATTAAAAGTATAAGTTAAGCCAATATTTTAGGATATAAATAAGCTATCAAAATTTTATAGTAGACATATAGGATAGGATGATAGATATATACTTATAGGAGGTCAAACTAATAGACATAATGATGTAATAATGATAAAATAAAAATATCTCTCATTAATCACCACCCTTTCCCACCTCATTCTCATGCATTCAGGTATATTGATTCATCAAAAATCAATTATAAAATAAAGATAAAAATATTATATGTACCCATATTCTCAGATTGAATCTCATCATGTGTCATAATAGTGTAACATGGGATGGTGCTTAGGTAAAAAAACATAACAACACACTAAAGACAATTACTAAAAATAAATTAAATAACTAAAAGTAAATGAAAGTAAATAAAATAAAAATATTTACCTTCACTTACTTTGATGATTTTATAGAATTTTACGTATGTATCTTATAATGAAAGGCATCCAATAAGTGGATCGATAGTTGGACCTGAAAAATAAAAAAAATCCATTTTTTTTGTTAAAATATTTAGTTAACATTGAAAAAATATCTATCGCACTAGGATTCTAAGTTTTATTTTAGTTCATGAAAAGTACATTATAAAAAAATATATGGATGAAAAATAAAATCTCATGGTAAATAACTAAAGGCTATAAAATTGTAATTTTTACTATAAATAAGATAAAACTATTAATATGTACATATGTTATTTTTAGAAAACTATATCTATGACTATCTAAATTTAGCATTCTAAGAGATCATGGCTCATGGTCAATGAAGCTGACATGTTTTTAGACATAAGTAACTGTGGATGGAGTAGTACAAGTATTATGTGCATTTATTATTCATTTTTTCATTTTGGGATAAAATGAACTAGATTAATAAATCCAATGTCAAATGAAATTTGTATAACAAAATTCACCTCAGAAGGATCAAAACAAACTTATAGTTAGGTTAGTTAATGATTAGTTTAATAAATTTAAAAATTAGGGTAATATTTATTTATTATGGATAAGGAAATAAATCACCACCCTTATTGAACTATATCATCTAGGCTAATACAATTTGTAAGGGGGATAAAAAATTCATGGTCGATTATGTAGGGTATGGGTGATATGGTTAGGTGAAATTTTAGTTGATGCCATATGATATGGATGATGAAATATAAAATAATGTAATTGGATAATATTTTAGTGTGTGGCCAGTGGCTCTATAAAATAAGCATTATTTATAAATTTTAGTAGATCATCAATGCAATATAAAAAAGTAATATTGTTTGATACAATGGTTTATAACCATTGAAATTTAAAAAATAGGGGCCAAATACTATATGTTATGGATGATACATTAGATTACCATAAGTTATGGATGATATATTAGATTATTATGTTGGTTGATGTTTTATGGTATGGTTAATTTAGTATATATATAAGCATGGATGGTGCAATCAGGTCCATGGATGATGCAATAGAAAAATGATAAAAATGTTAAATTTTGTACTTCACATTTATTTTAAATTTTTGGAGGAAATTATATTTAATATTTTTTGTTTTATATTTTTAATAGGTGATGGATATTGTGGTAGAATTTGGATGTGAGTTATATTTTATATCTACTAGAGAGATTATCAAAAGATTATCTTGCACATCTCACCACACTTGACCTTAGAGGGATCATGGAGATGTGTCGGGTGCCTTTGAGCTTAGAAATCATCACCATTTTTTTTGGGCTATGGTAAAGAATCACATATACATATATGTGGGTTGTGGATGGGGACACTATTAATGTGGAAATCAACTTAGAAAATTTGCATGCAATTCTCAATCTTCCTATCATGGGCACACTTGTGATATTCAATACTCTAAATACACTAGATAAGAGATATTATATAGGCAAGTGGGACATATGATTAGAATGGAATTATGAGATTAATCTCATCATATAATTATTTAAGGATAAATTTTAGGAATTCTATATATCCATAAGGATCTAATTGCACTTATGACCACACGTGTGTTGCACCATAAGTCTAATGGGGTCATTATATTATGCATAGTAGATATATGTCAATATATACTATAATATATATCTCTCCTTTACATGAGATCATTCATATAGGTGCAACCATTTTATGAATTCTATAATATTATAAGTTAGGGTCAACAAGCTATGGGTCCTATCATAATCTCTACATGCTCTAGATCTATGAGATATACCAATGGGACTACTTCATGTTATAGATTATAACCTCCCATGAGTGAGCATGTGGGTTTAGGAATATATTGTATAATCAACCTCACACATGTTAAATCTAGATACCATACAATATGATCACATTGTTTCATTATGATATAGGGGTATTGTGGATGGGTGGTTGATATGGCTAACCACTATACAATCTAGGGGGCATATTTTCATCATTGGGCACTACACCTTATTGGTAGATTCATATACATATGATTTTTTATTAGTGTAATTTAATATCCACACCTATAGGATCCTCTAGTGGTTCTAAGATTCTAGACTCAACATAATGTAGAGTCATGGGGCATAGGAAGATGGTGAGTTGTAGTTGCAGTGCCCATAATGATACCTCATTTATTTAAGGTGGCAAGATGAAAATAGATATGGTAGTATATTTTTCATGAGGATGTGGAAATAATTATCCAACCCTAATATATATTAAGGATACCCCTATGCATCTTTAGGAGTCATTTTGACAATATAATGATGAGCATGTAGAGATGCTCAATAGGTTTTAGTGGTCCCATAAATGATATTTAGAGGATTCTCACCACTATATAGCCATGAAAAAAATCATGTATTAGGTGGTTAAGGTTATGGTATTACTTTTTTTAATTAAATGTTTTTTATTTTATGAATTCTTTTTCATTTCCTATAGGTTGACTATATCTACTAGTTACTAGTGATATATACACTACAAATCTAGATATACATGTGAGATGTAATGCTATTTTAGGTTTTTTTAGATGTGATAGTAGTGATAAGAAACATTTAAGGACATTTACTAAGGATACCCACTATGATATTTTAAACATTTTGCTTCCTCAGCATATTACCCTAGGGATGTTACATACCTTAGCACTAACAGTTGGAGCACATGCTAGTTATTTTAGGTTAATAGGGGAGGTTTCCAAGGAGATTTGGAAATGAGATAAAATTTTTACTTAGGTGGTCCTAGAAGTGAGGGTTTGATCAAGAGAGGTGTACTCATGACAATAACTAACCATAGAGATAGTAGCACACATGGAAATAACTAGATATATAACAAGGTTATAGGACTAAGTGCCTCACCTACAAGGGAAATTATAAGGGTTGAAATCTCATATGAAAACTCTACATTGGATTATACATTCTAAAATATCTAGACCATTAATGAGAAGTGTGGAGGCTCACCCTCCTAATTGGGGTCAAGGTGGACCATATAATTGTTGTGCCCTAGTACACACACACCATTTGGTGTTTTAAGTAGGGACCCATTACTTTTGGAAACATCTATTTTGGGGGGACCTATAAACCTTATAAGTCCATGATATAATGTTCCTCATTTATACTCTAGGTTTATTTACCTAATTCTAAATTTTAGACAAATTTGAATCACAAAAATCAAATCTTGAATGTGTATTTTGAGTTATCTTAAAACTTCATTTTTCATAAACTTTTTTAAAATTATTAATTTGGTTGGTTTACTAATGAAGCAATTATTTTCTCTAACATAGTGTCCTTTCATATTCTTTATTATTTCAAGACTATCTAATAGCATTTGCTAATCACCCATGATTAGGCCATATATTCATTATATGATATAGTGACAAGTGGTGCCATCATTCTACCTAGAGCCCTTTTTATTTTACAAAATATATAAGTCTTTTGATATCCTTTCAACTATAGATCAATGAAAAGAGGAATCATGACATCATGAATAATATTTAAAGTTAATAAAAAATTATATGTGTTCTAATTTATTGATCCCTAAGATTGTACCAAATGGTTTGATTATGTTAACTCAAAAACTTAGAGACACTACAAAATTATCGATAGTCTAATGGTCCCGACCTTTTATGTTCTGAACATGTGACACTTGGTAAATTAATGTTAAATGAAACCATGGAATGATAAAAAATTATAATGATTTATACTATAATGGTCTTGAGACTTCAATCCTAAATATTTCACCATGTGGTTCAATAACATTAACTTGAAATTATGGAGTATGGAAAGAAAAGTCATAAATTCAATGGTTGAGAATCCCTGAGTCTCCAAGCTTCCAGGTCTCTAAGATCATGTCACATTTTATCATGTTATTAATTATATCCTCTAGAGATTACATATAAATATTTAAGTAGTAATGGCCCCAACCTTATTATTTCCTAATGGATTAGACATTATGAGTTCCTGCAAGCCTAAGATTATGCCACCTAGCTCAATCACATTAAATCATAACTAAATAATATATAAATCATATTATAGATCTAAAATAAATGGATGGACAAGGATTAGACACATTTCATGATTTGAAAGAGAGAAATAAAAAGATCCATTAAATTAATAATATATAGCTACCTCAATAAATATGACTAGACATGTAAATCTAATGAAATATCACCATTTGGCAAGAAATTGAAATGCCAAAGCTGATTGACACATTCAAAATAAAATATGAATTAAATATAAAGTTTTTTTTCCCTAAATTGATAACACATGAATGAATTAAATAATCAAGAAGTATATATAAAATCTATGTAAAGGAAATTCATTTTCCATTACTCTTTATTCACCATCACATTTTCCATCTCGTGTGCATCTAAGAAGCCCTAATTCTCTTAGTGCACTTGAAAATTAAAATTTTTACATTTTCAAAGATAATTATAGACTCCCAATAAAAATAATGGCCTCCTCTTTGAAGAAAAGTCATCTTAATACTCCTTCTATGTATTCATTTTATGTGGGACCCAAATATACATATATAATGTTCGAGAAGAATGCCCTATACTTCAAATTTATCCACTACTCAGCTCAATGGGAGGAAGTAGAATCTATGGCACCATACTCTGATCAAGACCATATTTGTATTGAAAATAAGTAGTAAATAGATGACCCACTAACCATCAACTCACAAGGCCTCCAACAAGTAACTACAAAACTAGATGTAATGCCTTGTATTGACCTATTAAGAAATTTGTTTTTGAATATAACATTTATTGTGGATTGTTTTTATATCAGAAAGAAAAAAAATGTAGTTGTCTATATTTATAGTAAGTAATTTGAATGGTATACTATAATTTAATCCCCTAAGTTTGTATAAAACCAAGTCTCAGCCAATGTCTTGATTAAGAAAAATAATGTAGAGGGGATATTGAAGCAATGGCTACTGAAAGACTAAAGGATGAATCCAAAATGGGCAATTTCATCCAACTATATAATAAAGTTTAGATATAGAATTAGGATAGCCATGGATATCCTCAAATATTTTTATATGTTTTCAAGTATTGCATATGTCCAAGTTAAATGGGTCGTAGTTTTGGACATCCTTCTAATGTCTAAATAGATAGTGTCCTTATGATAAATCATAGGCACCAAATTGAAGGAATAAATGTACTACCCTAATTAGAGACCATTGAATGTTAGTTTTTACATAATTCATATTTACTAAATGTGGTAATGGGCACTGTTTATAAGAGTCATGGTTAATTATGGAAGCCATTGACCGAATAACTAAAAAATAAAATTGGGGAGGATTATTCCTTCATGTTCATTTATAGGTATAATAATGAGATATAGAAGATATGTGATGAGGTATACCCTAAAATATTTCAATAAATTCATGACACTCCAATGCCTAGGTTATCTAAGAATATAAAAAAAAACCTTCAACAAATTGGGGGAATTGGTTTTACCTAGATGTTATTATCATCAGGATAGAAGGCACTAGGACTTCATTGTTATTGGTGTCACACTATGTTTAAGATAAAATAAATAAAAATGAAATAAAATTTCAAATATTTAATAATTGTTCCAAAATCACTAGGATTAATACTTTAAGACCCATATAATCATTGGGAAAATGTAATACATTATTAGGCCACATTTCATCTAGGTCGATAAGATCATGACTAATTAAAACCTCAAGGTGGTACCATTCAAGGAATGGGATCCAAGGAAGAAGGTAAGGGGATATATATAGTATCTCAAACATAAGAATAAGTTGACCATATCATATGATCATTATTATTTCTTCTTAAATGCCTCAGATGACACCAAGGGTATGGACAAGGATGAAAAAAACAATGTATATGATATGGGATCAGGCCCTTTAGTATGATATTAAGGTACCAAAAGAGAAATCCTAAAGTACACAGAGGTAGTATTGGCTTCTATACCAATCCCATGATATAAATATGCAATAAAAACCCTCCTCTCTAATTTAAGAGCAATTAAATGAAGAAGAAACCAAATCAAGTAGCTAGAGGGAGTTCAACCCTAAAATTAGGAAGGAAATATGAGATGCCTCCTAGTTCCTCATGCCCCTTATACATATATAGTTGATAACACTTAGACTTTGGTCATAGGCATAGCAATAAAAAAATCTACATCTATAATAAGGGAGTAGAGGAACAGAAATTTTATGATGAGATCATAGCCACCTCTTACAACAGATACTCAAGTAGGTCTTCTAGAGTTCATTCAATATTATTTTCAATTTATTCTAACAAATCCATATTCTCCTTAGTATCCTCTAGAAATTCCTCTACCATATACAACTATTGGTAAGGATACCTCTACTCAAAATATCCCTACCATGTCACCTCTAATTACCATTTCTCCCACCATTGTTGTCAAACCAACCATTCCTTCACCACCACCTCTAGTTATTTATTTCACCACTGATGTTTATTCATCTATTTTACCCTCATTTCCACCTTATAATCCCTTTTGTATTTAATTAGTAGAGTAAATCCAAGGACCCTTATACTTATTCTAAGGGAAATCAACTAGAAGAAAGATCATGTTTTGGTATTACCATGATATAAGAGTCCCCTAAGGAAGGAGAAGTAAAATATGAAGAAGAATCTAAAGAAGTATAGAAAGAGGATCCTAAGCAAGTTATATATTTGGTTAAGTTTCTAGATGATGATGATGAAGAGGATGTGAAAATTTTAAGGGATTTTGAACTAATAAATATTGGAGAAGAACCTCCAGATGATGAAGAGGATGTATTAGATAAAGTAAAAGCCTTGAGTCTGTGGGAACAAAAGGTAGAAGAAACCCTAGTATATGATATGGATTATTAAAAAAACATAGGGGGGAAAATTCATAACATCAATGAGGTGGATTTTTATATCATTTCATCTATTTTTAGTTTTATAAATTCTATCTACAAGCTTGCCTTCAAATGTTCTTCAAAATTCTATGTCTAGTTCTTCTATGGATTCATCTATTCTTTATTATAAGCCAATAAAGACTCTTAAGAAAGGATTCCATTTTTAAAGATTGGTTACTATGTAAATTATCAATCCTTGGATGGCACCAATCATAAATATATGGGTAACTCAATTGGATCTTTTAATTCCTTATTTATCACCAATGTCATTAGTAACCATGATTGTGGAAAGGACCCTATGATTAACCAAATTTTTGGATGAAGTCATTATAATAAGGGAGTAATAACCATGGGAGGGAGTTATCCATTCAACTCTCCACATTCATATTCAAATAAGTGCATCATTGGCATCTCAAATAGTTATACCCCCTCTTATTACTCCTCCATCTTCTGCATTTGAAAACCTAAATCAAGATGATGAAATATTGGTTCTTATTATTACCTAATGAACAAAATAAATACAAGAGGTTAGATATGAGAGACATAATTTATTTGTAATGGAGATACCTATAGTCTCTACAAAATTTTATAGAAAGAGTGGAACCATTCAAAGGATGAGGAAAAGGAAGGCAATAAACCTTAACACAATGGAAGAGGTGGAATTTGAGTAAAGAGACAATATGTTTTCTTTGTCAAAGAATCATAAGAATAACCCTAATAATCCCACTAAATTAATGAATAATTATATTATTTTGTGGACACTATGAGTTAGAATATCAAATAAATATACCAAATCATAGAGGATGCATTGATAATGTTGAAATAGAGACAAACCATATATATTCCTCAAGAAATAATTAATCATGTACATAGTGAAACAACCAAGTTGTATAATATTTTGAATAATATTAAAACTTCTAGATCAAGAGGATAGAATAATAAAGTCAATATCACAAATATTTGGCATTAGATGAGAAAATTAGAAAAGAGATTGAATTTCTTAGTTTTATTTTCCAAAACCAGCGTATTCAATCCTTTAAACTTGATGAATATCATAGATGCATCCTAGTGTTTAAAATTTATAATTGAAATAAGGGATGCCTCACTCAATTGGCACAATAATTTGAATTCATTATTGAAATTTTTACTAAGCATGAGAATGAGGCCTTGGAAATATTGGGAGACATGAGGGTCACTAATGTGATCACTCTTATAGGAGAGCTAGTCAACAAGCCTAATTTTTAGAACCTTCTCCAAGTATATATGAATGAATTAAATGAGGAAGTATAAGGGAATATATAAAATACCAATGAAGAAGTTTTAAAATTGGTTTTTTTTCTAAAGACAAGGTATCTATAGCTAAATCTTTGATTGTTGAGTTCAAGAGATTGGAATCTAAACAACAATGGTTAATGGTTGAATCCCTCAAAATCCTAAAACCTTCCTTGCTCAATTCTGATATTATTAATTATAATTTAAATTCATTAAATACATTACTTGAATAACTAAAAGAAAAATAAAAGGCTTCATCATCAATTTCAACTAATCAACTAGTTTTCAGTGTAACCCATAAACATAGGGTCCCTATTTCTCAATATTTACTATTATGCATACTCTAGCAGGTCCATTTTATTTTCTCTAGTAGTTCATTAATTTGTAACTATAGTTACCCAACTAACATCTTTAGGAACTAGTTCCACATTAACACCTTGATTAAAATATCTATGTAATTGCATGTTCTAATTAACTGGGATCGTTTGGTTCTTAATTTAAATATCTCAATCGTATATTGTATTTTTAGATATAAATTATATTTTGGATGTTATCATTATACATGAATATTTTTATTGATTTTGGACACATTTTTTTAATTTTTAGACTTGTAAATTGATATGATGATTGAAGAGATGAGGCCTTCCCCATCCCAAGCTTATATATACTTGTAACCTCCTGGCCCAAAGGGGAGGATGATTTTGGATATTGAAATGAATAGGAAATTTAGAGAAATTATTTACTTTATTTTGATGTAAAAATCTTGATTATTCTCCAAATATATGGATTTTATGGGACATGCTATCATTTTGGTATCTTATTTATTTGTGAATTATTGACCAAATTTGACTTTTAGGTCAAATTGGGGCACCCCTAGGTAAAAACATGAATTTTAGGTTGTTTAAGAGTGTAATATAAATTTAAAAAGGTGTTTAATAGGTTAATTAATTTCATTTAATGTTATACTAGCCTTGGTCCTTAGTCATTTTAGTCATTTAGGGTCATTTTGAGGTCAAAAAAGATGCAATTAATGAGTTGTATGGATTTATTTGGAAGTGTGAAGGTTTAAAAATATTATGTCACATCTAATGTATCCAAAGAGATCTTAATCAACTGAAATAACTAAAATGTGGTAGGTTATTCAGAAGAAAGGGTAGTTTTCTTGATGAAAAAGGAGAGTTTGACACTTTTATGGTTCATGGTGAAGTGTGCCACATGGGAGAAGATCATGTTATGTCTATTTATCTTCCCCAATCTCATTTATACATTTTTATTGCTCTATAAGTTCCATTTATGGTCCAAAACTATTCTATTCCTTTTTCACCCTTTTTGACAAACAAATATAGTCTTTAGGTTTGTACTTGGTACAACTAGTAGAGGAGGTTTTAGATCAAATGCCTTGGGGTGGTAAAATTGAAATTATAAATATAAATATTTTGAATAATTGTGTATTATGCTTCATGAAACATTCTCATGAATTTGACTTTACTTTTTTGCTTGTTATTTCATGTACCCTATAGGTTTTTCTCCATTTTGTGAAATTAAATATGAACCAATTAGTGGTGTTTATTTTGTATTATTTTGAATATTTCCCCTCATGTTACCCATTATTTTTTTTCATGTTTTAAGGTGTTTTGATAAGTCAAATAGCTCAAAATTGCAACAGGATACACCTTTCTGAGTTATAGGTAGTTTTCATCATTTCTAGATGTTCATGCTTTAAAAATGAATTCATAGGGTTGTGATAGGTAATTTTACATTTATTAAATTTATTATTAATCCCTTAATATTTAAATTTCATCCTATAAGGTAAAATATCCATGCATTACAGTTGTATGCAACATTCACACACAATTATGCCATTAACACAACTTACAGGTGCTCTCATAGATAAATTCAAGTTAAGAGGGAGGTGTTATTACTTGTTTCACATCCTTGATAGTTTTAAAATTATTTTTGAGGTCTTAGGATAGGAATAAAACTATTTTGATAGCCAAACACAATGTATATTTCCAATTTTTTTACTCACTACCTGTATATGAAAACATCTCCAATAAAGGCCTTCACACAGAATTTCATGTTGAAAAATATGTGTTGACACTTGATTCAAATTATTATGAGTGTTAATAGTTCATTTGAAGTCATTAATATAGGCCTAGTAACATTTAAAAGTCAAATATAGTATACATTGCCAATACTCACATTGTTGCCTATGTATGACAGTGGTCACCTATAAGAAACCTTGATAGAGAGTTGAGGACCCCTTGTGAAGTGTTGAAACAAGAAATGGAACTATTAATAAAGTCCTTGTGTGTTTAAGGGATCCTATCAGACCTATTTTCAAGACTAGACTACTAAACCAAGGTTTAATCCACCTTCAAAGTATTGACTGTGTGTCTCAGGCCCCTTATCCCTAAATTGGCAAAACATAGAACCTAGGAATTTTATAAAAGCTTTAAAAAATGGTTTCTAGGTGATTTGAGGCATCTATATGATCAAGAATTATATTTTATAGCATGGAAAAACACCTTGAAATTTTGGAAGGGTACACAGTTAATGGACATTGTTTGTTTGGGGTCCTAAAATTACCTATAAAACACTAAAATTCTGCAATATCATCTACAAAATTGTGAGTTTGAGCAACTTTTGTTTGTAAGTTGATAATATATACCACGTATTCACACATGAATGGTTTTAAATGGTTTTTATAAATCCTTTATAGTCTAATGATAATCCAAGTAGGTTGAAATATCATGTTTTGGGTCTTATGCTTATCTACAAGTGTGCCTAATCCCAAAATTGCTCGCCTATAGCTAGGAACCATCCTCCACATCATTCATGAAGATATAAGGAGGTTGAACATGAAGATATAGAGTTTGGTTTATTAAGTGAATTAAAAAGGGCTCAAATTAATTCAAAATATAATGTGATATAAATCTTAGAAGATAGTGTTAATCTATAGTTTTGTTACCTTAAAAAAGTAAACCACTATTGACTATTACATGCAGTTAGGTGGTAAAGCAGTGTTTCAATGGGTATATAGCTTAAGGGATGAGACAAATGAATTAATAAAAGTATAAAATGACACTAAGGGGATACATAAGGTTTTATATGTTTTACCAAGTCTAAACTAATCACCCTCACCTATAGGACCCCTAATAGTCAATTGTAGTTGACTATGAAGGGTAGAGAAAAAGTAAATTGGGATTTTTGAGGTGATTATAACTGAAGAAGATGAAAAATAGGTAGAAACATTTGTTTTATGACCTCAAAACCTTAAATTAAGGTCTTGACATATCATAAATAAAGTCTAACTAAGCTATTAACATATACAAGAATCATTTTGAGCTCAAAACAAGAAATGCATTCAAGAGTGGAAACTCAGTTTGACTAAGTAAGAAGTATCAAGGGAATGTGGTAAGTGAAATTATAAAAAAGTATAAAACATATCCAATTTTTTTATATACCGTGAGAGTGATCTATCCAATGAAAATCATGCATAAGGAGTTTTAACCATGCAAAACATAGTCTAAAAGTACATTTCCTACACATAGTCCTTGCTTGAATGGTATGTATTGGGTCTTTGAGGGTTTTAGGGGTAAAATGACCTTATAAAATGCCTATTTTTTTACATATCATATTTTACACTAGGAATATCCCATACAACTTTCTGTTTGAGTGATGGAATAGGGGGAGTACTCTCTATTTTGTCTCAAAAGTGGGTACTTGCCTTTGTACTTAAACCTATAAATCTCAAGGAATGGATAGAAGGGGTGAACCATAAGTTTTTTTCAAAATTGAGGAGAGGTGTGTGGATTTGTAAAATACATAAAAAAACATTGATAACACCTCACATAAGGAGGGAACCCAATAGAATTCTCTCGACCACAAAGGTTGTAGTCAGGTCTATGAGGGATGATTAAGCTTAGCATTCAATTGAGGGTCCAAATTATTTTTTATATTTCATTATTCTTCCCAATATATTTTAAAATGTTTTTGGGACAATATAAAATATTTTCAAGCATATATGATTTATGGGAAGCCATAATGATCCATTTTGGGCTTTAAGGACAAATCAAGCCTAGTAAGCATGACTAAGACTAAAGTTAAAATTAGGTGACAACTTACTTTAAAACCTTTAAAATAATTTAAATTCATTTGGGCATGTTTTTAGGGTCACTTAAAAATTTTATGAACCATTGGTATGCAAATAAACCATAGAGGAAGTGATTTTTGGTCTTTAAGACAATTTAAGTTTGTTGGAATGGAGGAAGGAGCTTGATAGGAGAAGTTTAAATGATCACATATTATTTGAGAGTTTAAATTTATGCCAAAGGAGTTTATGGATGTTGATGAAGGTTGAGGAAGGTCTTTAAATATAAATTTGTGCATTTTTTTCAAGTTGGACATCAGATCTTTATGAATGAACCTTAAGAGGCCAAACTAATTAAAACCCTTGCTAAACCCTTACAAGGACCAATTTAGATAAATAGAGTTATAAATATATTATAATGGACCATTTTGACCAGGATGATTATTTTAAACCACAAAATACTCCCTAATGCTACTCCCCATGCTTTTTGGTTGTATGGAATTGCATAGACAAGGTGTAAAACAAGGTATTTTCTACCATTTTATGTTTTTTGCAAGTTCTAGGAGTATGAGGATGTAATAAAGTTTGGGAGGAATATTAATAATTTTGATAACTACCCATAGTAATTTAATTCATTTTAAAAACTCCTAACTATACAAATAAATTGCTTTAACTTAGCCACTCAAAACTGACATAGTGGATAAGCTAGTGAGAAGGGTGGAAAATTTTAAGTGGGGTAATTTATAAGGTGTCCTTATTGATTATAAATCCATTTAGGGTATTTAAACTTGTCATCCACTCCCTCACATGTATTTTAATTTGAAATTGAAGCCAAATTTGAGGCCAAGTGTGCAAGGTGCATGAAGGAGGAGTTTTTAAGACTACAAATGATGATAGATCCTTTCTAAGTGATTCCAGATGACTAGACCTAAAAACAATGCATGGAGAGGCATGAATGAAACCATTATCCTTCATATTAATCACCATACATATCCCTAATCATTTTTTGGATGTCCAAATACGGATAATCATGAAGGTAATTTTTTAAAGCCAAGATAAGGAGTTTTATGCCACTTTGCAAGAGTTTGATGACTTGGATGGAAACTTGGGATTTCTAACCTTACATGATTCATCTCATATCCTCTTCTCATACAAAATTAAATAATTATATCATCTTTAAAATTTTCCTTATGACCCTTGGAATTCCCTCTTATCCTCTCTCTCTCTCTCTCTCAAGTTATATAAGAGTCTCCATTTTGGCCTTTGTAATCTAATACCACACCATTTATGGTGAAGCCTTTATGGTTTTGACATTATACTTGACTTAGACAATAAAATTCAATCTAATTTGAATTCATATATCATATTTTAAAAGTGTGTTAAGATATGTATAATGAATGGTTAAGAGATACTTATCCTTGCTTTCTCTTAATCTTTCCATGTTTGATGCAAGTGATTTCATGCCTAGAAGTTCATATAAAGTGTTGTTAAGTGTATGTAAATGTTATTAAGTGTACAAGGAAGTATTAGGATATATAAAATTATATATTTTTCCACTTACCTTGGATATTATTCATGAATGTCACCTTCATATTGAAATATTGATGTTAGTGCATTTTATAACTCTTAGACTAGTGTTGTATGCCTTGTCTCAAAAGTGATGGTGTATAATAGTCTTATATTAAACATATTGGTGTATCACCTCATATAATAAGTTTTATTTCATGAAATCTCTAACCCTTTTCCCCATAAACAATTAGTTAGTATAGGTGAAAGCATTTTAAGGCAAATCTAGGGAGATATCCCTTCATTATAGAGATTTATCTCACCAAATTGATTACCCATAGTAAGTGAGATGTTTCCATTGTGAAACTTGGATGAGGAGAGATAAGGAATCTCCTCAAAGGGTGAAAATTCAAGTGATAATAGTTTTTGGCATACTCAATGGGACTCATAGTCCAAGAGGTTGAGAGATTTTTGATGTTATCTTTCAATAATCAACCTTTAGAGGCATCTATCTAAGCATCAATGAGGACTCCAAAGTTAAATCAGCTAGTTAACAAACCCAAGTAATAATTTGAATATTATTGATAATCATTAGTTGTGTTATTTCTTTGTAATGAATTTTCATAGCTGACCTTGGTATTGAGTTATATTTTACACAAGTTGGTGAGACATTTCAATCTTGTACCATTCCTATCAGCAAGAGCAAGTTCTTAATCAACCCTATAATGAAGTGTACTAGATTCAATAAGAAGTGTATTAGCCCATTCATGAAGTTTATAAATAGTATAACCCTTCATTTCCCTCTCCATATGGACACCATGTTGTAAAATCCTATGAGTATGGCTACCAAGAAACCTATCAAGAAACAACTCTTTATCAATCCCAATATGAGCCATATCCTTCATACCATGATGCCTATTAGCCTCATGAGTAATCCTATGAATATTTTCATATAAAATAAGATGTTTCCATAGATTACACACAAGAATAGTATTTTCAAGATGAAACTCCTTCTCGTGTAGATGCTTGTGCTTTTAATTACTCCAATAATTAACTTTCATATGAGCTTACTAGTGTTTTTATCTTTTCTAAACCCACTCATAAACCTTCTCCTTCTTATCACACTCCATATCCAACTCCTCCACCTCTCACTAAATCTCATATTATATCTCCTCACCTCAAATCCATGAGCATATCCATAAGCTTTCCACCTCACCCCTTCTTAAACAAGAGCCTATCTTGAGAGAAGAAAGTGAAGAAGAGAAAATTTAATTCATGGATAATCAAGAGGATATCATGAGTGACTATAAGGAAGAAATAATCATAGGGACTCCCCTTGGTGAACAAAAGGACAATCCATAATTTTTTTCCTTCATATTTGAGGGGATGTGTATCCATGAGAAATGTGGCCAAGACTTGAAGAAGGAGGTGTTTAAAGAAGACTCCATGTCTGATCATGAAGTTGTAGATGAGCAACTCAAGCATAAAGTGGTATGGGATATGCAGGATGGAGAACACTTTCAAATAACTTCTCAAGAAGTAGCAGTCCTAAGAGAGTGTCATAAGACCAAGGTAAAGGAAATAGCCCTTAAAGTTGACATTCATGAGGAAGAAGATTTTTGGTAGAGGTTTAATTACATATGCAAGGAATTTGATAGTTTGGGTAAATTTTTTTATTATTCAAAATATTTCATAACTAATGAAAAGTTTGCTAATGAATCTAGACATGATATTGAATGTTCAATCAAACATAAAAATGAAGTTCTTTCTATTGTTCAAGAACCTATTGTCATGAAATCAATTGATGATGCTAATATACAAGAAGTTGTAGATATGGATAGTGATGTCAAGGAAAATATTGTTATGCCTAAAATATATTCAAGAACTTCATATGAGGCTAAACCACATTCAAGGATGTGGGAACATGGTGGAGGTAAGTTTGGTGCTTCTAAACATCAATCACACTATGTCAAGGAGGAGGACAAGGCTAAGAGGACTATCATATTATCAAACCTACACATCAAAGGCTAAGTACATGAAAATTTTTGTGATATTTGGATGAAAGAGGAGTTCATTTCCTTAGTTAAATTGTATGGAGCTACTTGGTTCTCATTGAAACTCAAGCCAATAAAGTTGGCAAACACCATGAAGAAGATGGAGGCATCAATGCTAAATGACAAAAAGTGACATGTCTCATTAAATATTTCATGTCATGAAGAAAGGAAAGTTTAAAAATTCCTATTTGATCTAGGTGGAATTTTTTATCTCAGGTTAGTTAGTGTTTGAGTCAATTTTTTAGTTTGGTGGGTGTTCCATAAGTGCTCATGAATCACAAGTGTGTTTGCTTAGTCTTTTGTCTTACATGTTCCTTCTTATTGGTTTTTCATTATGTTTTATGTGTTTTTAAAGGCAAGGTGTGTGTCAAAATATTTTTACATTTGAATCCATATCCCAATGGACTAATAAGGCTACTGGTCTAGTTAGTATAATAGGCATAATACCCCTATAAGTCACAAACTTGTTGACCAAATTTGACTTTTAGGTCAAATTGGGCACCCCTAGGTAAAAATTAAATTTTAGGTGTTTTAAGGGTCTAATATAGATTTAAAAATGTGTTTTATAGGTTAATTAATGTCATTTAATGTTATAATAGCCTTGGTCCTTACTCATTTTAGTCATTTTAGGTCATTTTGAGGTCAAAAAAGGTGCATATAATGAGTTGTATGGATTTATTGGGAAGTTTGAAGGTTGAAAAATATGATTTCACATCCCATGTGTTCCAAGAGATCTTATCAACTAACATAACTGAAAAGTGGTAGGTTCTTCAGAAGAAAGGGTAGTTTTCATGAAGAAAAAGGAGAGTTTGGAACTTGTACGGTTCATGGGGAAGTGTGTCATAAGGGATAAGATCATGGTATGTATTTTAATATTACCAAATATTATTTACATATTTTGAGTGCTCTTTAATTTCAATTTTTGGCCCAAAAATGTTTTGTTCCTTTTTCACCCTTCTTGGCAAGCAAAAGTAGTCTTCAAGTTTGTACTTTGTATAACTAATAGAGGAGGTTTAAGATAAAATGCCTTGGAGAGGTGAAATTAAACTCAAATAAATTAATGTACATATAAATTTTTTTAATAATGGTGGCTTGTGCTTCATGAACCATCCTCATGAAGTTGACTATACTTTTATATTTGTTGTTTCATGCACCCTATAGATTTTGCTCCATTTTGAGTGATTCCATACAAACCAATTAATATGTACCTTCATGTTACCCATTTTTTTTTTCATGTTTAAAGGTATTTGGATGAGTCAAGTAGCTCAAAATTGCAAGAGGATACACCTTTCTAAGTTATAGGCAATTTTCATCATTTCTAGATGTTCATGCTTTGAAAATGACTTTAGAGGGTTGTGATAGGTCATTAAAAATGTATTAAATGTCTTCTTGGTCCCTTATTCTTTAAATTTCATTCTCTAAGGCAAAATATCCATGAGTTGCAGTCATATGCAATGTTGACACACAATTCTACCATTAACATAACATACAGGTGATCTCATCGATAAACTCAAGTTTAGAGGGAGGTGTTGTTACTTGTTTCACATCCTTGATAGTGTGAAAATAATTTTTGAGGTGTTAAGATAGGTATAAAAATATTTTTATATCCAAATACAATGTATATTACCTAAATTTGTACTCACTACCTGTATATGGAAACATCTACCTACAGGTGCATTCAGAGGGAATTTCAAGTTAAAAAATATGTGTTGACATTTACTTTAAATTCTTGGGAGTTTTAAGAGTTCATTGGAATGCATTTAAATAGGCCTAGTACCATTTCAAAGTCAAATATAACACACACTACCAATACTCACATTACTTCATGTGTATGATAGTGGTCACATACAGAAAACCTTGATAGAGAGATAAGGACCTCTTGTGAAGTGTTGAAAAAAGAAATGGAACTATTCCTAAAGTCCTAGTGTGTTGAAGGGATCCTAGAAGACTTGTTTGGAAGAATAGACAATTAAAACAAGGTTGAATCCAACTTCAAAGTGTAGACATCCAATTCCTAACACCATTTGTGTTAAAATTGTCAACCTTACTCGAATTACACTCAAATTTACATTTAAGTCAAAATCCATAAAAAACCCTAAATGGTTCAAACTTGTCATTTAAAAGTGCTAATTTAGGTCAAATTATCCATAAAATAGGGAAATGCATTTAATTTGACATGTAATTTTGATCAATTCATTTCAAGTCAACATGATGATTTTACTTTTTTGTGCTTTGGATCACTCTTTTCTTCTAATTCATTGGTACACATCACGTACCTTTGTTATTTTGTGTTGGTAGCATCTTAAATGGTAATATAGTTAACACATCTAACATCACCTTCCAATTCTTACCAAGTCAAATTACAACCCAATAATATTACTTTCTGACCATTTTGATTAATTAAGGATCAATTTCTAAATAATTTCACAAATGTTCATGATTGATCCAAATCAAGAATTTAAGTAGATTTTCCATGAGAGTTGTTGAATATTTATTTTTGGAAATTGATTTATATTAATTTCTTCACTTAATGACATCATTTATTGGAAAGACATCTGTATGCCATAAATACATAAAATATCAAGATTATGGTTCTCCCATGCCTCATTAACACCATCTATGCCTCTTAAATACCCCTCTATCCCAAATGTTGATGATCGTATTTATGAATTTTAATTACATAAGTGAATTAATCCTAAGCCACACATCTCAATATTGAGATGGATGGTTCAGGTTGATTCTTATCAATCTCAAAAATATATAAATAGAGAGGCCATGAACATCATTTTAAAGCTTGATTTGTGCAAATTTATAATGCTAAACTGTCTCCATAATCCTTTGTGTTGATCATTGTTTTCATTAGAAAGCTTCATTTGATAGGATATATTATATATTTCATTTACTTTGAGCCTAGGTTATGAAAAGAATTCTTGAAACATTGGAGGAGTTACCACCACTGTTGATGAAGACAAGAACTCTTAATCAAAAGAGAATATAATTCTGAGATGCATTTGTATGGTGGATCCACTTGGGAAGGTAATTAGTATTACTTTATTTCAATTTTTTCTTGCTATCTTTTGTAACTCTCACATGAGTAGATATGCTAAGTTTTGTTGTTTTTATTGCATTTTTCATAATTTATTGGACTAATGTTTGACTAATCATTTTATGTAATCCTCTCTAAATTTTGGCATGTCCGGTGGGACAAGACACATCCCACATATGAAGGAGAGCATGAGAAAACTTTAAATTTTCAATTTGGATGCTTAAAACACATTCTAAGTGATTTTCTAATTTGGTTTGGCCAATTTTTTTTAAGCTTCATAGGTTTACATAGGTAACTACCAATGGTTAGAGGAACCATTGACAGTTGAACAAACCATCGATAGTCATTTCAACCATTGATGATCATTTTAAATCATTGATTTTTAGGTATAACCATTGATGGTTACTATGTTTTTCTTAAAAACATAGACTTGAGAGCTAATAGGCCATTTTAAAATGCTTGGTTTGGGGTCATACAAACTCTATTTTTTATAATTTTTGTAAACCATGTGTTTTCTCTTAAATTTTTAGAATATGATATTAGTTCAGATTCAAGTTTCATAGATTTTTCACAAAATTTTTAAAATATCTTATAATGTTTTCAATATAACACATTTGCTTTTGGGGTGATGCCTTTGGGTAGACAGATAACCATTGAAATTATTCCAAACTTAAAATAGCTTCAAATCTAAAGGACATACTAACTTTTTATTTGTAGGATGAAGCTAAATATTTTTTAAAACATGTTTTTTAGAGATCTTTTAGATGTTTAAAATGAACTAAAAATCTTTATTTTAGTGCTTATGAAAAAAATTTAGGGTGATTTTTCTTGATCAAGTTTTTTTATTTTCATTCAAATTTCACAATTTAAGGCTAAGGGGAAAAAATAACATCACCAAACATTTATTTTAGTGCTTAAAATTGGACTCATTTGTCAAATTTGAATGCAATAGATAATTAATTAATTTATTAATAAAAAGAAGGTTCATGTGTGTATGCTCTTCCATCCATCCCCTTTAGGTAACTTTTGATTTAAAAACACCATCCTTATTACAAACATGCCTAGTATAAGGCATAAAAAGAATGTCATTTAAATCACTCCCCAAAATCTTGTAATAGTATTGGGTGATCTTGAGGTAACCATAAAGTGTTTCTATCTTATGACATTTATTTTATGTAAAATTGGCTTGTGAGGGGCACTTCATTACCTCCCATAAGTTATATAGGGAATCTTTGACCCAGGGTTTCATCTCCTAGTACTGACTTCAACTAGTCTCACTAGGATCAAAGGTTTTAGAAGTTAAACCACCTTATAGTGTTGGAGTTGCATACGAGATGTATTTGTACTTTGGACATCACACTACACTAATCAAGTGATGGATGTAGTGGTTGAAAAAAGTGAAAGACCTTTTTTCAATAAGATAAGTGCCATGGACACCCAATTACATGCTTTTCTTTTGCATCATGATGTGAAAGTCATTATGTAATTGATCCCCCTAGAAACATTTGAAAACTTTCTAGTTTAGTTAACCCCACTTTGCCATACCTTGTAATTTAGACTTAAGATGATTATTTTTTGTCATTAGTTTAGTTGGTCTTTATTTATGTCTAAAACTACTTGTTAACTCAATGAACTTAACCAAAACACAGTGTCCTCAAAATTCTTGAGCAAGGAAGGCATTACATTATCCAATTGGAAAATTTATCTTTTCCTTATTCAAATTATTATCAAAAACTTTGTCATATCACCCACTTCAGTGCAGTCATGTTGCCTAATTGAGTCTAGATAATTTACCCAATTTTCTTAAGTCCCTCATTTATAATTCACATTTGAAATTGAAAATTTATAAGTTTTAAGGGTTGGTGTGTCAAATTGGGTTAACCATTTGCACACTAAACTTGTTCTAACTTGGGTTTAATTTTACATTTGGATTAAGGGTCATTTATTAGGCTCAAAATCACATTATCATATTAGAGGACTCAATTAATCTTATGTATCACTCATGATTTGAGTCCTAGAACATATTTTATCCTAATAAAACCATGTGGAAATGTTGTGATACCCATTTGGTCTTAGATTTATACTTAGTGATTTGTGTGTGTTTTTAAATCTTAAGTTGCTTAGTTCATATTGTCTTCTTTGTAATCTAGAGAGATTTCTTCTAATTTTATAGGATTAACTTGTCGAAGTTAAAACTAGCTTTTATGGTATAGGCATATCACAAAGATCTAGTCTTTGGTGTACTAGTTTTCACCTTGGATCTTTGATTTACCTTACCCTCTTCCAATATATATGATTTCAACTTTACCAAAGGTTGAGTAAATTCATGAACCAAATCTTCTAATTGTGTGTGGTTCCAAGACACCCTCCTTTATAGTCTCTTTGGTACCTTAGTCATTTATTTGAAGATAACCAAGCATAACTTGTTTGAATATTGATTCAAATCTATTCAAACATAGATAATAACTCTTTTTAGACATAACTCAAAGGTTCACTCATAGTGGGGCCTCTTATGGCCTTAGCTATGAGGATGAGAAATTTTATGATGGTCAAGATAACCCCATTATTTTTTATGACATCTCCAAAATAGTAGTAACTGAAGATGATTATAATGAATATCAACCCCAAGACGATCAAGATGAAGCACTTCTTGGGATGATAGAATTAGGTGCTACACTACCTTTAGACTTTCCTAAAAAAAAATGTATACCTTAGTTAAAGAAGGAGAAAAATGATGGAAAGAGAAAGATTTTACATAAATATACATACCTTCTTCAAATAAAGGAAAAGAAATACAAATAGAGTCAAAACCCATAAATCAGATCTTCTAGCTAAGATCAAGATAATAAGTCAATGATATGTAGATCAACTTGTCATAGAATTAAGCAACTCATTATTTTCCACTTTAATTCATAATGATGCTTTGAAATAATAGGTAAATATCATCTAAAGTATGAAATAAACATTTGATGAGAGAATAACCATAGTGGATCAAGGTAATCTAAATGAATAGTTAAAGTCACAAGAAATATTACAAAACATTCCATTTGACATAGAACATACATTATTATATCATCAAGAACCTCTTATTAATTTACATAATCAAATACCCAAACATTTAGTTCAAATTGAGTAAATCCCTTAAGACAATTTGGCTAGTTCTTTCCAACCGACATAGAAATTAGTAAACAAACACATAACTTACTAAAATCAATAAAATACTAAATATCCAAATTTATGGAATGTTTTACAATCCAAGAATAAATGGCATATTTTCTTGAGACAAGGAGTGAATCAGAGCCAAGGCATGGATCAAAAGGTATACATTCCCTATATATCCACATAAAGTCAAGGGCATATTACACCCCAACAACAACAAAACTAGGGGCACATAACACCCTAATAGCAACAAAAGTGGGGTAAATTCCACCCAACAACATATTATCTAATCCTCAAATGCACCAAACATGCAAGAGTGGAATTCTATGAAAGAAATTGTTCAGAGATTGGAGAAGAATAATAGAGTTAAAATGTAAAAATTTGATGAGATATGTCCATATCCATTTGATTTATCTATTCTCCAAAACCCCTTTTTACCTCATTTTGAGGCACCTAAATTTGATAAGTATAAAGGAAAGGTAGATCCACATGATCACATATAGGCATTCTTTGTCTTATGTCAAGAGGTTACTTATAATATTGAGTACTTACTTTGACTATTTGCATGAAGTTTAGCAGGATAGGATTTAGATTGGCTACTTAAACTACCCAAGGGATCAATTACGAATTGGAATGACTTATAAAAAAAATTTATTAACCATTTATCATATAACATAGAACATGAATTGACCATTATTGACTTTTATAAATCCAAATAGCATGATGGTGAAATTTTTTCCACATATCTACAAAGGTGGAGAGCATTTCCAGGCCACTTTCAACATAACTTGTCAGATAAATAGTTGGCTGATATATTTGCATAAAACTTGCATCCTGAAGTCATTCATAATCTACAGTTATGTTTTGATAACTCATTTTAATAAATTATTAACAAAGGAATGTTGATTGAGAAGGCTCTATTTGTTAAAGGCCTTGTCAATATTTTCATGTAGGGTCAAACATCTAATCAAACTCAATCACTGATACAAATAGTTGCACAAAATAAGCCTAAGGGATTTAACTAAAATAAGAATATGGTTGGAAATGGGTGACTGAAATAAGGCACATACAAATGGTGTAGGCTATGCCTCCCCCAAATATACCATTAACTCCCCCAAATCCACCACTTACTCTATAGAGACATCCTCCATGAATGACATTTCATAACAATTTTAGAGTCTTTAGCAAGTTAGGAGAACTAATTGAAATAGTGTTACAAAATATCATCATTGCTAATTTAATTGCATGGATAGTACTAAGGCCATTTCCTCAATATCAACTAAAACTAGATTGGTAAAAATAAAATGAATGGTGTAACTTCCATCATGTTGTTGGTCATGATGTATATCATTGAGTCCAATTATGACACATTATTGAAAGTGGTGAACTAGAAATTAAGTTGGCCCTTAATCAGGACACACATTAGGAAATGGGAATCTAAAAAGATCCCTTTCCTCAACATAATCCACCACCACCAAGAAATAATAAAAACTAATGTCAAAATCAAGGATAAAGGTAGAATCAAAACCAATATCAGGGTTAAAATCATAATGAGAATAGTCAGGATCATAATGTCCATAGTAATAATGTGGCTTATAACAATGTGCCATACAACTATAACAATACTATGGGACACATTTTTATTTCCCACATTACCATTGTTACTTTGAAACCATGTGGATAATCTCATGTTCACCATAACATGGGACCTATCATTATAGGGTCAACACCCTCTCCCCTAGTAATACCACATCGAGTTTGCATAATCATGTTGTGATTCCATTTGTATGGTTTACTAGTTTTAAACAACAACACCCTTCTTCTAATTATAAAGGCTCCTTGTCAACTCAAAATTGTAGCAATATAACTAGATGCCTGTGAGTCACCACCCAAGGCTCTTTACCTTCCTCTTCTAATTATAATTACTCCTTGCCACCTCTAGGTTGTGCAATCATAATTAGATATCTATGAGTCACCATCTAGGGCCCTTCACCCACTTATTCCATGAAATATAATGATAACACTATGTTGGTGATTCCAAAGCCAAATGTTGTTCCAATAAAGTCTAAACTAGCTCAATCCACAATTGAAAAGCCTTATAGTTTAGTAGACTAATTGAATAAAACCCCTACACAAATTTCCATATTAGAACTCATGTAGATATTTAATGTTCATATAACTATTATGAACAACCTTTTGAAAGATTGTATTATGCTTAATGATATTAAACCTGATCAGTTTTAAAACCTATTTGGACATTTATCTTCATTTTAGCAAATCACATTTGACCAAAAATACATGTCCACTCTTGGCCCAAACCAAAATAACCTAATGTACATTGAGATAATAATTATCAATCATAAGATAAATTAGGTTCTTATAGATAATGGTTCAAGGATAAACATCATATCTCTTATATTGGTATGACGATTGGGCTATATGGATAAAGACATTCAACCAAAAACTATTACAATCAAGGCTTATGACAATGTTGAGAGGGAGTCTTCCAATATAATTTAGTTGCTAGTCATGGTTGGATATATTTCTCATCACACATTATTCCATATTGTGGATATTAAACCTCCTTATAACATACTTCTTAGTCATCACTGGATCCATGAAGTACAATCAGTTCCATCCACTCTTCACTAGTGCCTTAAGTTTCCCCATGATGGGATCGAGGTTATTATTCCTATTGATCAGTAGTCATATCAATATTGAAAACATATTGAAGCTAAGTTTCATAATTATAATTATTGACCAAATTCTAAATTTATTGTAAATAATAATAAATCCATTATTTCCCATCCATCTCCATCTAATTATATCAACCCTAGTAATCTAGCTTCTACTTTGACTGATCCATCTCCTGTAGCTCTTGCAAAATAAGTTGTTATTAAAGACATGTGTATTTACATGTACCATCTAAAAGATATCCTCCTTATTACAAAGTTTCCTAAATACCCTAAATTATTTGGTAAGTCTAAACCTTCTCAGACTCCTAATAGACCTAACTAGATTTGGTTACCAAAGAAGAAACACCAAAAACCAACTTTGGTTTTTTTACCTATAATCACGCCAAAGAAAGACCAAGAGGATTTTATTGAGGGAGATTGGTTATATTCTGAAGGCCTTACTAATTTATTTTAAAATCAGAAGTATCATATCCATAACTGGATAATGGATCATCTTGACTATAGAGGGAAAGGCCTTGGCCCACAAGCACAAGGAATCTTAGAGCCTTTATCAACTAAAGTTGTCAATTAGAATCATGATCTGAGATTTAAACCCCCAGAGGGTGACCTCATGACTTTTGATAGTGACTCTTCTAAAGTGACTAATAATGAGACTCCTAGAAATGACATAGTGTCCCATTATAGCCTTTTTGATGAGCTTCCTAACTCATATCTATTTGATTCAAATTACATATTAACCATAACACCCATTAGAGTTTCTTATCCTAAAGCAAGAACCGTTCCCAGTGGTGCTTTCCTTCCT
This sequence comes from Torreya grandis, assembly GCA_037957365.1. Taxonomy (NCBI): domain Eukaryota; kingdom Viridiplantae; phylum Streptophyta; class Pinopsida; order Cupressales; family Taxaceae; genus Torreya; species Torreya grandis. Next base: position 615,623 of record JARHVA010003769.1, on the reverse strand, counting down.
GAAGTAGGAAATTATATATTTACCATTGGAGCTTCCTATTTTAAAGCAAACCCTCATTATTCCCTATGCCTTTGCCATCTTCAACTCATAGATTGGGACAAACAAAATATGGTCATATGCCTCAATGAGTTTGAAAATGAAGAATAAATTATAGAATACATGGGCCTACAAGATGGATTTCCCATTGGTGATCACAAATAAGGATTTGATTTTTCATTGGATCCTTCCACTTACTTTGGAGAGCAGGCAAAGTTTCTTCATCATAATAAAGAACAAAAATTGAGTTCTTCAAGTGAAAACCTCTTTGAGGTGCTCATAGATCAAAGAAAAAGTAAAGAAAAAGATAAGCCTTTGAGTTAAAACCTATTTTAGGCACTCCTAGGAAAGAAAGTTTGCTAATCCCCTTAGGAAATAGAAGGTCCATCTAGCCAAAGTTACATAGCCAATACAAGCAACTCTTGAGAAAAACATCAAATGTTTGAGCATCTTACTCTTGAGTTTTTATAGGTTTTTTATACTTGGCATTTACCTAATATGGTAGATTCAAATTCTTAATACTATTTAGATCTTTGGGAGGAACAACAAGAAGATGTGGTAGAAGAAGCTAATCATGATCATACTTTACCTATAATTTTGGAAGATAGATCCACACTCCTTATGAAAAACATGATAGAATTGAACTTGGGAATCTATGAGGATCCCAAAATTATTTATATTGAAGATTCCCTTACTAAAGCAAAACATGAGCATATTATATCCATCCTTAAGGATTATATAGATATATTTGCATGGGCATACTCTAACATGCCAAGCTTGGACCCTGATTTGGTTGTGCATCACCTTGTTGTCCATCTTGACACCAAACCAATCAAGCATTAATTAAGAAAGATGAATCCATGTGTCTCCCACTTGGTTAAGGCTAAACTAGAAAAGTTATTAGGAGCCAATTTTATTAGACCATGAGATTACTCTGAATGGGTTTCCAACATAGTCCCACTGAGTAAACAGACCTTGAGTATACATCTTTAAATTGATTTATGAGATATCAACAAAGAATTCCCCAAAGATGATTTTCCTCTACCCAAAATTGACATGATCATTGAATCTAATATTGTGTATGAAATTTTGTCCTTAACAGATGGATTTTCTAGTTACAATCAGATCAAGTAACTCCTAAAGACCAACACAAGACTGCATTCACCACTCCATGGGAGACATTGTGTTATCAAGTCATGCCATTTAGCTTGAATAACAATAGAGAAACATATCAATGCACAATAAATATCATCTTCCATGACATGATTCCTGACATTGTAGAGGACTATGTTGATGATATACTAGCAAAATCATGAACAAGAGCTAGACATCTTAATGTTCTATGAAGAATCTTTGAGAGGCTTCATGAATATAAAGTCCACTTGAATCCTAATAAATGTGTCTTTAGAATCACATCAAGGAATTGATAGGGTTAATTTTATCATAATGAAGGATCAAAGTCAACCCTATAAAATTCAACACTATTGTGGAAATGCCTCCACCAAACAATCTTAAACAACTATGAAGCCTGCAAGGAAAGATCCAGTCTATACGTAGGTTCATTTCTCAGTTGGTAGATAAGTGCCACCCATTTACTAATATTTTGAATAAAGGGGTAAAATTTCAATGGGATGAATATTATCAGATAACATTTATAATACTTGACCAATCCACTAGTCTTAAGACCACCGACATAGGGAAAGCCACTACTTTTTTATATATCACCCATAGAACATGTACTGCGGGTAATTTTAGCCCAACATGATGATCATGGTAAGGAACATGATATTTATTATTTAAGAAAAACATTGGTGGCTTATGAATGTAATTATATGCCTATTAAGAAGGCATGTTTATTTATGGTGTTCACCACTCAAAAATTGTGACATTCTATGCTAAATAATAAAACTATTGTCATTGCTAAGGTGGACCCTCTCAAGTTCCTCTTGTCTAAATAATCTCTTTAAGGATGCATAGATAAATGGTTTATGCTCCTAAGTGAGTTTGACATTGAGTACCTGAATCAAAAGGAAATCAAAGGACAAGTAACTGCTACCAAACTTTTAGAAACTCCTATTGAGGATACTCAACCATTCAAGTTTGACTTTCCAGATGATTTTATCATGATGATAGAATAAGAATCATAGGAACCAACATAGTGGATGCTCTATTTTTATGGATCCTTTGCATCCCAAGGATCTAGATCCATCATATTGTTGATCACACCACATAGGGATTTGATTCCTAAAGCATTCCATATAAAATTTCATTATACAAACAATATGTCTGAGTATGAGGCATTGATTGCAAGATTCTACCTTGATATATAGTGGAATATTCAAAGCTTAAAGGTATATAGAGATTCATAGTTAATCATCAATCAAACCACTAATTAGTATCAAACAAGGGATGACAAACTTGTTCCTTACAAGCAAATTGTTGATAACCTCAAAACACATTTTAAATCTCTATAGTTTGAATAAGTTCTAAGAGTAAACAATAGATCCACTGATACAATGGTGATGATTGGTTCCATGATTCAAATAGATGGTAGTGCTAAAGAGTATCAATTCTTGATTGAAAATATTCTTTAGCTTGTGCATGTTATAATAGATTCAAAGAGGGTATGCACCATTTTTGGTCCTAATCCCCCACCTAAGGTACCATGGTACCAAGATTTTTATAATTACTTCCATAGTCATGTCTTCCCTACCAACCTTTCCAACAACCAATAAAAATTATTCCTTCAGTGCTTAACATGTTATACTCTCCTTAAAAACATGCTTTATTGTCAAGGTTATGATGGAATTATTCTTCATTATTTATCTTTGGGAGAATCCAAGATGGAACTAGAGGAGGTTCATGAAGGAATGTGTGGGGCCCACACCAATGATGTAGTCTTAGTAAAGAAGCTCCTCAGAGTAGGCTATTATTGGCCCAAAATGAAGATCGATGCTCACAACTATGTGAGGAAGTGTGTTCCTTGTCAGAAACATGGTAACTTGATACACGTACCTTATTTACCACTATAGCTGATCATAACACCATAGCCATTCTCAACATGGGGTCTTGATCTCATTGGGAAAATTAACCTAACATATTTAGATGGTCATAAGAACATTTTGACTACAACCAAGTACTTTACCAAGTAGATTGAGGCCATTCCTCTCACTTATGTTACTAGGAACTAGATAGACAAATTCATTCATTACCATATCACCTATTGATATGGCATCCCGACCTGTATTATATTAGATAATGGTGGATCTTTTGTGAACCAAGATATGAAATTTCTTTATACAAAATTCAAGATCAAGCAAAAGAAATCAACTCCATATAAACCAAAATGCAATAGACAAGATGAGGCATCAAACATAACCATTTTAGCCATCTTGAATAATATTGTCAATGATGTTGGCCATAATTGGCACTTACAACTCTTTCCTACCCTTTGGGCTTATAGAACCAATCATCAAACCCCAACTAGAGCCACTCCATACTCCCTTATTTTTGGCACTAAAGCTATTATCCTGATCAAGATTAAGATACCATAATTATGAATATCACTAGAGAACATTGAAGATGATGAAGACTATAGGGCCTCATGGCTGAAAGAACTAAAACTTATTGATGGTAAGCATTTGGCTGACCTAGAAATTTTGTAGGCCTATTAGAATAGATTATGGAGAAGCTATAACTAGTGCATTCTTCCTCAAGATTTTGAAATTGGTGACCTAGTTTTGAAAGAGAACCAAAAGAACACGAATGCTAAATGATAAAATAAAGGTAAGTTTTATCCTAATTAGTTGGGACCATATATTGTCATGGTAAACTATGGATCAGGGGCATATAAACTAGTTAAACTTAATGGTGAAGAAATTCCAGAGCCCATGAACATCATACACCTTAAGAGGTTCTATGTATGCATATATTTGAACCATTGTCTACAAGACCCCTTACTTGGGGGTAACTTGTGCTAAAGTAATTTTATCCCATCATATTATCCTACCTTGAACATATTTTATACTACCTTGGCCTGCACTTCACGACTCTAGATAATGAAGGCTTTGAATCATTGGCACCCTGAACACATTTTATCCTATCCTGGACCATTATCGAAAGAGAACCATGTTATTTATCCCACTTTGGACCATCCATATTTTGGACCCTATTGTTTGGAATTCTTTCCTTAAGAACCATATTCTTTGTTATGTCTTGGGCATGTTGTAGGCTTGAACACTTTTTATCACTCAGCCAATTATGATCCTAATTATGTCTCATGAACATTATGAACATCCTTAACACTAGTTCTATAAAGTAGTTCAGCCATGATATTATTTTGTAACTTTAGACAAGATAACAAGAACATCTTCTCAGTTCAATACTTTTGCCACACTATTACAAATCAATGAATACAAATAATTCTTTAAAGTTACTTCATGTTGCACACTATTCTATATTACATTTGTTGTTATTTCTAGAATTTTTTATCTTATCAAGATCCTCTTTCTCACTAATTTGTGAGCATGGGCCATTGAATCTAGTTTAGCTATTTTATTGGAACCTTTACTCTCGATCATGCAACTCCTTGACTAGATGGTCCCGCCTTATGCATATTTTATACCAAAAACACCAAAAGCATTGGAAATACTTTGGAAATACCAAAAAAATCAAAACACAATCTGAAAAAGAACATAAACATTGTCTCGTGATTCTATACATTTATACATTCCTATCCCACCATGCTACACTCTTACCATTTTGCAAGTAAAGAAACACTAGTTCATCTTGTCCCACAGACTTTCCATTTTGCAAGATCATTATTTCTCATCCCATCAGCCTGTGTTTACAAGACCATTCTCATTTGTTTGTCATATCTTCCATTTCTTCTATAACATCAATCATGTTGGTTTGATCATTATTTTTCTTCTATCTCATTTCCTGGTAAAGCTACATTTGGCGTACATTTTATGTTGGAACATGCATCCATGGAACTATGTAGGTAGCATCCTCTTGTACATCTAGAGTTAGCTTATCCAACCCCTTCCTTTTCTTCTCTTCTCCCATTTATTCTATCGTTTTTCCTTTTTAATTATGGAATAACTATTGTGTCATTATTCTTTATTATGTTATGGTAAAAAGTAAAGCCTTTACCACACATACATGAACATTTGTCTATAAAATGAAATAACTTGTTTTTTTGTTTGTGTGTTTATTTTTATTTTCTTAGTGTGTTTTTGTGATTTCACACCTCTCCTTTTATTTCTTCTCATTTTTTCTTTTTATTACTTCTTGTCTCATATTGGTCTTGTGTTTCCTTATATGTTTTTGCTTATCTCATTTATGTTTCTATACATCTTGATGATTCGCATTGATCTTGATTATTTATATCTTGATAATATGTTATTAAGTTTTTATTAGACTATTTTGTTTATTTTATTTTTGTTGGTGTCTTGTTTTTTTATTTTACTTTTCTCTTTTGTGTTAAAGAATGTCTTGATGGTCCACATGGATCTTGATTATTTATATCTTGGTCTCATGTCATTAAGATGTTATTTATTTTTATTTTTAAACATTTTTATTCTTACTTAAGTCTTCATTGATCATATCTTGATTTCAAGTTAGGTTCATTTATGTTTATGTTTATCTTTTTCTTTGCTTTTTTGTTTAAATGTAAATAGATGTAAGTATAGTTTTGGTCATTGTTTTACCATTATCCTTAGTTATAGGTATTCACATTTGAACCAAATCAGTGCAATTGGAATATTATGTCATTATAAGTTATTAATACTTATTATTCCTAATTTATTTTTATATATTAAGCACTTTGTGCTCAAGCTTCAATGTCTTAATGTCAACACAACTCTAATGAATGATTCTCAAGAAAAATTTGCATAATCTAGGCTCATATTATGGAATTAGGCATATACGTAACATGAATTTTAGTACTCAACTCTATGATTAGACATGCATATCATTTCATAAATTATGAGTCTAATCAATTCTTGGTCAGTTTTAATCATTCTTCATTCCATTCTCTCCCAAACTTGGGTGAACTACATTGGCCTGAAGTTCATGTTGGAACATGAGTCCATGGAACTATATAGGCAATGCCCACTTATATTATACATCTAGAGTCATCTCAACCAGCTCTATTATTCTTTTCATCTCTTTCATAACTTTGTGTATTCTCATATTTTTGGTTTTATATGGGTTTTTAAGCCATTACACCATCATATGTACATTTACATGTACTCACTTTAACATATTTGTTGGATTATATCCTTGAGTTATTTTGATTGCCAATTTACCATGTTGGGGAATAAAATTTGAACAACATTATAATAAAATCAGCCCTATAGTGGAAAAACCATTATTTATTCTTTGTCAATGATCAAAATTAGCCTTACTAGGACACAACTATCTTATCATGATCAAATATACTTTATTGGGGAACTTCTTACTATCTTCTCTTTAGAGATCCCATTATAGTGGTTCTTCCCTTCCTAAAGTAGAACACTATCTCTTTTCCTCTAAATAAAAGCTATCCATACTAATTCCCATGATCAATGTCATAAGCGTGTAACTTATACTTTCAAATTGGGTATGTTTAAAGTGTGTCACTTTCATTTATGGATTATATCTTTCCCATTCCCCCCATCTACTAGGGACTATTATACCTCTAATTTTATTTTTATCATTAATGGTAATCACACATGAAAGAATTAGCTCATCTAGATGTCATCTATTCCATAGGTTAATCTATCACTTTCTCTCTCTTTTTGAGAGTCCATCCTTCTCTTTCATCCTAGTATGTCCTCTCGAGGGGGAATATTAGTCATTTACAATATCCTATTTACAACTCTTTTCTTTGAAAAATCTTGCTTCATTTTAATGTCTCACTATGCCTTCTCAAATAGGGGCAAAATTTAGACATCCAATTCCTAACACATTTGTGTTGAAATTATCAATCTTACTTGAATTGTACTCAACTGCACATTTTAATTCAAAATTCATAAAACACCCTAAATGGTTTGAAATTTTCATTTACAAGTGTCGATTTAGGTCAAATTATCCCTAAATAGGGTAATGCATTTTATGTGATACCTAACTTTGATCAATTTATTTCGAGTCAAAATGATGATTTCACTTTTTTGTGCTTTGGATCACTCTTTTATTTTAATTCATTGGTACACATCATGTACCTTTGTTATTTTGTGTTGGTAACATCCTAAATGGTAATACAGTTCCAACACATCTAACATCACCTTCCAATTCTTTTTGAGTCAAATTACAACCCACAAATATGACTTTTTGACCATTTTGATTAATTGAGGACCAATTTCAAAATAATTTCATAAATGTTGATTGACCTTGTTTAAGGTTAATTTATCCAAATCAATAACTTAAGTATATTTTTCATGGGAGTTGTTGAATATTTCCTTTTGGAAATTGATTTATATTAATTGCATCACTTAATGACATCATTTATTGAGAAGACATCCTTAGGCCATAAATGCATAAAATATTAGTATTATGGGTCTCCCATGCCTCATTAATACACTCTATTCCTCTTAAATACCCCTACATCCCAAATATTGATGATCCTATTTGTGAATTTTAATTACATAATTGAATTAATCCTTAGCCACACATCTAAATATTGAGATGGACAGTTTAGGTTAATTTTGATAAATTAAACAATCTATAAATAGAGAGGCTATAAACATAATTTTTAAGATTTATTTTTGCAAAGTTATAATGCTAAATTATCTCCATAACCCTTTGTGTTGATCATTATTTTTATCATCAAGATTCATTTGATAGGCTAGATTAGAGATTTCATCTATTTTGAGCCTAGTTTATGTAAAGAATTCTTGAGACATTGGAGGAGTTACCACATTTTTAATGAAGAAAATAACTCTTTATCATGGGATAATATGATTTTGAGCTGCACTTGTATGGTGAATCCACTTGGGAAGGTAATCAATATTACTTTCTTACAATTCTTTCTTGTTATCTTTTATAATCCCCGCATGAATAGATAATCTAAGTTTTGTTGTCTTTACTGCATTTTTCATGATTTATTAGACTAATGTTTGACCCATAATTTTATATAATCCTCTCTAAATTAATCATTGACTGTGTGTCTCAAGTCCCTTATCCCTAAATTGGCAAAACAGAGTACTTGGGAGTTTTATAAAAGTTTTAAAACATGGTTTCCATATGATTTGAGGCATCTAGATGATCAAGCCTTATAACCTATAGCATGGAGAAGCACCTTGAAAAGTTTAAATCATAGATATTTAATGGAGGTTGTTTTTTTGGGGTCCTAAAATTCCCTACAAAACACTAAAATCCTACAATATCATCTACATAATTGTGAGTTTGAGCAACCTTTATTTATAAGTTCATAAGATATACCACATATTCACACTTTAATGGTTAAAAATGGTTGTATTGAAGCCTTTATAGTATAATTATCATCCAATTAAGTTGGAATACCATGATTTAGGTCTTATGCACATTTTTAGGCATGCCTAATCCAAAAATTGCTCACCTATAGCTAGGAACCATCCTCCACATCATTCATGAGGATCTAAGGAGGTTGAACATGAAGGTATAAAGTGTGGTTGATGAAGTGAATTAAAAATGGAAAAAATTAATTCAAAATATCATATGATATAACTCTTATAAGATAGTGATAATCTACAGTTTTGGTACGTTAAAAAGGCCAACCACTGTTGACTATTATAGGCAGCTAAGTGGGAAAGTAGTGTTTCAATAGGTATATAGCTCAAGGGATGAGAAAAATGAAAGAAGAGAAGTATAAAATGAAACTAAGGAGATAAAAATGTTTAGTATGTTTTACCAAGTCTAAATTAAGCACCCTCACCTATAAGACCCCTCACAATCAACTATATATGACTATGAAGGGTAGAGAAAACATGTTTGGGATTCTTGAGGTTCTTATAATTTAAACATGTGAAAAATAGGTCAAAATATTTGTTTTATGACCTTAAAACCTTAAATTAATTTATTTACATATCATAAAATAAGTCTAATTGAGATATTGACACCTATAAGAATCATTTTGAGCTCAAAACAAGAAATATAGTCAAAAGTGGAAACTCAGTTTAACTGAGTAAGAAGTATCAAGGGGATGTGATAAGTGGAAATGATAAATTTTTTCAAAACATATAAAAAATGATTTCTATAAATTTATATTTTTATATCCATTTAAAATCATGTGTAAGGAGTTTTAACCATGCAAAACACAGTCTAAATGTAGATTTCTTGCACACAGTCCTTGCCTGACTGGTCTATCTTGGGTCCTTGAGGGTTTGAGGGGTAAAATGACATTATAAATGGAAAAAATTTGGTAAAAATAATATTTTAAACTAGGATGAGACCATAAAACTTTCTTTTTTAGTGATGAAATAGGGGAATTACCCTCTATTTTATCTTAGCTAGAAGGTACTTGCCTTTGTGCTTAAACCTACAAATCTTGAGGAATGGATAGAAGGGGTGAACCATAAGTTGTTTGAAACTTTAGGAGAGGTTTTTTGAGTTGAAAAATACCTAGAAAAACATTAATAACACATCAAATAATTATGGAACCCAACATAATTCTTTGGACCACAAAGGTTGTAGTCAGGTCCATGAGGGATGGTTAAGCCTAGTGTTTAATTGAGGGTCTAACTTCATTTATAGATTTAAGTATGATTAAAAATATATTGGAACTAATTTTTGAGACCATATAAAAGGTTTTAAATCATTTATTTTTAGGGGAAGACATGAGGATCTGTTTTAGGCTTCAAGGACAACTTAGACCTACTAAGCATGATTAGGACTAAAGTTCAAATGAGGTGCCAACTTAATTTACAACATTGCAAGAGAATTAAAATGAATTTATTGATGTTATTATGTTAAATATATAAGTTTATGAACAATTTTTATGCAAAAAAACCATATAGGAAGCCATTTTGAGACTTTAAGACAATTTAGGCTTGTTGGAATGGAAGAATGAACTTGATAGGAGAAGTTCAAATGCTCACATATTATTGGAGGATTTAAATGGAGGATAAAGGATTTATATTATGTTTATGAATGTATTTAAATATTAATTTGTGGAATTTTTTTTCAATTTGGACATCAGAGCTTTATGAATGAACTTTAAGAGGTCAAACTACTCAAAACCCTTATTAAACCCTTACAAGGACTAGTTTGGAGAAACAAAGTTAGAAAGATATTAAAATGGACCATTTTTAGTTGGATTATTATTTTAAATTGTAAAATACTCTCTCAAGATACTCATAATCATTTTTTTTGTATGAAATTGTATGGATAGGGTGTAAAATAAGGTATTTTTTACTATTTTAATTGTTTTGAAGTTTTCAAAAGGATTCTAAAGATGAAATAAAGTTTTGGAGGAATATTAATACTTATTATAACTCCAAATAGTAATTTAATTCATCATAAAAAATCCTATGTTTGTATAAAAACTTCATCTTAGCCAATCAAAGCTGGCATAGTGGACAAGCTAGTGAGAAGGGTGGAAAGCTTTAAGTGGAGTGATTTTAAGGTGTCCTTGATTATTATAAAGCCATGGATGGTATTTAAAATTTTAATAAACTCCATTATATCTATTTTCATGGGAAAATAAATCCAAATTTGAGGCAAAGTGTGTAGGGTACATGAAGGAGGAGTTTGTTGGATTGTAGATGATGATAGCTCCTTTCTATGTGATTTTGGATGACCAATCCGACAACCAATGCATAGAGAGGAATTTATTAAACCTTTAAAATTAATCAAAATAATAATACCTATCCCTAATAATTTTTATTATTTTAAAATAGGGCTAATCATGAAGGCAATTTTTCTAAGCCAAGATGAGGAGTTTTATGCCACTTTGCAAGAGTTTGATGACTTGGATGGACACTTCTGATTTATGACCTTTCATGGTCCATCCAATATACTATTATAATTCAAAATTAATTAATTATATTATATTTTAAATTTTATTTGTGACCCTTGGACTTTTCACTTTTCCTCTCTCTCTCAAGTTCTATAAGAGCTACCATTTTGGCCTTTGTAATCCAATACCACACCATGTATGGTTAAGACCTAATAGTTTTGACTTTTTAATTACCTTATAAAATAAAATTAAATATATTTTTATTTCATATATCATATTTTAAAAGTGTGTGTAGAGAGTATTGTGAATGGTTAAGAGATATTCGCTTATCCTTGCTTTCTCTCAATCCTTCCATGTTTGATGCAAGTGATTTCATGCCTAGCAAGTCATATAACTTGTTTTTAAGTGTATGTACATGTTATTAAGTGTAAAAATAAGTCTTATAATTTTAAAAATGATCTATTTTCCCACTTACCTTGGATAGTCTTGATGCATGGTGCCTTCATATTGAAATACTGATGTTAGCGCATTTTATGACTCTTAAACTAGTGTTGTATACCTTGTATCAAAATTTATGGAGTATAATAGTATTATGGTGAACATATTAGTGTATAAAATCTTATAATAAGTTTTATTTCATGTAATATTTTCCCATTTTTGACATAAATAATCAGTTAGTATAGGTGAAATTATTTCAAGTTACATCTATGGAGCTAGCCCTTCATTCTAGAAATTCATCTCACCAAATTGATTACCCATAGTAAGTGAGATGTTTCCATTGTGACACTTAGATGAGGAGAGATGATTCATCTCCTCAAAGGGTGAAAATATAAGTGAAAACATGAATGAGTTATATTTTCTAAGTATAGTCATTCATTTTAAGCTATAACTAATTTGAATGCCTTTATCATGTTAATTATAACCCCCTTGTAGACGTGAAATAAAAATATAACAAACATGGAAAACTTTAATTATACATATCTATGTTTACTATTTTTTAATTTCCTTTGAGTCCTAGCTATATATGAGTGTTGGCATGCTACATAATCTTGTATTAGATATTGGTCTTCTTATTTCTTGTCCAGCTTAGGTCAACTGCTAGTTTAGAAGACTTTTCATTTTATGTGGTCCACAAGCCTCTTTTATATATTACTATTCCCTAATTTAGATTTTATTTTGAAATTAATACCCACCTTAGTTAACACCGTCATCCTTACATCTACACCACTAGATTCATGTTCATCTATAACCAATGCAATCATGGTATACAATCTTTATCACTCACTATTATCCCACTAATAGTTTATTATAAAAGTAAACACCCTACAACTCATTCCTTTTATTGGAATCTCTTATTTATCCTAAGAAATTAGAGGCAACCTTGTAAAGGTCTTTGTGTTGTGTATAAAATTCACATAACATAAAATTAATTTGATGTTAGAAGGAAGGATAAACCCCCACCTCTATTATCATTAAAAAAATAACTTGAGTTGTACTAGAAGCATTTAAGAGATTAACAAGATATACCTTAGACAATAAATTACTATTTACACCTTTGGAAATCCATATGAAATTTAGGTTTGATAAAGGAATTAAGAGAGAGCCTTGATCCTAATAATTATCTCTTGGTAGACAACCTTCTCTTCTATTATTCCAAATGGCTCACTAAAAGGTTCCCTTTAGGTTCTCACTTAACCCAGAGGTTATGTTATCAAAAGTATATGATATATACATGATTTACCTATAAAACCTGAGAAATATCTACCATATTTTTCTCCCTTAGGAGGAATGACTATAGAATAACACATCAAGGCCTTTAAAATCAATTTAAGAATTATGAATGCAACCCACAAAGATGTGGCTTATAGATTATTTCCTTTCACATTGTAATATGTGGCCTTTGATTGGTTTTTGAATATCCTAGAAGGTTTCATCATGCCTTAGACCCACTACTAAGATACCTTTTTAGCATAATTTTTATAGGTCATGAGTGCATGTGTTTTTTACCAACATTTTTATAGTATGAAACGTGAACCTAATAGGCCAATCTAGGCATTTGATGCTAGATTTCAAAAGATGTATAACAATCTTGAAATTTCTTACCAACCTAAGAAAGTGTTGGCCCTAGATATGTATAAGAATACCCTAGACCCCATTACTTTCATCTTTATTCATATAGGTGCCAATGTTGGTATGTTACCTTTGGTTTAAGCTAAAGCTATTAACATGGATAAATAATTGAACCTCCAGTCATAGTCTTTAGGTTCTCTCAATATTGGTCCCATATTTTAGGATTTCAAACTGATTCCAAATGTAAACCAAAAATTTATAGACTAAAACCAAACCCAAGTGTACACTCAATGTGTTTAACCTAGGTTCCACTCAATCAACACCTAAGTTTCCTAAATAATTATACCCCTAGCCATAAAAATATGAGTCTATCATTAATATTAGTTAACACTACCACAACACAAGGTACTAATTCTAATTCTAAAAAAATAGAATTGGAATCAATCCAAATAATGGTCTATAAATTGAGTAATGAGTTTATTAGTATGTAGAAGAATATGGGAAACACTGGGGGATAGAAAACTAATCATAAATTTCTATTTTAGTTTTTTAACATGTCTTTTAATAGGTATGGACATGAATAAGAATAAAAAGTTCCATCCAATAGAGAACCAGATATGAACATCATGGAATCATTCCTTCCTAATTAGTGTCATGTACATAACACTATGCAATATGGTGAGTTAGACTACATCAAAATTTATAAATCTTTAGAGATATTTTAGATGGAGATGGACACATAATAAGGTTCTAAAAATTAGGTTGAACCATCCCCCTCTACTATTTAAGGACATCCAATCACCTCTAATGTCTTTGAAAACTATTAATCTCCATTCCTAGGAGATGATAATGAACCAAATAACAAGACATAATATATCCATGCCTTCCAAAAATATCATTAGGAAATAAATAGTTAAAATCTAAGAATTAAATAGCCTATGACTACTTCAACACCTTAGAATAATAATGTCATTACACCTCTGAATAATATTTCCACAAGCCACCTATACAAATAATTATATAGTTCATAACTACCTAACAAAGGATGATACAACATTTTTTAAGATGTGAATAAAATCAAGGATAACATCAACCTACATGAACTAGCCTAGATCACCAAGAAAATATAATTTCTACTTAAGGAACTGACTAGGAGAACATATTACAAATAAAAATTTGAACATTCAAATGTCATGGTATATAAATATAAGATATAAGTGTCATCATTATTATTGACCATTTTAATGTTCAAAAAGAATATACACAACTATATGCTTGAATCTAGATCATTGGCAAATATGATATTGACATATGTATGCCAAAATTTTGGTCTAACTCTAGATAAGTTAAAGAGAGTCATCTTCCAATTGGATAAATTATTATATCCCATGTGTCATTAAATTAAAAAATGTGTACATCCAGTTGGCATTGAAACTTTATGTGCAATACACCATTGGTAAATTGGCCATGGACATTCTAGAAGTATATGGTATGTTTCTAAGTTAGGATTGGTCAAACACATTAAATTGGTACATGGCCATCAACTTCTCACACATGTGGATATCATCGAAGGGGATGCCCAACCATATCTAAGTAGACCATGATCTAAATATGAAACATCTAATTACATAATATAACACCACCAATGAGAAAGTAGACTTCATATCTTCTCGTGTGTGTGTGTATATATTTACTATTAGATAATAACATGTGTTATATGAAAAATAATTTGAAGGCCCTTATAAGCTATGGATCCTTCACATTAATGGAGCTAGATCAAAATAAGGTTATAAGTTTTTAATGGCCCTTACAAATACAAAATATAAATAGTACCTAGATGCTTACATACTACATTTTATTTTCACAAAAAAAAAAGTTGAGTACGAATCATTAATCATAGGCCTGTAGTTTACTTTAAAGCACAATGTCAAAAAGATATAGATATTAGGAAACTTTGAATTAGTTGTTAACTAGAATTTTAAAAAATATTAGGGAAAAAATACTTATCTAAAGAATTACAATCACTGATCTTGGGACTTGATTGAGCCTTTTGAGTCATTGAGAAAATAATTAGACATTGGATTCATTAACTACCTCCGTGGTTAATTTGATACCACTTCAGGAGTCAAAAATGCAAAAGTACTAAATAGATTTGGTGACATTACCTTTTATCCCTTAATAACATGGAAAAATTCTAAGTGAACCACATCTCATTAGGCATTGTCTCATTAAAATGAGATTTTGATGTGGATCCTCATGCTTAAAAACATAAACAAATCAAATCCACTAAATCTAATTTCACTAAAAAAAATCTAAGAACTAACTAACATCCCTAATTATTGAACATAGGTCTACATTGCATAGAAAGCAAAAATTATATGATTAAGGGATTGCTTACTAAGTTTAAATATGTCATCACATGGACATATGATGAATTTAATATATTTGACCCTAGGGTGATCACTCATATAATTCCCCTAAATATAGAACATAAGTCATTTAGGAAAATATAGAGGAAAATGAAAGTAATCTTGAAGCCTCATACAAAATAGGTATAAAAGCTAATATATGCCAAAAAAATTCCCAATTAGGCACTTGACATGGGTATCTAATCTCATACCAATTAGAAATAAGGATGGATAAAATAGACTCTCCATTTATTTTATGAACTTAAATAAAGCCTTAAAAAAGGATAATTACCCTCTACCCTCATTGGATGTGGTAATGCAGATGGTAAGTAGTTATGAGATGATGTCCTTCTTGGATGTATTCTCAGGATACAATCAGTTATTGTTCAAAGTAGAGGATAATACAAAGATATATTTCATAACTAAGTGGGGATTTTTTTCATATAAAAGGATTTCATTCAACCTAATCAATTCAATAACCTATTTCTAGATAGCAATATATTTTTACTTATAGGGATTGGTGGTGAAGTGTATCATCATATACATGGATGACCTCACTATGTTTTCCAAGAATAGAGTTGACCATGTAGACCATCTGTAAAATGTTTTGTATAGATGTATAAGATATGGATTCTCCTTCAATCCAAAAATCAACATCTTTGGGGTTACGAAAGGAAAGTTGTTAGGGCATATATCACCAAAAATGGGACCTCCATTGATCCATAATGATTCCACGCTATCTCCAAGTTGACTCCACCTAACATCAAGAAAGAGATAAAGTATTTCTTTGGTAAGATTAATTTAGTAAGGAAGTTCATTTCTAGTTTTTTATAAATTAGCAACCCCTTAAATCCCCTGTTGAAACAAGATGCTAAAATTGAGTGGATAATAAAATCCAAGAAATCTTTCCAAGATATCAAGATGGTAATTGCTTAAGCTCTAGTTTTGATTAATCTATATTTTAATAAAGATTTATATATTTATTCATTCACATTAGAACACATTATTATTGTATTACTTACACAAAATATGGAAGATAATGAACATCTCGTTGGCTCATGAGAACTAATCTGAAGGATATAAATTTAAAATTATCCATTATTGATAAACAAATATTTTCCTTGATAAAAAATGTCAAGAAATTTAGGCATTATACCCTGAGAAACAAGACATTCTTTATTATCCCATATCCATATTTCAATCTCACGCTTGGCCAAAATGAGTTGGGTGAAATAAGTGGAAATGGATGGCCAAGCATCAAGAGTTTGACCTTGATATCAAACTATTTAAAATGGTTAGGTTATATGGGATAATCTAATTAATTTCCAAGACTAATCCACAAATCAACATTGAGTAAATCAATTAGACTCAGGTGGCTATAGGTTAATGGTACTCACAAATCATCCATTACCTACTCACAAGTACATGTCCCCCAAAATTGAAGAGAGAAAAAATGAAAAATCATACTCAAATCAGCCTATTACATGATAAGAAAAGGAATTTATATATATATAATACTATGAAGACATATATCTAAGATGTGTTTCAAAAGAAGAGGCTAAGGTTATCCTAGATAATGTATAATATAAGATCAGTAGTGGAAATCCATCAAGAAATACTATATCCTATAAGATTTTGAGAATGGGATATTATTGGACCATAATATTCAAGGATGTGCATAACCATGTTAGTAAATTTCATGAGTGATAGGTGTTTGGAAACATGGAAATAAACATTGCCATGCCTTTATAGTTTGTCATTTAAGGACACCCCTTTTCCTAATGGGTCCTTAATTTCATTAGTGTAATAAAACAAAATTAATCATCATGAAATACATTTGTCCTCAAATCCAAGGATTACTACACCATATGGAGAGAATTTGTAAAAAATAAATCTAAAGTCATTTAAGTCATCAAGTTCTTGGAATAAAACATAGTGACCAAGTTTGACACACCCATTTCCATGGTCTATGATAAGACTCCATCATTCTAGTTTGTTGAATGTACAAAGTGGACCTATAATATTAATATTAATCCCAAGTTATCATATAACTATTATCCATAAGGAAATGGAGTAGATGAGTCCACTAATAAAAACTTGATGGACACCATGAATAAATTTTCACTTATTCAAATATACACTATGTGTAGATAAAACTAGGCACAAGCAAGCTCTTAAGGCTTCACAATGTTTTTGGTATTATTGAGAGTAGCTACTAAGAGAGGGGGGGAGCTGAATTAGTAGATAAAAATTTAGATTCAATTCAAAATCCCATTCATTATTCATTAATATGATGTAGCAACATGAATATGAAAGCTTAAACATCCAAAGTATGAACAAGAGCATACATGTGAACACATAATTTATGTGGGAAACCCTCTAGGGTAAAAACCTCACTCTCAATATTTCAAACCAATGAAATATAGTCATACATAGATATAATAAACATGAGGATTTTTACTAGCACCAACTGATCAAGGAGCATCCACCCCTCAATTTAGTCCATCTCTAACTAGACCTTTAACTAGTTCCAACTAGTAAGCAGGCTACAACCCCCTAGGTGATTAAGAATCCACTCAGCCACCTCTACTATGATATCCACAACTACTATGATGTCTTCTACACATAATGATGACCTTATCTTGTTCTAACACCTAAAAAAATACTTCTCTTCTCAAGGTAGACACATCTACCTCATTCGCTTAACCAAGTCACCCTTTAGACTATTAGGTATAATGACTTGTTAGCTCATGAACATGATCAATAAAACATGAATAACACTCTTCACCATATTATGGTCCTAAATGACCCATATATACTCCTTTACTAATCTCTTCCCTTCACTTGGATACACTCTCCTCTCACACCTACTCAAATAGGCTAATTTGACCTTGTATATATATATCACTCCATCATCTACCCCATCTTAGTTAGATAAGATACATGAAATACTTGTATTAACCTTATGAATGATCCTCATAAATGTTATAAATACAAATAAAACACTCCATAGGTCATCCATAATTCAAAATAAGCTTAATCCTCCTTTAGATCTCAATTAGGCCTAATGCATTAGCCCTTATAGGTCATTCACCATATATGATCATCTCTATGAATAACAACCCTCACCAATACTTCAAAAAAATAAAAAACACCTAAAATATATCTTTATCACTCCCACATGGTTCTAAAACAATATGTAAATCCAATTCATACCTTGAACCAAGCCTTTTAGACTACTCGCTAATAGGCCTAAAATCCCATAAAACACAGTCACATAAAACTGAAGCATAAAAAATATTTTATCAAAAAAAACCTAAAAAAACACATGGATAGGTCATACATGACTTTAAAAACACCTAAAAATACATTTTTAATCTTCACACAGCTCACATAGGTCCAAACCAACTCACACAAATTGCTTACTCAAATCGGTCATGCACACTAGCAACTCAGTCAAAGATCTTTGACTACTCTAACCAAAATAAAGATAAAAAATGAAGACCAAGGCCATGTAATAAAGATATGGGACTCATAAAATACCAAAAATATCTCACTCACCTCAAAATATACTTATATTATCTCAAACTAGCCTCTTTAAATAGGCCACTTCAAACTGCCTACAAGCTCCAAAAACTAGTCATGATGAACATGACATATAAAACTTGTGTATACACTTCCTTGATATTATAATTAATTAATTTAAACCTCCAAAAAACTTATAACATTTAAAGTCACAAAATTCATATGATTCAATGGATACTTTGCTATTACAATCCATTCTCACCATCATGGGTTATAATATCTTGTCTTATATAGACTAGTCATTTTTTGAGCTCCTTTTAGCTATTTTATAAGCACAATCAACACTTAAATATAAGTGAAGTAGGAGGGATAGGTATTTAAATAATATCCCAAACCATTTTTTCCATCCCTAAACACTTTGACTTAATCATTAAATAGGTTCTCACTCTGACTGGCTTTTGTTCACTATTTGCTCCATTTCCACTCTAGCAACTAGTCAACTTAATTTACTTATATAATTGACACAATTAATATTTATTTCAAAAACAAATAGATTTAATTAAATAAAAATTCTTGGCCTTAAATCTCTAAAAACTCTTATGTGTTGACTCAGTTAACCCTTCTTGTAGCACTAAAAACTTTAGAAACAAGCATATTTTTGTGCCTTCTGCTCACTGCCCTGACACACCACTACCACCTGGAGATGAATATAATAATACTATATAACTTAAAATAGTAAAAATTTATCAACCAATCCATTTTTTTTCCTTTATATCAATATCTCTCCAATCACTCCATTGTGAGGGTTTATAAAGGGTTTCTGACTAGTTTACATTCTTAACCAATGTTCATAAATCTCTATCCCTCAATCCAATAAAAAATAATTGGAAAGGATTATTAGGTAAATGTGCCACCTCTCATAAAATTCTCAAGTCCCCATGAAAATTCTACATGAACTAGTGAACACTTAAACTTTCCTCTCGAGCTTAAATTACACCATTCAAGCCACCTCTAAAACACATGAAGACTTTTATTGACTTTATATCTCATTCTCTAACCTTTGATATCATAAAAATGATTGAAAAAACTTCCCTAACCATCTTCCATGAAAAAAAATATTCATCAACCTACAAACACTCTTTTCCCCTTCATAAGGCCTCACTAGCCCACCTAGGCCAATTAGGTAAATGGCCAAACTATCTTACAGACCACTAGCCATATCTTGAAAACCATATATATAACTTATCATCACCATATACATGTCCAAAATGCATATTTAAATCATATTAAGCTCCTTATCATGATATATCTCTAAAAATACTCAAAACCCCATAGGTAACCACACATGGTCAAGCCCACAAGGCATAGGATGACTTACACTCCACCTAAAGACCACCAAGAAGGACTCTAATTGATATTTTAGTCACATGTACATACAATTTAATTTCTCTCCATGCTCTATTCCATCCACTCATGCTTCCACATAACCAACTGCTTGCACAAACTTTCACTAACAACTAAGACTGAGCTGAGCACTAAGATCATGCATATTAGACCAAGAGGACTCTCATGCCACTTTTTCATCAAAAATACCACTTGAAATAAATTATAAAACATAACTACCACTAATCTCCCAACAATATCCCCCTTTGTCATTGATGGCAACACCTCCTTTACTTTGTCCCACTTTGCCAAAATGATAAAGTAGACTCTTCTACCAAACAAGCTCTTTTATCTTTAATAAATAAATTTAGGGAGTTGAATCAAGTACAAAAATAAGATATCATACCTTTCTTCTTTCATCCTATTAAACTTAGAGCACACTAATTGTCAGTAATAGATCATAATGCAACCATAGTGTTCCCCTTTAAACTAAGCTCCCTTCAAGAACCAACTCAGGTCATAGATCTAAAAGACCTATAATATACTTTAACCTAACAAATAATAAATCACACTATAAAACTATAAATATATACAACCCATGCATACCTATAGTACCTCCAAGAATAGATACCATTACTTTAAACAACAACAAGATCACCATAACACTATGCAAGCTCACATAACTTTGCCCTCAAGGCACCCTATAGACCACCAAAGACAATTAAATTATAGAAACATACTATATTAATTCTTATAATATACCAACCTACTCATATAGAACCAACAAATCTAACCTTCTTTGGAAATATATCACAAAATTTCTCAATTTCTCCACTAGGCCTACTTATACCTCTTATAGCCATGTCTAGCCATTACATACATCATAAATCTCTATGTGTGAACATTAAAATCATGAAATTACATATTTTAATTTCACTACCATTCCCCCATAGACATTCTAGGATTGAGCTTCCAATTCATCCTCGTTAGAATACTTCCTTCTTTATCCCTTTTGGCCAATTAGGCCTCCTAAAAGACCAAAAATTGAATAACATGAAATATTCTTACCTTCATATAATTGTAAAACCTGTTTCAAATACCCATTTTGACCTTTCAACTTTTTTTAATCTTTCAGCCTCAAACTCCAAATATAGACCACTTATCTAAACATGCCCAAATCATAAGGCCTTCAAGCAACAAGTAGTCAAAAGTCAAGCTCCAGTCAACACCATAAATTTAAACTTATTCCACACTTTTAGGTCACATATCCACAATTTTTTACAAAATTTCAAGCTCCTATTCCATGAGTAACCATGACTTCATTTAAGCTACCAAACACATGCTCATGAGAAGAGAAGCCAATGACCACTCAAAATGCTCCATCTGGCATAAAAAGATTCAAAAACATATGTATAACTTGAATCATGTATAAAACACATTTCAAAACCTTAATAATCATATAAAAATTTATTATACATCTCCATTCATTAGATGACCCTTGAAACCAAGTAGACTGGATACGCAGGCTCATTACTTACAACACGCACCTTGACCAAATGGTCAAAATCACACTTGGGAATTTTAGGAGCATCTAAAATTTATATACCCTTCTTTGAAATGGAAAAAAAAAAAAAAACCTTTAAAAATATATTATTTACCTTCTATCCACCTTGAAACACTCAAAGAGCTATATTGGCACCTTCTAAGCAGTCATCACTACCAAAATAAGTCAACTCTGACTTTTGACCACAAAAATCACATTTATGCTCATCAAGAACTCAGAATACCTAGGAATGACTCATGGAAATATTATACATGCTCACATACAATTAAATACAATTTTTTCCTTCAAATAACTACCCATATCAAGTATATAAAAATGATCAAAATGCACTTTATGACCAAGAGACCTAAACATACCTCTTTAACAACCATCCTTGCTTATGTACCTTCACTGACCCGTAGGAAAAATTATACATCCTCAAGTAGGATTTAACATCTTAAAAACATGTAAAAATAATTTTTTAATCATTATTTAAAAAACACAAGCCATTAAAACTCAAATCAAAGATTAACTTCTTATGGAGCAACTCAACCTCATGAACAAGACAACTTTGCATGTCACAATCTTCAACCTCTCTTTTTATACAAACAAGACCTAGCCTAATAGCTTAGAATTATGGGAATCTTTATATAATACAAAATATATTTATATGTCCTTTTTAATACCTTTTAAGGTTACCAAAATATCAAGAGACTACTGCAATTAAAAAAAATCCTTCATGAATACATCTGCAGACTCCTTTTCAATTATACAAGAACCTTGTGATGCTACAAGACATACTCATCTTCAGAATATTGTGAAATAATTAATTATTATTCAATTATGAAATGAATACCTCTTATACCATATAAATATTCTTGAAGACTCTTCTTATATATATAAATAATTAACTTCAACAAACACTATCTGGATTTAAAAACTCAAAACTTATTTTCTATAGAACACTGAAACCCTCTTTATGATATCAAAAACATTAAAACACATTTTTCATGACCTTATGGGGTCACCTATATATCATAAAACATTTTCATATACTTTGATCAGCCACCTTGAGTGGCTAATATTACCATTTAGCTCAGCTAGTCACACAACCTATCAATTTTGAGACACAATCAACTTCCATGGAGATTTTCTTTCAAAGACACACATCCAGATATTTCTTATTGAATGAGACCATGTCATATACTTTATTTCCATTTTTTATGAGTCTTATCCATGCATATATATCCATAATACATTAGCTTTTACTTATAAATCTTCATTGACTATCATATCTTCTATAGGTCTCAAGGAAACCTAATTCCAATTACCCTACTTGCTTCAATGAACAAATAATGAATCAATATTGTCCATAAATTATTTAAAAATGACTTACTCCTATAAAAATACATTTATGACAACTTATAATAAATCTCACCATGCTTAAAATCTCTCAAATCACTTGCATATATTTCTAAGCCACCATTAGGCTATGTTTCTCCTTCAATTGTGGACATCTACCTTTCAAGACACCTACACATATTTGTACCTATCATGATTTTTTAATACGAGACCATATTCAATAATCCCTATCATAAACATAGGTTTGATCTTATCTTTGGCTTCAATATAGTCCTTCTTTTAATTTGTTAGTGCCAACATGTAGACCTTTATGTAGACTTCAACTATGATCTTCAATGAGTTATCCATCATAGTGAAACCTTAAAAATTAATCAATATTGAAATAAAAAATCAAAAAACATGAATAACCATGACATCAACCACACTAATCAACAACAACTCCAACAACTCTGCCAACAAGCTAACTAGGTAGACAATAACCAAGCTACTCATAAGATCACCTTCCAAGTTGATTAAGCCTCAAGAAGGACCTTATATGATACTAGTTATTGAGATTAGATACTAAGGGGGGTGAATTAGTAGACAAAAATGTACATTTAATTCCAAAACCCATTCATTATTCATTAATATGATCTATCAACATGAACATGAAAGCTTAAACATCCAAAGCATGAACAAGAGAATACATCATGTGAACACATAATTTATGTGGAAAGCATTCTATGGGAAAAACCAAATATTAATCCTAAAAACCAATGGACTAAATTCATATAAGTATATAACAAACATGATACTTTAGACCCGCACCAATTGATCAAGGAGCATCCACCCTTAAATTTAGTCTAGCTCCAACTAGCAAGGAGACTACAACCCCCTAGGTGATTATGAACCCACTAAAAAAAATATACTATGATGTCCACCACTATTCAGATGTCTTTTACACCTTATGATGACCTTATCTTGTTCTAACACTTGCAAGATTGCTTCTCTTCTCAAGGCAAACATACCTACCTCATTTGCTCAACGAAGTCACCCTTTAGACTAATGACTTATTAGCTCATGAACATGATAAATAAAACATGAATAATCCTATTCACCATCTTATGGTCCTTAATTAACCATATCTACTTCTTTACTAAGCTCTTCCCTTTGCTTGAATACACTCTGCTCTCACACCTACTCAAATAGTCTAATTTGACTTTGTATATATATCACTCCATCATCTAACCCATCTTGGTTAGACAAGATAATTCACATGATTGTATTAACCTTAAAAAATATCCTCATACATTTCATCAATCAAACTCAAACACTCTATAGGTTATCCCTACTTCAAAACAAGCTCAATCCTCTTTTAAATCTTAATTAGGCCTAATGCATTAGCCCTTATAGGTCATTCACCATTTATGACCATATACATGAATAATATCCATAAAAAATGATTCAAACACATAAAAAATACCTAAAATATATCATTTATCACTCCCACATGTGTCTAAAACATCTAAAACTTCAATTCATACCTTGAACCAAGCCTTTTAGACTACTCACTAATAGACCTAGAAACCTAGAAAACACAACCATATAGAACTGAATCATATAAAATATTTTCTCAAATAATAACCTAAAAAATAAATGGATATGTCCTCCATGAATTATAAAACACCTCAAAATCCATTTTTCATCTTCACATAGCTCACATAGGTCCAAACCAACTCACACAAATTATTTACTAAAACTAATCATGCACACTAGAAACACAGTCAAAGATATTTGATTGATCCAACCAAAATAAATACAAAAAATGAAGAAAAATGAAATATAATTAACCTATTAGAATCATAAAATATTAAAAATATCTCATTCACCTAAAAATCTACTCATAATAGCTTAAACTAGCCTCTCTAAATAGGCCACTTCAGACTACCTATAAGCTCCAAAAACTAGTCATGATGAAAATGACATATAATAATTGTGTAGAAACTTCCTTGATCTTAAAATTAATAATATTATCCTCCAAAAAACTAATAACATTTCCAATCAAAAAATTTATATGTTTCAATGGCCACTTTACTACTGTAAACCATTCTCAATGTCATGGGTTCCAATATCTTGTCTTACATAGACTAGTCATTTTGTGAGCTCCTTTTAGCTATTTTATAAGCACCATAAAAAACTACACATAAGTTAAATATGAATTATATGTCTTTAAATAATACATAAAACCATATTTTCCATCCATAAACACCTAAAAGCAATCCTTAAATAGGTTCTCACTTTGACTAGATTTTATTCACTATTTTCTCCATTTCTACTCTAACAACTAGTTAACATAATTGACTTAGATAATTGACATAGTGACTATTTCTTACCAAAAAAATATATGGAATTTATTAAAAATAATTGGAATTCAATCTCCAACAAATCTTATGTGTTGACTCAGTTAACCCTACCTGTATCACTAAAAACTTCAAAAATAAGCATATTTCTATAAAATCTGCTCACTTCCCTAACATCACTACCACCTAGAGATGAATAGAAGAATCCTATATACCATTAAATATTAAAACTTGGTAACAAAATCTATTATGTCTACTTTGTATAAATATATCTCTAATCAGTCCATTATGAGGGTTTATAAAGGGTTTTTGACCAGTTTGCATTCTTAATAAATGTTTATAAAGTTCTATTCTTCAATCCACTAAAAACTACTTATAAAGGCTTCTTAGTTCCTTATTACACCTCTCCCAAAAGGATTAGGTCACCATGAAAAGTATTCATGAACTATTGAACGTTGAAAATTTCCTCTCGAGCTCAAAATGCACCATTCGAGACACCTTTAAAACACATGAAGTCTTTTCTTGACTTTTTATCTCCTTCTCTAACCTCAGATATCATCAACATGCTTTAAAAATATTTCCTAACCATATTCCATGTAAAAACAATCTTAATAAACCTAAAAACACTCTTTGACCCTTCACAAGGCCTCACAAGCCCACCTAAGCCAGCTACATTAATGGCCAAACTATCTTGCAGACCACTAGACACCTCTTGAAAACCATATATCTAACTTCTCAAAATTTTATACATGTCAAAAATTCATATTCCAAGAATAATAATCGCCTTATCATGATATAGCTCGTAAAGTACTCAAAACCCCATAGGAAACCACACATGGTCAAGCCCATAAGGCATAGGATGACTTGTACTCCACCTAAAGACCACCCAGAAGGACTCCAATTTATCTTTAAATCACATGGAAATACCATGTAATTTCTCTCAATTATCCATTACATCCATTCATGCTTCCATATAACTAACTATTCCCACAAGCTTTCACTAGCAATTAAGACTAAGTTGAGCAATAAGATCATGCATATTAGACCAAGAGCACTCTCATGCCAATTTTTCATCACCAATAACACTTGACATCAATGAAAACACATCATTACCACCAATATCCCAATAGGTATATAGATAAAAACTAATGTTTCCCATTACTCTCAAGATACCAATGTACCAATTCATGCAAGAGTATATGGGTGAAGATTAAAGAATAAAATATAGACTACTTAAGATAGTCTAGTTAGAGGATGTAAGAACTAAAGCATTATATAAATTCAACAAACATCAAGATATTATAAAATAGTGGTTTGACAAGAGATCCAAAATTAATTCCTTTAAGATCCAAGGCCTACTGATTTTACGGGATAACACACATGAAAATAAGGGATAACATGATAAGTTCACTCTTTTATGGATTGAACCTTATTAGATATCATAAATCCTTGGTAATAATGCCTTAAATATGAGTGAAACCCAAGGTAATTACCTTTCATTTCCAGTCAATGGGCAGTTCTTGAAGTACTACTTCATAGCTACTCCAATTGGAGATACACCAGAGTGAACTATAAGTGGATACTTATATTAGGACTGGATTATATTTCTTGGTTGCTTGTTTTTAATTTCATTATCTTAGTTCCCTAATTTATAGGTTGGTTATATAATTTGTATAACTGAATCAAAAAAAATTAAGATAAAAATACACAAGGATATGAAAAAAATAAGGGGGTTATATAAGGAAACATAACTAGTTCTCATAGGAATTCACTCTGATAGTACTAAGCTTTCTAGAGTCAAGGTATGTATTATGACTAGACTAGTTTTTATGAGATTGAATATGTTTAATAGCATTTTGGGACTTGATCTGATATACTCAATGTAAATTTAGAAAATCTTCCCATTTTACAATATTTATTGCTCTAATAATATGCCAAATATTGGTTGAAAATAATAAACATAGGACTAGATATACATTGATAGGGATGTATTAATAAATAAGTTTTCTTATTCATACTCCTAGCCAATGGTGGTTCCCAACCCCTTCTCAATATTTGATTAAAAAAAAATCATACAAACTGATATAGGATTGGTGATTCAAGTAATCTCTTCCAGGGCTTTGGATGCCTAGGTTTTATTAGAGTAAGGCTATGAGTGGGACCAAAGGTATATCTATTAGGGCTGTGAACACCTAGATAATAATAGATCAATACCCAGTCTTATTTTTATTATTTGGATACTAAATTATAAGTCAAAATTATAACTATAGTGTTTATTCAAGCCTCTTCTAAAATTTTACAACCAAGGGAAATCGTTGTCACTATAACACACAAATCCAAAGAATGGTAAGGTTAGTATGTTGCATGAATAAATAGGATTTTCTTTAAGAGTTTTGTATTATATATTCTTTGTTTGTAGGATCTTAATTTTTCTTATAATATGGTGTTTAAATTCTAGTTTTTAAAAACATTTGGGAGTATTTCTATTATGAGTCATCATTTTTAATACCCTAACGCACACACCCCATTTGGATTTTAAAATAGGAACCCATTAAAATTGGAAAAAAACTATTTTAGGGGGACCTATAAACCTTATAAGTACATGATATAATGTTTTTTAATTTATAGACTAAGGTTATTTACCTAATTATAAATTTTAGATAAATTCAAATCATAAAAAAATCAAAGCTTGAATGAGTATTTTGAGTTATCTTAAACCTTTAGTTTTCACAAACTCTTTTCAAAAAATGAAACTTTGGTTTATTTACCAATGGAGCTAATATTTTATTTATTCTAGTGTCCCTTCATGTTATTTATGATCATATTAATATCTACTATCATTTTTTAATCTCCAATGATAGGGTTGCATATTCATTATAAAATACAGTGACAAGTAGCACCATCATGCCACCCAGAGCCTTTTTTATTTTACAAAATTTATAACTCTTTATATAGCCTCTGGGATATGAAACAATGATAGGTGGAATGAAAACATCATGTGGAACCTTTAATGTTAATAACAAATTCTATGTGTTCAAGTTCATTGAGCACTAAGATTTTACCACGTGGATCAATCACATTAACTCTAAAACTTAGAGACACTACATAATTGTCAACAGTTTAATGGTCTTGAGCTTCCACATTTCAAACACTCAACACTTAGAAAATTTACAATGAATGGAACCATAGAAGCATTTAAAATTGTAATGATTTATAGTTTAATTTTCCTAATCACTTAAGCCCTGAGATTATGTCATGTGGCTCATTCACATTAACTTGGAGCTTTGGAGCAAGGAAGTAAAAATCATAAATTTAATGGTACCAAAACCCTGAGTCTATAAGATTATTTGTCTTTGAGATCATACCATGTGTTATCCTTCAATTAAATGGAGCCTCTAAAGCATACATATCCAAATACATAAGTAATAATGGCCCTGACCTTTTGAGTTCCTGATGGCTTCTACATTTTGAGTTGCTACATTCCCAAGATTGTGTGCATTGGTTCAATTATGTTAACTTGTAACTAAAGAATATATAAATATTAGTATAAATATAAAATATATATATGAATAAGCATTGGATTTTTGTCACAATCTAAAAGTGATAAGGAAAACAATCCATTAAATGAAGAACTAATAGTTGCCTTAGGAAAGATGATTGGACATGTAAATTTAACTAAATATCACCATTTGGTAAGAAACTAAACTCACCAAAGATAATTGGAATATTTAAATTGAAATTGAAATTAAACCAAAATTTTTTTACCTGCATTAATGACACATAATGCACTTGAGTTTTATAGAAATATATGTAAAATCTATGAAAAGGAAAGTCAGTTTGCCATTACTCTTGATTCACCATTGCATTTTCAAGCTCTCATGCATTTAAGAAGCCCTAATTCTTAAAATTCACTAGAAAAAACAAACCAATCCAATTTTAAAGAGAATTAAAGTATCCCAATTTAAATTTTGTCCTCTTCAAATCAAATTTATCCTGATACTCCTATGCATTCATTTTTTGGGGGACCTGAATATACATATATAATGTTTTAGAAGAGTACCCTAGAATTGAAATTCATTTGCTACTCATGTATATGGGAGGAAGTAAAATATATGGCACCATACATTACTCAAGACCATATTTATCTATATAATTACTACATAAATAACCTATTTCCATCAAAACACAAGGCTTTCACCAAGAAAAAAACAAAACTAGAGGTAATCACTTGCATTGACCTATTAAGAAATTTAGTTTTAAATGGAACATTTGTTGGGTATTGTATTTATTTTATAAATAAAAAAAGAAGTCTTCTATATTTTTAGTAGGTATTTTGAATAGCATCTTATAATTATGTATCATGAGTTTGTATACAACCAAGTATCATCCAATTTCTAGGTAGAGAAAAACACTATAAAGGGAAAATTGAAATGATGGCTTCTAAAAGATTAAAGGATGAACCCAAAAGGGGAGATTTCATCTAGTTTAATATTCAAATTTAGACCTAGAATTAGGATAACCATGGATCTCTTTAAGTGTTTGTACATTTTTCCTAGCATTGTATATGTCCAAGTCGAATGGGTCCCATTACTTGACATCCTTCTAATGTCTAACCAAATAGTCGCCCTAGGAGAATTCATAGGCACCAAGATGAAGGCACACATGTATTACCCTGATCAAAGATCTTCAGACCATAGTTTATACATGATGTCTTAATTACAAGACGTAGTAATGGGCACTATTTATAAGAGTCATGGGCAATTATGGCATCCATCAACTGAATACATGGAAAACAAAATTGGGGAACATTATTCCTTCATGTTTATATATAGGTATAATAATGAGATATAGAGGATATGTGATGAGGTATACCCTCAACTATTTAAGTCATTTCATGTCACTCTAATGCCTAGGTTATCTAATAATATTATAAAACCCTCAAAAAATGGGGTGGATTATTGATTCTACCTAGATGTCACTGCCATCAGGATAGAAGGCACCATGACTTCAATATTATTATTTCCACACTATGTAAAAAAAATAACTAAACATTAAATAAAATTTCAAATATTTAATAGTATTGATTAAGGATTGGGCCAAAATTACTAGGATTACTAATTTAAGACCCCTCTAAGCATTAGGAAAATGAAATATGTGATTAGGCCACATTTCATCTAGGATGGTAAGATTAGAACTAATTATAACCTAAAAGTGGCACCATTAAAGGAATAATATCCAAGGAAAAAGGTAAGGGGATATATGTAGCATCTCAAAGATATTGATAAGGTGACCATGTCATATGGTCACCATGAATATGATTATGATCATGTATTCCTAAATCCCTCAAATGACACTAAGGTACGGATAAGGATGAAAAATAAACGCATGTCTATGATTTGTCTTGTCTCAAGCCCTTAAATATGATATTATGTTAATATAAGTGAAATCCCAAAGTGCATGGATCCAATAATGGCCACCATCCTAGTCCTAGGATACATAGATGTAATACTAACCCTCATCTCTAATAAAAGAGAAAGTAGATGAACAAGAAACTAAATCAAGTAACTAAAGGGAGTCCAACCACAAAATTAAGAGGGAAATTTTCAAAGGACTCTTAGGTCCTCATGTCCTTTATACATTTATAGTTGTTACCACTCAGAATTTAGGCATAAATAAATAAATATAAAAGTCTACATCTCCAATAAGGGAGTAGAGGAAGAAAACTTTTGTGATGACACCACTACCACCTCTTTCAACAAATAATCAAGGTAAGTCTTTAAGAGTTCCTTCAAGATTCTTGTCAGTCTACTTTATATACATAATATTTTCAAAATTTTATCACTTATTGACACTTCGTATCTTGTAGGAACCCATCGAGTCTCAATCTCTCTAAGTGCATACCTTAAGGGGTATATTGAGAAAGGGGTGGACAAAGCATTGGTGCTTCAAAGGATTGTTTTCCCTTTTCTACTTGGTATATACACACTTATCTCCTAAAAATATTAACCCTAAGCTTGTTATTTTCTAATATACCCTCTCCAGT
The DNA here is from genome assembly GCA_037957365.1 of Torreya grandis. Lineage (NCBI taxonomy): Eukaryota > Viridiplantae > Streptophyta > Pinopsida > Cupressales > Taxaceae > Torreya > Torreya grandis. The sequence goes on along the minus strand of JARHVA010003769.1, from coordinate 583,996 downwards.
CATTGCCCACATTTAATCCTCTTTTTCCACACCTTAATCCCCTTCTATCAGTTAGATAAACTAGGTCAACTAGGCTGACCTTGTACAATTTTTGGTGATTTTTACTTAGGAACTAGTTTAGCCTTTGACTGACCTAGCTCATGACCTAGTGAATTACTATCCAAAATTGTGCTAGGTCAATTGGGTCAAACCTATCACCTAAGATTTTGGAAGGGTTAAGGGTCAAATATACCTATATATACAAGTTAATTTCACCATTATTTGGAGAAGAGAAGAAGTAAGATATATTATGCATCTACTTATTAACCATTCAACTTGAGGAGCAATATTAGAGTATCATACTTTCTTTGGAAATATGGATCTTGTCTTATGGAAAATTCTTTTTGATGTATTGATTGGTTGTGTAGCCTAAAGCTGATTTGTCTTTGTCATCCTTACATACCATAACAACCTCTTGTGAAGAACCTTGGCCAAAGGAGATATTGAGGCTCAGTAGGTTCATCTTCAAAGGTAAGTATTCCTAAATTTATTTATCCTTTGTAAGAGTAGATAAATATAAATTTTTAATTCTCTTACATAGATTAGGATTTTGTATACATTGACATGATTATATTTATTCTATGCATGTTTAGTTTTATTGTTTCTAATCTCCACTTTCTGCCATAAGCTTTAGTGAGCACTAGATTAGGTTTACTTTACTTATTATTAATTGAGTGAGATATCAAAACATATGACTCCCTTAGGGTTATTAAATGATTATACTTGATTGGAGGATTTAGAACCCTCCTTAGAATAGTGTATTATAGTAAGATATCCCCTAATCAAGTCTAGTAGATCCCTATATTGGTCATGTTCCCTCTTAATAAATGTGTCCCCAATCAGAAGTGTATGGTATGATTTATCTTCTCCAAGTTATGATTGATTTATAGACATGATGCATTTTTTATTTCATATATTCTAGTGAAATCAATGTGAATCTAACCCTTGTAGGTTTTTCTTCACTTATTTCATCATTTTATGATTTATTTTTCATATATTTTCAATGTTGGGTTAACTATATCAATATAGTAATAAATTTTGTGCATAAGTTTAACACACAGTCACATCCATATGACTCTAATCCATTTGTGAAAGTTTTCTAGACTTCCAGTTCAGACTACTAGGTTAACCTAGTTGATGCTATAAATTTTTAGGCATCCATTTTAGCATAATAGTTCAACCTAGTCAACCTTGTACACTTTCAGACATCTAATTCAACCTACTAAGTTAACCTAGTTAACCTTGTACATTATTAATAATCTAGTTCAACATACTAAGTCAACCCAATTGACCTTGTATATTTTTAGGTTTTCAACAAACATGATTTCCAAAGTTAGGTTGACCCAGTTGACACAGTTAGTAAAATTTACAAGTATTAATCAAGGTTATTCAACAATAATCTTATTTTTCTCTACATCCTCAAACCACCAAGGTTCCTTTCTATCCTTGTTTTTATTTATCACATTTGTTATAATTATATTTTTCATAGTTTGTAGTCTTTAAAACTTCCCTTATATAGTCAACTAGGTCAACCCTATCGATGTAGTTATGTATTCTATGTGTTATCTAGAAAGGTAGGTTAACTATGTCGACATAGTTCATTTTTAGACCTTTACTTCTATAATACAGAGGTGACAATGCTAACCTTATTCTATATTCTTTGCATACACTATCAATTAAATTGACATTGTACTATGTTTCAAAGTTATAATTAACACTTATATTCTAGTAATTAGCTCACACTTTCATTTCTTATTGCTTTCATGCTTATAATAGATCACATGTCTAATTAGGTGGTTTTCAATATACCATTTAGTTACACTATTTTATCTTTTATGCACACATTACCAAATCACAAAATATTAAAAATAATTTTAACAATTATCTACCCAAGGCCTACCTACTTGGATTTCATCACTAAGGAAGAAACCAACTTGGTTTTCTTGATAATTATAAACATGTAGTTGATGGTACATTTTTTTAAGCACCTAATACCCTTATCATTGTGGTATGTGAAGTGAGGGGGTAGGCCCCACTACCAAGCCTATACCATTGCTAATATAGATCCCTTTCAACCCAAACATCTTGAAACCATTCTTAGATTGTGTTTTAGCTCTTTGCTTATAGCTAACTTCCTATCACATTTAAAACTATACTCTAATAATCTAACAACATTTTGGTTGACCACTTATTTAGATTTTACTTTCCAAGTTGATTTATTTATCTTTGCTTTATTGTATTTTGTATTGCAAAAAATTGCATTAGCCAGCATTTGTGCAAGGTTTTGTGATGTGTGCCTCAAATGGATAAACTTCATTAATCTAATTGATTGTGTGTTTCTTTTCATTTATTTCTTTCCTAAGTACTTTTAATTTTTTTTGTCTTAGTACATAGTCATTTATATCAACACAATCTCTTGCAAACTATTTATTTTCCCTTGTCTATTATGCTAGGTCAACCTAGTCAACTTTGTACACTTTTTTAGCCTCTTTTTGATATGTTAGGTTGACCCAATCAAATCTATGCAACTTTTAGGCCTTGTTTTCTATACTAGGATGACCCTATCGACTCTATATTATTTCTATCACTTCCTATATCCTTGCCTTTTGCATCTATCCTACCTTTTTTAGTCATTCACCTTCATCATGAACTTTATATTTTAAGACAACACTGTGTCAAATTCAATAGACATGATGAGTTTTACCAACCCTCATAAGGTCTCCCATAGGTAGAGTAGAGATCCTCTCTTGGATGAGAGTAGTGTTCATATCCACTCACACAATGAACTATGAGACCCTTCATCATACCTCTTTGTAGCATAATCCTCTCTTTAAACTTGAAGATCAACCTGAAAGAGTATACCCTTGAAATTTTCTTCTTTATCTCTAAATTTCCTCAACATAGAGGAAAGGATCCTTCTACCATTTACCATATCATGATTAGTGGTCAAGTCGAACAGCCTCATTTACCTTCTCCCACATTCTCAAATGGATTCATAGGTACTACCTTCTTTGATTCTCATCCTCTTCCATAAATTATGACCCCTTCTCATACCATGACCTCTTCTTATTTAACTTATTATACCTTCATGCCTAGTATATACACTAACATGGCATGTTCTACATCTATTGGACCTCTCCTAAGATCCAATCTCCTTAATCCTTCCACTAGTGCATCAGTTTTTACACATGGTAATCATGTTTTTAGTGCTTCTTATTCTCATCCCTTCACTAGTTATATTTTCCCACACAATCAAATTTTTCCACTAGTGCCTCACATTATAATAGTTCCTCTCAAGATCTTATCAACACCAATAGTGGTACCCAATCCACTCCTTCAAATGCTAATGATTAAAATAATGATAACAATTCCAATCAAACCCACCAAATCTTGTTACAAACACTTAATCAAATGAATACATTTCCAGATCATAATATAAATCAAATGATGAGAATGAAAAATAACCTTCTCCATCTTCAAACTCATCCTCAACCAAAATATTAGGGCACACATAATAAAAATCTTCCCCCACCTCCTCTTTTATATTCCTATGGAAATATCATCCCTCAACCTCCTATTGTCAATAGGATAATTAAACATATTCAAAATTAACCTCTTACCACTCAAATTGTTGATACTGATATAAGAGGTATCACCCTTATCATTTCTTATAATGCATCAGCTGATCCTACCCTTCATCTAAAAACATTTGTAAATATTTATAAGGATTAGGTCAAGTTGAATACGTTTTTTGATACCAAGTTATTATCCATAACCCTCATGGGTGATGCTTTACATTGGTCCTTCTAACGTAAATCTCATTCAACTACTAGTATGGAAGATTTAGTAAATTCTCTAGTCCAAGAGTTCCAAACTAGTGAGCTTCTCAAAAATAATTTGGCCCACTTTATAAATTATAAAAAAACTTGAAAATGAAACTGCCTAAGATTTTGTTAAAAGGTGGAAAACTTGTCCAAAAAATATGAACATAACATGTCTAATGATAACATTTTCCATCTCCTTACCAAAGCTCCTTTTCACAAGTTATAATATCAGGTCTACACACTCTCTCCACATACCTTGAAGGAGGATATTAACCAAGAAATTTTTTAGTATTACCTTATGCATCAATTTTATCTACCCCAAACATTTACATGTCCTCACATATTACTCAAGAATAAAAATCATAATGTTACCAATGATGGTGTCACAAACTCATATGCTACCATTCACACTATTCAAGTTGCTATTCCTAACTAATGTTCATAACCAGATCCCCCTTCTCAAAAATACACCAATCCTCATTTATCTTCACCTAATAACATAAATTTTCATAAACCTCTATCCTCAACTGAATTACTAAAATGTCTACCTAAGACTCTACCATGAGAACTTCATCCCACTCATCTTATGAAATCTTGGCATGATCCCAACATGTTTGGTTGGTTTCACACTAGTTGGGGTCATTCTCATGAGACATGTAGGTAGTTTTATAATTTATCTATGGATTTTATTCTTGATCCTAATTTTGATCATGACTCTATCATTTAAAAGCATCAACAAGCTTATGATATTGCTTTTAAGGCCCATGAAACTAATACTAAATCTAAAGCTTTGAATCAAGCTAATGCTCATTAGATATATATAAAGACCCTCTTCCTAATCACCAACCTAATCAAGATACTCAAGACAAGACCACCCATTCCACCAAAAATATAGAAAGTCTTCTTCATCCAACTCCTAAAGAAAATGTGGCTAATATGACTAATATGTGAAGGGTGGTTGTTTTCATTGATCCTCAACCTATCTACACTCCTCCATCATCTCTCACATTTAATTTTATCCAAGATTATCTTCCAACTCACTTAGATGAGTTGGGTAAATATAACCTTATAGCTATTTGTGATCCAATTCCAACTCCTCGCTTGGCTAAGACTTCCCATTCTATTTCTATCATCCTTCCATCTTCTTTACCTAACACTAATGATAATTAAGATTATATCAAAACTACTTCTACCAATTCTCAAAACTAACATAAACTAACTTCATCATCATCACAACATAATTTAAAACCTTTTTCTAAACCTTCTCCTTCTTATCAACACAAATTCAAATGCACTTCGTCTCCTCCTTTTGAGGACCTCATTCAATACTATGCATCTATTTCTAATAACTTTCTTATGAGTTATGATGAGTGGGATCCAATCATGGAACTCACTAATATCCCATATGAAATTTCATTCCTTGGGCTTATGAAGACCTCTCTATGTCATCTAAACCATTTTATGCAACTCTTATCTAAAATAAAAATCCCTCATCCTCCTCTAGCAAGACATAAAACAACCTTATCTAGATCTAAAGATAACATATTATAACATTGTAAAGAGATGTCCATGCATGTTGATGAAATAATAGACACTTCTCTTTCCTTAAAATTTCCCATCACTTCTATGATTCTTGATGAGATTATGCTTCATGTGGATGATCCTCCTCTATTCATTAGTGTCCAAATTGGCAATATCCAAGTCAAGTGTGCCTTGATTGATGAAGTTTTTGGCATATGTGGTACCTCTCTTAATTTTATCAAAAATGTTATATATTATAATTATAATCTCAAATCCAAACGTAAAACATGCCAAAGATATAATCTAAGGCAAATGCCTCCTTTTAGTTGTGTGTGACTTCCCATTACTATCCCACCTATCACCATTTATGTGAAGGTGATGATATTTAACTTTCCTCTTTCTTACAACATTCTACTTGGTAGGCCGTGGACTCATTGTATGAGAGTAGTTGCTTCTTCCACTTGCCAATGCATTAAATTCCCTCAAAATAAATCCATCTATAGGATTCAAGGAGACACTAAACCTTATAATTTCAAACAATTCCAAGATCATGGTGTCTTCAAGATTACTATTCTTGAGCCTTTGCCTAGTAATCCATTCTATGAGTCTCAATTATTCAGCTTTCAAATAAGTTCTACTCAAGGTTAAAATGGTCATCCTAAAATCATTGGGAATATTCCTCCTAATCTCTTGTATTTTTATGATGATGAGCTTGATGATATCAACCTAAAAATTAAGTATTTATATATCTCACCTCATTTCATCTCTTAGCTTCCTTCTTCTTTGTAGCCTCATTCTTGTAAACCTCCCTATGATGATATCCCTATTGTCTTGATTAAGACTCAATATTCCATTCATCACAGCTCATCAGATGACAATATCATCCCTACCTACATCATTTATCTTCACACACTAACTATGATGATGGTTTTTCTTAAGATGATCCATTCCTAGGTGATCTTGTTCAAGCCCATGATGTTAATATTATCCATTATCATTCTTCTTTGCTTCAATATTTTTGTGTATCTTCTCATACTCCATCATTTATAGTTCTTAGTTTTAGTATTTTTCCTATTTATCATAGGGTATAGATGGTTCTTAAACCTCCAATTTTTGAATAAATATTTATGAGTATGCTAATGGATCATGATATGATTGGGCCTTAATGCTTTATTAGGTGCCATGACCCCTATAGCTTATTTATCCCTAAAATTCATGCAACCCTTCTTCAACCTTTTTTAGAACCTACACCTCCATTTTTAGATCCTTTATTGGAGCCTATTCCTACTCTCACTATAGTTGAACCCATTTATTCTCCCACTATTGCTAATAATATTCTTTCTTTTTATCCAATTGCTTCTTTCATTGATCTCAATTTCATTCCTTCCCCACCATCACCTTATCTTGGTGATGGTTTGCTTACTTTACCTTAGTTTGATCCATTACCCACCAAATGGGCTAATGATCCTTCCCAATATCCTTACATTATTTTTACACCTCCTCTTGTGAGTACCTCTACCAAGCCCACTCACATGCATATATGTTGCTTCTATGACATAGATAATCATTCATCCACACATTATTACAAGCTAAGATAATATGTTGATACTCTGCATCCTTCTATCCCTTACCCTTTATAAAAATCCATACCTCACCCAAAGGTATTAACTGAATACATTCCTAAGTATGGAGAGGTGTATTGTCTTTGGAACTAATGTGGCACCCATCACACTGATCATTTCTACATCCTTCAACAACATCTTAAAGATCACCTTATATTTATTCTCAAACCTCATACCATTCCTCCCATAGGTCATTCTCATAAGAAGGATCCCCTTTCTTCTCCCATGGTTCCAACTATTGTGGTTCCATCCCCTCCTATGGTCCCTTCATCACCTTCAATTCCTCCACCCATGAATAATTCACCCATGGACCTTCCCTCAACTATGGATCCTTCCCTACCTATGACTCCCTCATTTGTGTATCCTTCCCAACTGGTGATCCATTCTTCTCCCATAGAGTCTACTCCCATCCATTATTCTTATCATCCCTTTCCTTTTATCCCTTATTAGCATCATCTATCCAACATTTTTACTTTTTATATTGAAGAGATTAGATGTGAAGTATTCTCCTAGTTCTCACTAAAGATAGACAAGACATTAGCATCAATTTGTGTCCATATTCATAGAGACTTATCATATGTTTTGGATAATGTGTGTAGGAAAATCTATCAGTATTTATGAACACATGCATGGTGTTCTTTAAATTTTAAATTGGATTGGACATGTGCTACAATCTTATCTTTATCTATTTTTTTATATCATTTTACATTGTGTCAAATTCTTATTTATCTTACATGGTGACTTTACTTTTATACTCTATATTTATTATACTATCATTTATGTTCACTTATGGATTTTTTTTATCATTGCTTTATTTTACATCTTGTGTTTATTTCTTAAAACACCTTTATTTTCTCTTCATGATTTTTTTTTTCTTTCTTATCTCTCTTTTTCATGGATAATTATCATTATGACTTGGTTATACAAACTTGGTTCCCTTTATTCATTTTTCTCTTTACCATGTGATCAGCTAGCAAACAACTAATCTCATTATAATCTCCTTTCACCAGTTCACTTTAGATATCATTTATCAACATTATTCCATTTTAGGAAACTAAACATTTACATGGTTGAAAATTTAGATAACTTTATGGTTCATTATCAAGCCTAAATATCCTAGTTAGTCTTGTCTTTGGTTATTTAGCTTCCTTTAGCCTAAGCCATAGCTCATTTATGTGTATCACCCTATTTATCATGTTTGATCATTCCAAGTCTATATAGAGGAGGAATCTTAAAATCATTAAAAACATTTAAAAGGCAAATCATTTAATAAAATTCAATGATACAAAAGGCAAAAACATTCCAAAATTTTCTTAAAAGTTAAATCACACTAAAATATGTGATTCAAAGCACATATCCTTCTACTCAAAGATAAAACTCCATATTTGTCCTCATGATATATCCAATGTCCATTGGGGTTTGTTAGGCCAATATATTAGAAAAGGAGAATAAAAAAAATCTTTTAGTGCTACCTACTTTCTCACTCAAGTACCCAATCTTCACATTAGATTGATGGCTTTGTAAAGGGTCCTAAGGAATGGGGAACACATCATGAGAAGGTAGGTCAATTTTAATTATCTTTTACAATATACCTTCATGATTTTATCTTAGTATAATTCTTATTTTCATACATAAATTTCTATCTATAATGAACATGTTCCCTTTGTACATTGATGTTCACTAGTCACTTAATGTCTTATCATGTATTTAGTATGCCTCTTGTCTCCTAAGGTCTTCTCTTAAGATTCCTATGTTATTATTTTTAAATTTCATTTATCATTCCATAAATTCCTCATTTTTCCTCTTGAGAAATATTATTTTGTTCACTGATCACTCCACTTGGGGTTCCATTTGTGAGTTGCATTATAAGACCATGGATAGGACCTAGCCTTCCTAAAAAATTACCATAATTTCACATTCCTATTACCATCATCCTTTATTTCTTTATTTTTACATTTATTCCACCTCATTGGTATTACCTTTATGAGTTTTAGTGTAAGACCACAAATAGGACCTAGCCTTCCTCACAAAATTTTCCAATAGTCCAAGTGAAAATCAAAATTACATGTTTGAAATATGACATAAGATGTGATTTATTATGAATTTACAGATCATTGATATGCTTCATATATTTATTTAGTATGTTTTATTCTTAATTAATTTATATTTTGATTTTATATTCTTATTTTATATTTCATGTAAGAATCCAACCATTTCATGAATTTTTCATACTTCCCAGCTTGAATTAGTGTGATAACTTTAAGACCATTTTTGCCAATTTTGTTTTTATCTTATACTTTCCAATGTGATTTAGTATGATTGATTGACTTAATTGATTTTTTTTATATCAATTTTTTCCTTTTACATGAGTTCCATTTTATTTAATTATTTTCATACTTCTCAACATGATTTAATGTGATTTTACTTGTTTTATTTTGGAGCCATTTTTTTTCCTTTATTTAAAAATAAACTTTTTAGCATCTTATTTTACCACACTTTTTGGTTCTTTATACTTATTCATTTTCTTGTTATTACACATTTCCCAATGTGAAATAGTGTATAGTAAATTTTTTGATTATATTTTACCAAATTATTTTTACCTGTTACTTTTTAAGCATGCTTGTGTTCCAAATAATGCTAGGAAAGAAACCATAACTGATATATTTATTATAGTATAAAAAACCACAGATAAATACATGTGATATAAATAAATATATCCAAGCATCAAAAACCACAACCATAATGAAAACACATACAACCAACATCCGAATCCCAAAATGAGACATCTCTATATATCATGATTTTTTATACAAAAATAAAACCATATACAAAGCTCTAGCTCTATGGTTGGGCCCATCCTAATCATCTCATGGCCTAGCCATGCCACCCATAGATGCCTCAGTCTAACTCCTCTAAATAGAACATTGTGAAGAGGTTGTTTGAAATCTTAGTCTTGATACATGCCCCTATAAATGAGCCACTTAATCTTGTACCTATGCTAACTAGGCTAGGGTCACTAGATGTGTTTCTCTCCCCTACTTTTATACCTATGTCATATGGTTTGGGGTCACTAGATGTGTCACTCTCTCCTAGGCCTATACCTTTACCATCTATGGCAAGGTCTCTAGATGTACAAATATCTACTTAGCCAAGGCCTACCATGCACATGCCTCTTAGTACTCATCTCTATTGGTGGTTAATTCCTTCTTTATACACTTGTAACTACCTCATGGCCTCTCTGTCTAGTCTAAACTGCCTCACCTGAGCTAGGGTAGATGGTACCCTAAGATACTCTAGTGTAGTGGGATCATATGACATCATCACCTCATCTAGGATATCATGGAGTGATACCATCACTAGGGACCTCTATATAGTTTTCTCATCCTCTGTAATATCTATAAAATACCAACTAGATATATATTAGATCATTGATATATCTCAAAATCTATCTATCTCTAGTCTATCTCCAAATAACTTAAAGCAAAATTTAACCATCTTTCATTACCTATCATTATGTCGACAACTATTGTCTCAACCTCTGTATGACTACCAAGCATATTCTCCTTATCTGCATGGCCTCCAAGAACATCATATGTATGTCACCACCTAAAAACAAACCCTAGAGTCACCACTTGTGCCTATCTCAACCTATGCCTAGATGGTCTCTCTATAGCCCAGCTCTAACCTAGCCCATCTAATGAGTTATCTAAAATATCTAGTGTCCCTACTCTTTTTTACTCTTATTACCTCCATCGATGCCATGTTCATAGTGGTTGCTTCATCTCTTATTTTGGAGATAGTGGTGGTACCTCTAGTACTCTTGCATTCACCTCCATCTCCTCTCACTCTATTAGTTATCATGGTAGACCAGACTATGGTCTCTCATGATGTGGCCTAAGTATTGACCTTGTAATTGGTGGCCCTACTTCTCCCCTCCCTCATGACTCTCAAACACTTTAGGCTTAAAATATGGGAAACACTATCAATGACATTGGGTGAGGTAATCCCATTTGTCTTGGTAATCATGCCATTGGATGTGGATGCATCCACCAAGTATAGTGCCTTGTCACCTCTATCTATGCTAAAGTTAGTAGTATTATCTCTTAGTTAGGCCATATCATAGTGATGTTCCCATATGGATACCATAAAATATTTAATCTTCTCACAATCCATAGCACTAGCACATGGGGCATGGCCCATGCTACTTGATCATATCTATATCTCTTAACTTGAGATAACCTATCATTGACTGCATGGGGTAACCTAGTTAGCCAATACAAGGGAAACCTCTCATATATCTATGCCATCAATAATATAATGGTTCCCACTAAATTCTACCCTCTAGATAACATCCCAAACATGTCATGCATGAGTTGTACCTAGATGACAAATTATAAATCATATAACACCCTCTACTCTAATATCATTTGGCTCAAGGCTATCATAAATAGTGCTACCTTGCCATCTAACTTATGACATCACACCTATGCTATCGCAAGTCCTATCTATCTTTATGGATATCTATAATCTATGATATATATAAATTTAAAATAATCAACCTCAATCCAAGGTGTATCATCTCCAAACCCATCACCCATATGGTTAAGGCTCTCCTCTCTTCCTCACTATCAGGGACTCCTATCACTATGGGTATCCCTACTACTGGTATTCCTATGATGGCATGCACATCCTCTAAGGTGATATCCACCTCTATGGCATCCCCCTTCATATCCCACTTGAAGGTGTTAGTCAACCATTCCCAAATTCCCAGGAACATGACCAACAAATTTGAACTAATTGGTATCCTACATGTCTACTATGTCTCTTAGGCCTAATTAGATCAGTCTATCTCTATCATCTATAGACAAGCACTCCAATAAGTCTATAAGCCATGATGTGTTCACCAAATTATAGAATCTCAAAAGCCCTTGTAACTAAGAAATAATAAAAGATTTAATAGCTCCTCCATGTCATTTATAATCAAAATACAATCTTTTCAAAATTTTAAACAAAAACAAGATTAATTTATTTAATCTAGTTATTTTAAATAAATTTCACCTATTTTTAGCCTATTCAGCCCCTTCTAGCACTCTTTTAGACTATTGCATGCATTTCTATACTATTTTGGTCCTTTGGTCAAACACTAGTTTGACCAAAATTTCCCTATTTTGACTCGATTGACTTCACAAACTAAGTTAACCCATTTATTTTTCCCCTCTTAGTTTTTAGGTTTCACAATGTCTTTTTATACTAGGTCAAAAATAATTTACTAAGTTAGTAGTCTATAAAACATACTAGATTAACAATTACCCACTAGGTCGATAGTATGGATTTTGCTAATTTTTACTCTACTAGGTCAATTGGGTCAACTTAGTTGTTTTTCCCTACTAACCCCTTAAATTTTGTGAAATAAAAGACTTCCAATATTTATTTCCCCAAACCCTTCAAACCAATTTCCATAAATGGGTTTTCCTACCCTTAGCATATAGTTTGGTTTCATTTTGATGTCTAGAAATTCTCTAAATTACAAATTTCTAAAAAACACTTAAAATCACTAAAATATTCAAAAACTAGCTTGAGATTATTAGTTGCCTACCTGCAGTACAACCACTACTACCACTGGAGGTCCCTCTCATCTATACTATTGTCTCCTCACCATTATATCTCATTTGATCTTTTAGATCTCTTTTTCTCTCCTTCAAAAATTAAAAATAACAAATAACTTTCATTTCACCCTATTTAAAATCACTTTTCAAAAATCTTAATCTTTTTCATCATATTCCTTGTTTTACCTATATCTTTGTTTCTACTCATCCATTTTTAAAACCATAAAATGTTCCATAATCATGATGAAATAGAGAATAATTTCCAATAATATATGCCTATCTTTCAAAACTTTTGTTTTTTGGTTATTTTTTGCACTAACTTCTATAGGTTCACTTAATGTTCTTCACATTGAACACCTTCACTTCTCTTACAGTCTAGTTATTTATCTATATCACTAAGGTAAGTAAAGGTATATGTTTTTAAATTATATCCTTTCATTTATTTTATTTTCTTATTACTACACTTTACTTAACATTAGTGTTATGTGTTATCAAGTTTTATTTCCCAAAGCACCATCCCATATTGCAATCATATGACATGTGATGATATTCAAGTGGGACATATATATACACATAATATTTTCAAATTTTCATCACTTACTAACACTTTATATCTTGTATTAACCCATAGAATCTCAATCTCTCTAAGTGCATGACTTAAGGGGTGCACCAAGAAAGGGGTGTGTAGACCATTAGTTCTTCACAAGATTGTTGTCCATTTTTCCACATATTATCTACACACTTATCTCCTAAAAAAAATATCCCTAATATCGATATTCTATATTGTAATGTCTTTAGCCATTTACCAAATTTTATCCTCTTTTTCCTTACCTTAATCCCCTTTTATCAGTTGGTTGTACTACATTGATTGGGTCAATCCTATATAGTTTTGGGTGATTTTCACTTAGGAACTAGTTTGGCCTTTAGCCAACCTAGCTCATGACCTAATGAATTATTATCCAAAATTATTCTAGGTCAACTAGGTTGAATCTATTGATTAATATTTTTGGAAGGATTAAGGGTTAAATCCACCTTTATATACAAGTTCACTTTTCCATTGTTTAGTGGAGAAGAAGAAGTAAGAGAAATTGTACATCTGCTTATCCACCATTCTACTTGAGGAACAAGCTTAGGGTTTCATACTTTATTTAGAGATATGAATCTTGTCTTATGAAAAATTATTTTAGATACATATATAGGTTGTGTACCCTAGAGATGATTTATCTCTGTCATCCTTACACACCACAACAACCTCTTGTGAAACACCTTGACCAAGGGAGAGATTGAGGCTTAGTGAGTTTATATTTAAAGGTAAGTATTCCTAACTTTATTCCTCCTTTATAAGAGTAGATAGATATGCATTTGTAATTTTCTTCTATAAATTAGGGTTTTATAAACATTGATGTGAGTATATGTCTTTTATGCATGTTTACTTTTATTGTTTCTAACCCCCACTTTGTACCACAAGATCTAGTGAGCACTAGATTAGATTTACTTTAATTGTTATTAGTTTAGTGAGATATCAAAACACAAGACTCCCTTAGGGTTATTTTTTGATTTTTCTTGACTAGAGGCTTTAGAACCCTCCCTATCATAGTGTATTATGGTAAGATATCCCTTAATCAGGTCTAGTGGATCCCCATATTGGTCATGTTCCTGCTTAATAAATGCGTTCCAAATTGAAAGTGTATGGTATGATCTATCTTCACTGAGTTAGGATTAATTTATATACATGATGCATTTTTGATTGAATACATATTCTAACTACTATATATTCCCCTCAATCTCTTCTATCAAGTCGTCCACCATATATAACTATAGGTAAATATACCTCTCTAAAATTTTCCCTACCATGTCATCTCCAATCACCCTTTATCCCACCACTATTGTCACACTAACTATTCCTTCACCACTACCTCTAGTGACTTATTCCACAATTTATATTTATTCATCTATTTCCCCCTCTTTTAATCCCCTTGTATTCACTTACCAAATGAAATATAAGGACCCTTTCACTTCCTCTAAGGGTAGTTAACTTGAATAAAGACCATCATTTGGTATTCCCACTATATAAGAGTACCCTAAGGAAGGATAAGTGGAAGAGGTAGAAGAATTAGAAAAAGCAAAGAAAGAGGATACCAAGCAAGTAATTTATTTGGTTGAGTATCTAGATAATGATGATGTGGAAATCATAAATGAGTTTGAACCAGGAAAGAGTGGGAAAGCACCTCGGTGATGAATAGGTTGAATTATATAAAGTAAAAGTTAAGAGTCTAGGGGAGAAATAGGTATAAGAAACCCCAAAATATGATATGGATTAAGAAATACTCATAGGGTAACAAAGTCATAACATTAATGAGGTAGTTTATTCTATCATTTCACCTATTTTTAGTTTTTAAATTCCCATTGCAAGCTTTCCTTCAATTGTTCCTAGAAATTTAGTGTCTATTTATTCTATGGATTCATTTATTATTTCTTTTAAGATAATAAAGACTCTTATGAAATGAGTCCATTTTTAAATCTTGGTTACTATGTCCATTTTCAATCCTTAGTTGGCATCAGTCCTAAAGAAATGGGTAGCTCAATTAGAGATTCTAATTCCCTAGTCATCACCCATGACATTAGCAACCATGACTATGGAAATGACCCTAAGATTGACCATTTTTTGGCTGAAGTCACCACAATAATGGATTTGTCACCATGGGAGACAATTTTCCATTTACCTTTCCAATTTCTCTTTTAAATAAGTTCACTATTAGCACCCCAAAAAGTTATACCCCCTCCTATAACTCCTACACCTTCCGTATTTGGAATCCCAAATCAAGATGTTGAAACCAAGGTTCTTATTATTCCTTGATGGGTAAAGTAAATGCAAGAGGCTAGAGATGAGAGACATAATTTTGTTGTAACTAAACTACCTACAATCTCTATTAGATTTGATAGAAAGAGTGGAACCATTTAAAGGGTGAGGAATAGGAAGGTAGTAATTCTTAACATAAGGGACTATGTAGAATTTGAGTAAAGGGATAATTTATTTATTTTGTCAAAGAAGCCTAAGAAAAACCCTAAGGATACCACCAAGTATAATGAATATATTATCACTTTTTTCCCTACTTATGTAATGTAGAGTGAAGAGAAATATGATGAAAGAGAGGTGGAATACACTTAGATTCTTGAAATGAAAACCAAATTATGACTTGGGATGCAAAGAATGCCTCATAAGAGGGAAATATTATTAGTATAAAACAATGAGAATTATTAAGACTAGTTTATCTTTCTTAGAGGATAGAGGAAAGGGACTCACTACAAAAAGGACCTAGATTAGGTCAAAATATCCCCTCTTTATCCCAGACTCATAGGGTATTGGGAAAACATTCAGAGTGGGACAACTCCACTGACTTCCATCTCAAACTATCAATTAACAATAATGAGGTATGGGTCCATGTTCTTGACACTAGTGGAAAAAGAAGACATAAAATTGGAAAACTCTTTTCTATAAAAAGTGAATGATTTCAAATCCAACATTGACTCATTCAAGAAATGGACCAACTATAGATGGAAACCCAAATGGAAAATTGAGTTGGTGGCCTTAGCCAAAAGTTTCTCTTTGATCAATTTCAGAATTTAGGACTTATTTAGAGTATTTATAGAGGGACCATGGTTTATGAGAAAATAGAATGTCTATCTAACAAGATAGGAGTAAAATAATTGAAGTATCCCAATAATGGATGACATCCCCATGTGGGTCCTTCTAATATATCTTTCACTCAAATATTAGTAACTTGAAGTAATTAGGGGCATAAAAAGGGTGCTATAAAAACCCATCAAGATTTACGTTATAAAAAAATCCCATATAAGAATGGTGTCCATGTAGCTTTAAGTATTTATTCATACTAACAAACCTCTCCTTCATTCCATCATGTTAAAATCTAAGTATTGAGTTTGGTCCCAACATATTGGGTATGAAAACATGGATCTAATATATAAAAATTATAACACCCTTATCCATGCATATAAATATTTTCCAAAGATTTTACATCCTCTTCATGTAACCAAACTTATTTTGACTATAAAAGTAACTTCAAATAGAGGGGTGGCATGGTAGATCTAAGAACAAAGTTTGTTGATTCCCCCTTGGTGAGAAATATTATTCTTAAACCTATGAACATTTTGGCAACCCCTGGTCTATCCCTCATAAAACACATAGTTAACCCTCCAAAAAAACATCCCCTTAGTACCAAATTAGTGGCTTCTCTAGTACTCAAACCAAAAACCATTTTCGCTATCCCTAGGGAAAAGAGTGTCAAGAGGAGTGGGGACCTAAGTCATATACCATGCATGGACTCTTGCTAATAATAAATCTATGTTAGATTTAAATCATTTTTACTTATGTATAATCGATGGTAAATAAGCGTATAAGGGATATCCTCACTAAACTCCCATTGTTCAAGGATGGAACAATTAAATCTCGTTGATCCTAGGTAGTGAGGTATTTAAAAATAATTTGGTTTCTTCTTGTAAGGAAAGGGCTTAGTGTTCAATGGATTTTCTTTCCTAGGATTTAAAATTAGAAGATGAAATTTGGACTCAGGTGAAAACTAGGAATGGTTAAAATAAATATGATGTTGGATAAGGAATAAAACACACAAGTAGGAATCCCAACCATATAGGTAGGAAAAAGGAAGTAGCTAGTGAAACTCCCAAGGATTGTCAAAGATCCCTTAAATCCATTTTGCTAGACTATATAAATGAATCTCCTCTCTTGGAATATTAGGGGTTTAAATAACCATATAAAATAGAGGTTAGTTAAGAATATGATAAAAATAAATTATCCTCTAGTAATAATTTTACAAAAAACTAAAATGTCAGAAGAATTGTTTGATAAGTGTACAAATAAAATGTGGAAAAGGTCCAATCACATCAGTGTAAGTTCAAAGGGAGCCTCCACAGGGATTTTAGTTTTATGGAACCCATGAGACCTTGAAGGATAATAACTTCTCAAGAGTACCAATCATATGGCAATTTTATTTAGACACAAAGTCACCAAAGATGAATGCATCTTATTAAAACATATATTCCCCTAATTAAAAAGTAGAAATAAGGAAACTCTAAGAGGATTTGGTAAAATATAGGAAGCTTAGTATACATTGGAAATGGTTGGAATTTGGGGATTTCAATTCCCCATTATCCCCTTTGGAGAACAATGGCTACTGATAGACTTATTTGAAATGATGGTAGGGCTAAATGATTTCATCTTAGAGGTAGGGTTGGTAGACATGGATATCAAGGGAAACCCTTTTACCTAGATAAATAGGAGAATTGGAGAAGATCTAATCTTGATAAGATTATATATATTTTTAGTTTCATTAAACTATGATCTACATTATACTAGCTTGCATTATTTATTACCCAAGATTGGATTAGACTAAGGAGAAATTATTACCAAACATAATAATATCCCCTTCAAATTTAAATACATGTGGATACAACACCCTAATCTCTCTAAATGCATAAAGTCTTAGTGGAAAGAGCCATTTTTAGGAATGGATATGTCCATACTAATCAATAAATTAAATCATCTGAAGGAAAATTTGAAAATATGGAATAAGGAGGTCTTTGGAAACCTTTTAAAACAAATTAATAAAATAGAGGAGGAACTTTAGAAGCTAGAAGATAATTTCTCTACATAGGTCTATCAAATAGTCTAGTTTAATGGAAAAAGACCTTCTTAACAAATACCATAATCTTGAAGTAAAATAAGAAGACTTTGAGAAAAAAAATTAGATGCTTATGGCTGATGGAATGGAACATAAATACAAAGTTTTTACAACACTAGGCATCTAGAAACAAAAATATAAGTTTAATCTCTAAAATACTTTTTAAGAATGGAAGGAAATGTAGAGATATAGAGGAAATTAATGAGTATATTATCTATTAGTTCAGGAACTTATTGAAGAAAAATGGATCCCATAACATGAATCTAGAATAAAAACTTATGTAAAACATTCCCAAGATTATTTCCCTAACTGAGAATTAAAACCTTCTAAATCCTCCTTATATTAAGAAAATCAAAGATGTAGTGTCTTTTATAGAAGGTAGTCAAACCCCCCGACCTGGATGGCTTCCCTCTATTTTTATGGAAACTCTAAAATATCATACACACAGAAGTGGAGGATGTAATTTGTGAATTTTTTAGAGTTGGCACTATCTTTAAGGAAAGGAATAATACATTTTTGGTTCTCATTCAAAAAAATCTAGGAGTGAATTAGCTTAAATATTTTAGACCCATAAGCTTATGCACCACCACTTACAAAATTTTCTTAGTGACTTTGGTTAGAAGAATCTAATCCATCCTTGATAAAATCATAGATGAACATCAGGGAGGCTTTATTTTTAAGAGACAAATCATAGATTTAATAATTACAATCCATGAGGCCATTCACTCTATATCAATGTCATCTAAACAAGGTATGTTCATCAAACTAGATATGAAAAAATCCTATAATAGAGTCTCTTCAAGATTATTGGATAAAACTCTCTAAAGGTTTAGGTTTAGTGCTTCCTTTTATAAAATAATTTTTATCTATATATCCACTCCCAAGTATTCAATCTTAATTAATGGGCTACCTAAAGGTAACTCTTTGTCTAGCAAAGGAGTGAGACATGGGGATCCCCTATCTCCCTATCTTTTCATCATCCTCACTAAAACTTTGAGAATTAATATTCATGTTACCAAGCTCCATTGACTCATTAGTGGCATTATGTTATCCCAAAATGCTATTCCTATCACTCATAAGTAGTTTGTTGACAACACCTTCCTCGTTAGAGAGGACTCAATTGTTAAATCTAAAACAATCAAAAGTATACTTTTGGTTTATGAAAAATTCTAATAATAGTGCATATATTACATTAAAAGCTCAATATTATTCATCAATACTTAATTGGGCCTTTAGAATAATTTTTCTTCTATACATAGATTCTACCTAAGAAATCTTCATTTTACCCACATGGGGATATAACTTTTTATTGGAAACTTAATGGTTGAGTTGTACAACCCCCTAATGGATAAAATATAAATGAAACTAACTAGATTTGAAGGACATGTGTTGAACTAAGAAGGAAAACTAAAAAAAAAAAAAAAAAAACCATTCAAATCATTCTTGTTTATTTCATTTCTCTCTTCATTTTGTCAAGTGAAATAGCTGACAAATTTGAATAGATCTAGTGTAACTTTATTGGAAAGGCTTCGAAGAAAGATTCAGATTCCCACTAGTACATTGGGAAAAGGTGTGTTTCCCCAAATCTAATAGAGGGTTGGGACTTTGTAAGCTTAGAATCATGAAAAAATACCTCTTACAAAAATATGGCTGGAAAATTTTGAAAGAAAATAAGTAGTGGACCCATATTATCAAGGCCAAATATTTAGAAGGTAATAATGAGGATAAATTCATCTAGGAGGAAGGCTCCAATGATGGTTCAGATTTTTTAAATCCCTCTCTATAATTTGAATAATTATCCAAAAAAATTTAGGTGGCATATTGGCAATGGGGAAATGATGGACTTTTGAGATGACTCCTAGATCTCCCAAACCCCCTTGTGACTCACAACCCCTAGAACAATCTTTGTCCAGTCTTGAAATCCTCTTGGGTCTCAAAATTCAAAGACTACTAGTCCTATGAGGATGATATCCCACAATGGAATCCCATTCCTTTGTTTTTTTAAATGTGGAGGTTTCCCAAGCCTTGATCAAGCTCAATATGAAACTTCAACATTTTCACATTCCATTTTTTCCAAAGGAAGATCTCTTGATATGGCCTGCTAAAGATAATGTGCCTTTCTCAGTGAAGTTAGGTTATATGGTTAACCTAAAACTTCAAGGGTATCAGGTTATTAGTTTTTGCTATGGATAAAACACCTCATTCCTAAGGTTAATATATTCTTCTATTTTGTGGCTCTAAATAGAATTCTCATTAGATTAGATGGGGGGCACCAACCCTATATATCTATCTACTTTGTATAGTTGAGTTCATATATTAAATCTCCCATATCTATATAGTAAAATATATATATATGGGGTGGGGGGTTCCTAAATTAGGCTTCATAATATCTAGGTAATGGTAAAAACATAACAAATAAAACTTATTACTTGTCCTTTGCTTTTTTATAGTATGAAAATAAATGTATTTCCATAAGGTAAACTATTATTTATAACTTGGATAAGTGGGGAATGGTTATTCCTAATAGGTGTGAAACCTAAAATTATTCAAAGGAATTGGTCTACTAAATTTTCTTAGAATTCCTCTTTATATCCTCAGTTATATATTTACTTCCTTAAAAGTTTCATGTATCCTGGGTCTGTATCAATTCATTGATGGACCTAATACATAATGGAAAACTCCCTAGGTCATTCCCTCACTTTAATCATTGTGTCATATTTCTCTTCCTCATATATTATAGGTTATTTAAATGATGAGTAATGACATCATTTTTCTAACAAAGGTTTCAATATTAGATCCATCTTCCTAAACTTGTGATCTGCTATCTTAGAGAACTAGTGTACATTCCCACCAAAAGACAAGGACCTAAGACCTCTTGCCAAGGTTTTAATCCTTCAAAATTATAATATTTATTAGGTTATATAAATTACTAAACCTTTATCAATTATATGTTCTACCAAGTGGTCACATCCTTCACCTAGTTGGTTAAATCTCAACTTTGATGGATCTTGAAAAGGTAATACAAGAAATACTTGAGGGAGTGTTATCAAGAATCATGAAGGGTAGGTAGTATCATACTTTATGCGTCCCTTGGTATTCAAACCAATCCTATGTCCATAGTAAGGGATTCACTTTGTGGAATCCAACTTGCTTATTAGACCAACAAAACCAAGATGGTCATTGAGGGGGACTTGTTAGACATGATCAGGGCATTGCTAATTAAAACCACTACCTCTCATATTATCAAAAACATCATAGATGATGTTAATTGTTCCATGTATTCATTTGGTGAGGTTTGTATTAAGTATATATTTCAAGATGGAAACTATGTTATGTATACCTTTACCAACATTATAATTAGATACCCTTCATTGGTCACATGGGAAGGAGCCTATAGCCTCCTTCCTCCTTTATTAAACATAATAAAAAAATGATTCAATCTTAACATAATCATAACTTGGATATCTAGTTACACATGAGAATTTCATGTTTGAGCATTCTAATATATAATCCCATTCCATGTAATGATTCTAAAAAACAAATTTGTATTATGAAAATTTATAGAACTACCATAATCAACAATTCTAAAAAAATAGAGTTTGAGGAGTGAAAGGTTGTAACTTCTAACCAAAACTAGAAGAATAAAAACTTGGAGGAAATGGGAGGTGATAGAGATAGGTTAGAAACTCTCTCTTATGTGGAAATTTAGGGGTAAAAATGACTATGAAAATAACTATGAAAAGGGGGATTAACATAATTCTTGAAAAAAATCACAGGGCATGATGTGGAGCTATATAATAATCTTTGTGTTATCCTAGAATAAAATGAGTATCAGAATGCAAGGTATAAAATTGTGGTGATAAACAAATAATTGAATACATAACTAGGATGGTATGTGGAGTCAAATATTTTAAGGATAAAATATAGAAACTAGAATTAATGTATAAGCTATTTCTCACAGATACAATTTTGAAGATGGAAAATAAGGGATTCACATGGTATTATTTACCTCATCCATGGACTAAAATATATCTATAGATAATGAAGTTTCTAACATTAGAAGGTAAGTTCACCCTGATATTTTCCCATCATTTTCTACTACTAAATCACTTCCATGGTTGCAAATATAATTTACCTTTTTATCTCCTAAAATCATTGGAAAACATATCCCTTGCTTACTAGATAACTCATAAAAATGATATTATTCACAAAGGTTTTGTTTTCATATTTTTTCAACACGGTGAACCCCTATGCAAGAAAACCATACCTGACATCCCAAAGGAAGACACTTATGATGAAGAATCTAGGTTTCTAGAGGAGGATGGGTATTCAACCCCTATTTATCCCCAACCCACCTCCCCTTCCCAAACCTATAAATCCCCCTAAAACATTTGGGATATATTACCCCAACCTCTATGGGAAAAAGACCTAAAACCATATCCATTTCATTGAAGGAAGAAGAGGATAATAATAGAAAAGAAGTCTACAACTTGGATGATTCAGATTGGGTGTGTAAAAGGAAGCTCAAGGCCTTTGAATATAATTTAATGGAAATAAGTGGGTCCATGGCTTATATTATTAAGGAATATAATGCACCAAAATAAAATAGTGACCAACTCAAGTAAAAATATGACAAGAGAAAGGAAAAATAAACCTCCCTTGAAAAAAAAGACACCAATGATGAAAATGAATCAGAAACTATTGTAGACATTTAACCAACCCTCAAATCCAATAGGACCCCCATGAATCCATATAATAAAACCAATAAGGGTAACTCAAAAGGCCTAAATAAATTCATGGATGGAAGAGTGATGTAGTCATTATTTAATGACAAGACCAAGGAGATGAAATAAGCCACTCCATAAGACAATGCAAGATCAGGCAAGCTTTTAGTATCTATTTAGTTTATTTTATAGATCTATTTATTTAGTCTTTGTTAGTGTTTCTTGGTTTTTTATTATGTTTATCTAAATAAATTGTATGTTTTTTAGCCTTTATGGCTTTGTTACTTGACTTTTGTTCTTAATATTTTTATTTAGATTTGGTGGTTTTTGGATCCATGTAAAACCATTTTATTTTGCCCCATATTATAATAATAATAATAATAATAATAATAATAATAATAATGAATAATTATGTGCTTTTGTGGATACTACGGGTGAGATTATTAAATAAATGGACCAAAGTATAGAGAATGCATTGATAATGTTGTATAAGAGACAAATCATACATGTTCCTCAATAAATAGTTGATGATGTACAAAGTGCAACAACCAAGATCTATAATACTTTTAATAACATCTAGACTTTTAGATCATGGAGCTAACCCAATAAAGTGAATATCACCAAGATTTGGCATTAGATGAGATAATTAGAAAAGATATTTAATTTCTTGGTTATATGTTCTAAAATGAGTGTATTCAATCGTTTAAACTTACTAAGTAATATGGATGTATCCTGGTGTGTAAAATTTGTAATCATAAAAATAGATGCCTCAATCAATTATCATGATAAGATGAATCCATTATTGGTAATTTTTACTAATCATGACAAAAAATCATTAAAATATTGGGATACATTAGGCTCATTACTGTGATCACTCTTTTAGTATATCTAATCAATAGGAATAATTTTAAGAACCTTCTCTAAGCAGCTACAAACAACTTCAAGGAGTAAATATAAGGGACTATATAGAGGACCAATGAATAAGGTTTACAACTGATCATTTTTTTTAAGAATAAGGTAGATAGATCTAAATATTTTATGGTTGAGTTCAAGAGCTTGAAATTTGAACAATAAAGGTTGATGGTTAAAGCCCTCTATTGGGACAAACATACCCCCATTTTTTGAATTGAGACCCTTGAAAAAACCTAAGAATAAAACATGGAAATTTTAACATGTCAAGATATTTTATATAATTTGAAGATCATCCACTTTGTTAAATGGTAGGCTTATATGGCTTTATTTTACTTTAATTTGTACTAATAGTGCTAATGAGATTCATTTATCTTTTAGATGTAAGGTCCATGGCATGTGTTCTCAAGAATTTTGTATTCAAAAACCCTAGAAAACCCTCAATTAAAATTTGAATAAAAGTGTAAACCATTTTAAAATTCATTTATGGACTTGAGTATAAAACACATTTTCTAGACTTAGTCATGTTTTAAGCACAACTTAACTAAAAAAAAATTGGCTCCCTTTGTTATCTATCCCTTTTTTTCTAAAGTTCCTTATGGCCTAACTAATGTCATCTTGCAATGTCCTTTTAATATTTCCCAACTTAGCCTAAGGTTTTAATACTAAGGCCCCAACCTATTAATTAATATAATCACAACTTTAGTCTTAACACCTTAAGCCTAAGTCTTTTTATGTCTCCATGGTCCTAACTTAACTTCATTACATCTTGTATGATCCTACAATTTTTGCTTTATCATGACATTTGATCCAATCTAGCGAGGATAACCTAAACATCAACTCAAATAACATACATATTTGGTGATTAATGATTTGTGATTACTCGATAGGACTCGATCAGATGGAGTGAAGCATAATTAAAAATTCAAAAAGATATAGGAGGCCAAAAGGATGGACACATGGAACCATTGAATTTCAATATTATAAAGAAAAAGGGGCCCACCTGACATGATATCTAATCAAAATTAAGCCCTCATATCAAGATCTTATAGCTATCACTTTATCATGGCATTTGATCCAATAGAGTGAATTAACATCAAGACCATGGGAAGACCCATGAAAATGCTAAGTGCCATCTTCACATTTAGTCCTAAAAATTTAATGAACTTAAAATTGATGTTCATGTGACTATCATTCAAACATTTGAAAAGATGAATTTGATGCTCACATAACCATCAACTTTGAGCCCATTATAATTAAAGTTTCATTAGACTAAACTCGATGTCCACACTACCATTAATTGATGTCTACGAGGGTGTATTTGAAATCCATGAGACCAGAAATTTTAATTTGATGAAATATCTTACTCAGGGTCAAATGGCATTCTAAAATCCTATTTGAGTAACTTAGTAATGGATTTACAATCTAAAGGAAATGCTCAAAAGATGCTAAAAAAATGGGAGTCTTCAACATGTAAAATATGGAAATGGTCTTATTAACTAAATACTTAGTCTAAATTTATCAAGAAGGGTCTCCATGGATTTTTTTTAAAAAAATCATGAACCAATAACTATGAGCTTATGTAAAGTCTTATTTTAAAAGGGAGGCCCTTGTCACATGGAATATAAGCTAACTAAAGGTTTTCATATGTGGTGGCTTGGAATATTTAGACCCTCACCCCTTTGTTATAAGTTAGGAAACTTAGGAATAAATTTTATAGCCCAAGGTTTATTTCATGCTTAGTAAATATGAAAAAAACCTTAGCCTAAGGAACTTAATCCTAAATCATGACTTTAATAATGTATTAACTTAATGTTTAGGAATTTTTTGTAGATCAGCAGTTCATGACCCATCACTAGATTTGATCCAACAATGTGGGGCCCCTAAATACTTTTTTAATAGGACCTTAAGATCTCGCAAGTTTGACATGTGGCATAAGATCATTTGAGGCATAGATAACAAGATAATCAATGGCTCTTGATTTGTAGTTAAGAGTTAATCATTTTTTAACACAACTTAACTAAAAAAAAATTGGTCCCTTTTGTTATTTATCCCCTTTTTTATAAAGTTCCTTATGGCCTAACTAATGTCATATTGCAATGTCCTTTTAATATTTACCAACTTAGCCTAAGGTTTTAATACTAATGCCCCAACGTATTCATTAATAAAATCACAACTTTAGTCTTAACGCCTTAATCCTAAGTCTTTTTATGTATCCATGGTCCAAACTTAACTTCATTACATCTTGTATAATCCTACGGCTATCAATTTATCATGAAATTTGATCCAATGGAGTGAGGATAACTTGAACATCAACTCAAATAACATACATATTTGGTGATTAATGATTCATTCTTACTCATTAGGACTCAAATGAATGGAGCAAAGCATAATTGAAAATTCAAAAGGATATAGGAGGCCAAAAGGATGGAAACATGGAACCATTAAATTTAAAGATAAAAAAGTAAAATGGGCCCACCTGATATGATATCTAATCAAAATTAGGCCCCCAAATCAAGATCTTATAGCTATCACTTTATCATAGAATTTGATCCAATAGAGCGAATTAACATCAAGACCTTAGGAAGACCCATGAGCATTCTAAGTGCCATCTTCACATTTGGTCCTAAAAATTTAATGAAATTAAAATTGACATTCACATGACTACCATTCAGACATTTGAAAAGATGAATTTGACGCTCACATGACCATCAAATTTAAGCCCATTATAATTAAAGTTTCACTAGCTTAAACTCGATATCCACATGACCATTAATTGATGTCTATGAGGGTGTATTTGACATCTATGAGACCATCAATTTTAATCTGATGAAATATCTTATTCAGAGTCAAATGGCATTCTAAAATCCTATTTGATTAACTCAAAAATAGATTTACAATCTAAAGGAAATGCTCAAAAGATGCTAAAAAATGGGAGTCTTCAACCTTGAAAATATGGAAATGGTCTTATGAACTAAATACTTAGTCTAAATTTATATGGAAGGGTCCTCATGGCATTTTAAAAAAAAATCATGAACCTTAAACTATGAGCTTATGTAAAGTCTTATTTTAAAAGGGAGGTCCTTGTCACACGGAATATAAGCTAACTTAAGGTTTTCATTTGTGGTGGCCTATAATATTTAGACCCTCACCCCTTTGTTATAAATTAGGAAACTTAAGCATAAATTCCATAGCCTAAGGTTTATTTCATGCTTAATAAACATGAAATAAACCTTAGCCTAAGGAACTTAAGCCTAAATCATGACTTTAATAATGTACTAAATTAATGTTTAGGCATATTTTTTAGATCAACAGTTCATGACCCATCTTTGGATTTGATCCAACAATGTGGGGCCCCTAAAGAATTATTTAATAGGACCCTGAGAGGTCACAATTTTGATGTGTGGCATGAGATCATTAAAGGCATAGCTAACAAGATAATCAATGGCTCATGATTTATAGTTAATATTTAATCCAATGGCATGAAGGCACTAATGACTTTTGAAAGGCTTGTAGCTCACCATGTGGTTGATACTCATTTGATGAGTATCTGACAAAAGATTTTGAGCACGTGGAAGATATGTGAACATGCCAAGTTTCATGACCATAAGACTTAAGACTAAAGAACCAATCATATCCAAGGGCACAAATTAAAATCAATGACTCACACTAATCTAATATTTTGATCCTATGGTGTGAGATGAAGAAGGTATTTTAAATACCAATGACTAGTTTTCAAATGGAATTTATGAAAAATGTTGTAAAAGGTTCAAACCAATGCTACATAGGCTCCATGTAAATATAAAAGGAAAAAATTCAAGATCTTGTGGGCTTGAAAAAACAAAGGTATAAAGGTAAAGGTCTAAATCAAATCTAAGGCATGTATAAGCTAACACCTAGATATATTCTACCATTAAAGCTCCAAAACCCTAAAATCTACATACAAATGACCTGAATAGACTCAATTTGTTATGATTTGATAAAAATAGAACCTAATTGTGTTTTTTTAGCACAAGAGAACTTTCACAGAGATCATCTATAATCTAGGGTGAATAATTAGCAAAAAATATAGACCATCGTAGCTAGTAGGAAATAATTGAATGAAGAAACTAAGATCTATTTAATAATAAATAATGAGGGCCAGATCTTCAAGGATACCAAATTATACCTGACAACATTGAACATATAGGGAATTAGTAATTGGTTTGAGATCATAATCAAGATAGAATAATTGTAACTCATTTCATAGGAGGAACAGAGCAATGCCACCATGATCAGGTGACACTATGACCTGGTTATAGTCAAAATGGTTGGCCTTCATCACTCTATGGCAAAACTAAAGGTATTACATTGTATTGAAATCCTTGGCCCCATATTTGTCGATTTCAAAATAGATAATGAATGGATCATTAGGTAGGGTAGCTTAATAGAGGTAGCCTACATTTCCCCTATTACTTTTGAGAATTACTACAAGCTTCCTCTCTCCCATGTGGACCATTTAAAATCAAAGAGTAGACTAATAACCTTGACCTAGACTCTGTCTTTAGACCCTGGCTACACCAAGGACCTCATATCTTTAGAAACATTGAAGGCAAGTTCCCTATCATCTAATTTAGAAAGGGAATTAGGGTAACAATGACCCTATTTAATTGAACCATTGGTTCCCCTTCATATACTTATGTGAATAAGATCTAGGTCCCATATGTACACTACATGGGGGAGGATAAACTTACCCCTCTAATTGGAGACTTAATCAATGTTTTTCTATCTAAACAATTTTATGCCATCAAAATAAAGACCTCAAATCAATTATTTATGATGTCATACCTACTTAGTACCCTTCTTGCCTCAATCACCTTCCCTAGGATTAGGAATTGGTACCCATAGGGAAAGATAACCATTTCACATTACTATTAGAAACTACACATCTTCAAGTACATGAAACACATACATTTTATTTATGACTAAATTTATCTATATATAGTGGAGGTCATCACAAGTGTTCTCATGCCTAGGGTCCACCCCCTCATCAAGAGGTCTATTGAAATGATAGGGGATGTATGGTGCTACCTTGATTATACAGTCAATAAGATAGATGGAATCATGTCCCATCCATATGGGTTGTCAATATATGTTCCAAATAAGCTTGAAAATCAAGAAATTACCTCCCAGCTCATCCACAACATTGACAGGACTTGCAAAGAGAAGATGAAGGGTCTACTCCACCCCTTCCCCTTGAATATTGGGAAAACCATAATAAAATAATGCAAATAGGTGTAAATCATGTCCACACATAGGGATTAATTTGGCTTCTAGCTAGATGAACTCTAGATGTGGGATCTAAAGAACATAGTAGGTGAACATCTAAGGGACAAGAAGCTTCCAAAGTTGGAATATGTACATCAAATAAATGTCCATGAAACCATATATATTAAGGCTAAGAATTATGAAGATGTGTTGGCTAAGGTCCATGGCCATAACATTAAGCTTGAACATATATTAGTCAAAGATAACAAGCCATCTGAGAAAATATGGAAAATGCATCTTTTGCAATATCACTTACTACTTGGGCCATTTATAATAGCCCATGAGTAGCATCAAGTAGATCAACCATATCCATATCCCCAAAAATAGGCTGGTCAAGTTTAAGATGGATAAATTAAGGGTAATGAAAAAGTGGGAGAGGTGAAATTGGAAGATAGGCCTAGAGAGGGGACCCCATCTTTAGCACTCCCACAAAGGCCACCTTCCCCAATTAAATACATAGACATGATAGCCTTAGAATTAGGAGAGACACTTGAGGGTACCCTCAAAGAACTTGTAAAGGCCTGTGACTCTGATAAGGAAGGGAGTGACAAATAATATATAATAAAATATCTTATCCCAATGATAAGAGGAAGAAGAACTATCACTAGTCCTTATGGGCCTAAAGAAGAGACCAAGATTGACCTTAACTCATCCCACTATTGAAATCAATCTATTCAATGATGAGTTCCCAATTCATAGACTAGTTAGTCCTGACTAGTTCATCTATGTAAAGTTGTAAAAGATCCCCTCTTTTTCTCATTCTTAGGCCATGATGAGGGTTACTAATGTTCAAATACAAGATGATATGAAGCATTGAATAAGGGCTATAGTGAAGGATCAAGAAGAAAGGAGAACTTTGGTTGTTGAAGGATCAAAAGGAAAGACTACAAATTATCTATGATAATTTAGTAGCTTAGGTGTGGAGGTCTTAAAACCTCATAAATTTAAGGAACCAATTACTACCATCCATTTCAACCCTAAAACAACTAGGTTGGATAGAATAATAATTAGGATTGTTGTGGTTGGGATAGAAGAATTCACCTTTTAGAAGGTGGAACCATTTGTAGGATTAACCCTAATGGAGGACATAAACTAGGTGAGGCTTCCATTCATGAGGAATATATGGAGAGTCTTATTGAGGCCTAGTTAACACAAGCTAAATCTAGAGTCCAAGATTTGAAGCAAAGGATCTAGAATTTAAAAAAGAAAAAGGAAAAGTTACAAACATAGGCAATTCCATCAGTGCTAAATGTAATGACCAAAATCATTGATGAGTTATTTTATGACATGTTTGATGAACTTAATTTAAGGAATCTAAAGTAATGTGCATTAAAAGGGTAGTATGTACTAGCCAAGAGTTTAGTCACCTAGTGGTAGGCCTCAAAAGACAAAATAGCCAAATTTCTCAACATTCAAGAAAACAAATAAATCCCAATATTCAAGACCATCATTTTTGGACATGTGAGTACAATTGTGAGGAGTGTGATTGAAAAGGTTTTTAGTTTAAGTGCATGGCACAATGGTGTAGAAAGGGTCCTAAAAGAGGATAAGTAACTAATTACAATAATTGAACAACTTCTTGGGACCATGCTTATAGAGCCTACACAATCCAATGCCCTTAGGATCATTAGTGATGAGGAATTCAAACATGGGGATACTTTGGTAACCTAGGAAATCAAAGTAAAAATCCAAGGCAAATTTGGGGATGATAAAAAAATCTTGGACATGATATTTAATGTAAGGGAAAGGATAAATGAAGTTAGGAGCATTAAAGAGGCCATGGATAGGAATGATAAAGAATTTGATGACTTTGTGGATCAAGAGGAGGACTAGATCATGAATCTTGATATGGATTTGAATCTAATTAATGAGAAACATGAGAAATCCATGAGCATCTTCCAATAATGAAAATTAGAGGCCCCACTAGTGAATTAAACAATATTGTATTTTTATAGTTTTTTGTAACATTTTGAAATAGGGTATTCTATTATAAATATATATCCTAGTTTGTTAGCATATTTTCCTCTAGGTCAATATGATTTTGAAAAGCACGTCTATTTTAGAACTTGTAAGGAAAATTGTCATTATCTTTGTACACCTATATTTTGTAACTAATCGGTATACTGCCTAATCTTCCTATAAAGGAATGTATTACTATTTTTAATAGGGATATATTTCTTAGAAACTTTGTACAATATGAATTAATTAATATAATCAAGGGAATTATATAAGGTTTGTCTATGTTTGATGTGTTAATTGTCATTTTAGCTTTTCTCTCAATTTCTAGTCAATGCATTGAATTTGAATGGTGTCTTGGAATTATGAGTTGTATCCTTGTAATAATAGGGTTTCTAATTTTTGAAATCTACTACATTATTTAAAATATATTTGGTTCTCCTTCATTTTTATTTTACTTTATTTATATATATGAATGTACCATTTGATAATAATAGTAAATCTTTACAGAAAAACTAGTTATTACTTGTGATTCTTCATACTATCCTTTAAAATTGGCCTAGTATATAGTGAAATTTGAGCTTAGGTTATTTTAAATTATATATTGGTTTGAATGCATACTTAGTTTAAATTGATGCTTTGTCATAATATTTAAGGCTAACATTGGTAATCACCCTTTTCTTTTCTTTTGTACCCTTATCTTTACTCATTTTTTACCCCAAGATCATTTTAGTTTTAGCTTCATTATAAATATCCATTTAGATTAGTCTGTAGTTTAAATCTAGAGTGTAATTCACTAAGCATTAACATATATTCTT
Organism: Torreya grandis; assembly: GCA_037957365.1. Classification (NCBI taxonomy): domain Eukaryota; kingdom Viridiplantae; phylum Streptophyta; class Pinopsida; order Cupressales; family Taxaceae; genus Torreya; species Torreya grandis. The sequence continues at coordinate 551,953 of JARHVA010003769.1, read as the reverse complement.
AACAATTCATGAATAATGGACCAAGGTGGCTCCCAACCACCAAATTATATAAATATTATGGAATAGTTTATCTTGCTTTACTACTATTTCACCACAGATAACTAGATTGTTGAAATGTACAACTTATGCCTTGAATTTTCAAATTCTAAAATGAGAAGTGTTATTTAAACACTAAGAGTACCTATGGATAATTTAGAATCACCAATAGGAGAAGCTCTATTGTCACTAGAAGGAGGGCCTTTCTGTGTGAATTCTTTGAATCTTTATTAATCTTTGTCCATTTAAGCTAATATTAGTGTATCTTTATGTTTTTGAGTGAAATATTTGATTAAAAGTATAAATATCATCAATATTTATTATATATGATGCATCTTTGTGCTTCCTTGGACAAAGGTTGAGGTTCTTCAAACTGTTGATGCTTATTTTTAGTAAATTTAGCTTAAACTTTAAATATCCATAATATCTAAAATTATAATGACTCGTTTTAATCAAAGGTGGGAATATATTTCATAGATCTAAGTTTATTTAGGCTTAGAATTGTAAAAATAGACCATATTCACATAATTGAATGCATATTTGAGATAATTCAATCAAAGATCAACATCTTTTGCTATTTTTCATATTGCCTTTGCAAAATAAGCTCAATGTGTAGGTCTAACTCTTATCCTTTGTAAAATTTAACTTGATACATTGTATTTTAAACAAGATCTTCAAATTTCAAGATGTAATTTCCTAGGATTAGAACAAGATCACACTCAAAGTCCAGGGAACCTTTGCTCAATCTTAAGGTCCATAGAAAAGCCAAACATGACAAAGGAATATACAAAAGGTCTAAGTCCCTTTCAACTTCACCCCTTCAAGTTACCTATGCTTTCACTCTTCATCTAAGTATGCCCTAGATGGGAGAGTCATGTATCAATGTACCAAGTGTGGTACATAACTTCCCACATAACCCTAAGAATTATTCACCTACATTTATCCCAATAGGTATAATAACTACTGAAGAACATATAAAGTCTTTTAAGGCTACCTTAAGATTGATTAATGTTGTACATGAGGATGTATCTTATATTTTATTCTCCTTTACATTTAAACATGTTGCTTATGAATGGTTATTAAACTTGATTAATAATTACATCACAAGCTGGGATGATTTCAATAATGCATTTATTGATCAATTTGGTAAGATTATGAGTGCTTGTGTTATCTACCATCAGTACACCACTATTAAAAGAGATGCAAGTGATCCTATTAGGTATTTCAATGCTATATTTTATAAAAAAAAATAGCATGACCATATACCCATATAATTCTAATGATGTCTTAGATTTGGAGATTTACAAATATGCAGTAAATCCCATGACCTATGTGTTTTTAAAGAGATCCATACCAGCCATAACTTCATTGGCTAGAGCCTATGTTGAAGTAGTAACCATCAATGATCAGATGTAGCCCCAAGGTAAAATGGCATATTATTTTCCAAACATCAACCCATAAATTCCTATGATGAACTTGTTCCCAAATAATATTTAGAATATCCAAACATTAAACTAGCTCCCAAACCTAACTCAATTACCATTGAGTCATGTGGCTCCTAATCAAAATTTAGGAGTCCTAAATCATCCTACTAATGGATTCAATCCAAATGATCAAATGGATTCGGTACCATATACTAACAATAACTAGGTAAATAATTTTTAAACTCATAAAAAAGAGAATGAATATATCTTAAAAATGGTCCAAAAGTTGAGCACTAATTTTATTCAGTTGTAAAAACAAGTTAGAAATACTACTGAAAGTTTAGGATTTCAAAGGTATAATAGGCCAACTAATAGGTTTTAGAATGATAGTTTTCATAATAATAGGAATAATGAGTGATCTTATAAAAATAATACTATGGGCATTAACCTAACTAATATTGCATTGCCTAACTATTACAGGGTACATTACATAGCCAAACATAGGGAAATTGATTGTATAAAAATTTTCAAAGCCTTTGATTATTTTTAAGAGGAGTTGGATATTTTTTAGGTGGTCCATAATAAGTATATTAGTGAAATCACCTCTAGACCTAAGTCATCTAATCAATATTTCATGGTAGACAACTTTGATTTCCCATTTCAAGAGGAAAATCAACCTAATGAGATCCCTGAGGAGATCCAAGCCTTTCAAAAGTTACTAAAGAATACTTATCCCTTAAGGAATAAATAGTAGAGGAAACCTTTGACTACCTTAACACCTCAAAATAATTTTATAACTCATCTAGACCCTTCTTCAAATAATAATCCTAATCAACCTAAAGGGAGTACTTATAAACCTAACATTGAAATTCCAAGCTCTTCTAAGACTAGTTATAACATAGTTGAAGACATGAAAAGGATAAAGACAAATATAAATTCTAATGAAATTATGTATATTAAAAATAAAATTTACCTTCTATTAGAATCATTTAAGTCTAAAAACCCATCATAGACCTATCATGCCAATGTGACTATATACAAGGCCAAGGTTGAGTCTCCTCCTTTCTTGCTCACTATCAAGATGTTTGATAATAATTTAAATAATTGCTTATTATTTTTAGGAGAATATAATAATATCATACCTGTAGGTATATGAAAATAACTAGGCTTAACCCCTATTAAGTATGATAGAGTGGTAACTTTGTTAGACAAATCTAGACTTAGGGTAATTGGGAAACTATTAAATGTTCACATGCAACTAGCTTTTAAACCTAGGGTACACCAATTTATTGATATTCAAGTTATTAATATACTTGATGTTTATGGAATATTATTTATCAAGGAATAGACTAAGGATTCAAATGGTTACATGTCCATAGATTATTCACATCTATGGCTACCTTGGAAGGGAGTCCCCAATCAAACCAAGGTTGAGAGAGAGCCAAGATTGAAACATATGATAATTGAGTACAATGATATGAATGAGAGGGTCAACATAATAGACCCAGACTTAGGGGTTTTCACCCTAGAGAATAATAAGGTATGTGATCCCAAGGGTGCTCATATTGTTCTTGAACTATAGAAGTTGCATTTTGATGGTGTTAGGTGTAGTGTTGGATCAGGTGTTACTATAGTTTTAACTAACCCCACTGATATAAAGTATCATGATTTATATAGACTATAATTCCATTTTACTAATAATCTTGTTGAGTATGAATCCCTTATCCTAGGCTTATAATTTTCTATTATAAAATAAGGTCAAGGAACTACTAGTTTATGGGGATTCATAACTAGTGGTCAACCAAGTAAGAAGCAAATACCAATGTAAACTTTCATACCTAAAAAGGTATAATTGTAGGGTTTAGGATTTGATTTAATCTTTTGATACCTTTGACATCATTTCTCTCCCAAGATGATAAAACCAAGTTATTGATGATTTGGCTTTTGTTGTAGCCAACCTCATGCCCAATCAAGATTCCCCTAATTTTAGCATTGGGCTAATTCCTTTTCCTTCAATGCATGATAATGTTAACCATTTCCATGTATTCAATTATGATCAACAAATATTGGATTTTATGACCAATTTTTTGGAATTTGATGCTCATACCATTGAAAAAATTAATGAAAGTACTTCTAAGGGGGGAAATTTTAATGGTAAAGTCATTCAGCTAAATGACAACAAGATCCCCAAGGGGATGATTGATTTAGAGAGACTATTTGATCAAGACAAACTCATTAAGGTTTCCAAGATTCCCAAGGTAAGTCCAAAATATTATAATGCTATTGATCTTGAACTCCATGATCAATCTTAGCTGGTAAATGTTAGAAATGCCTATACAAACATTGAAAACAAGAAATCCAAAGAGCTCCTTGCTCAATACATGGATGTTATAGCATGGTCATATGATGACTTTAAAATATTTGATCCTAAGGTCATCACACATACTATATCCCTTAAATAAAGATGCAAACCATTCAGGAAAAAATAGAGGCATGTAAACCTTATCCTATAGCCCATGATCTTTAAAGATGTAAAAAGATTATTAGATGCTAGGATAGTCTTCCCCATCAGGCATTCCACCTGGGTGGAAAATTTGGTGCCTGTTAGGAAGAAAAATGGTGACATTAGACTTTGTATTGACTTCAAGAACTTGAACAAAGCATCAAAAAAGGACAACTACTCCATTACTTCTCTAAACCAAGTGATTCAAGTTGTTTCAAGATCAGTTATGATGTCTTTTCTTGATGTCTTTTTAGGTTACAACCAAGTGTTGATTGATAGAGAGGACATGATGAAGAAAACTCTCACCATAAAGTGGGGGACCTTTTCTTACAAGAGGATTCCCTTTGGGATAATTAATATAGGTTCCACCTTCTAAAGATTTATGGACCATGCCTTTTGAGGCCTAATTGGTAAATGCATCATTATATATATGGATGATCTAATAGTTTTTTAATAAAAATTGGGAAGATCACTTCATGTACTTACAATTTTTGAAAGATGCAAAAGGTATGGCATTTCATTAAACCCTAATAAGAGTATCTTTTATGTGACTAAAAGAATATTACTAGGTCATGTTATAATGAAAGATGGGATCTCTATAGATCCTAAAAGAGTAGAGGCCATATCTAGAATAGAACCTCCAAATAGTAACAAAGAGATAAATTCATTCTTTGGTAAAATAAATTTTTTAATAAACTTTATTTCTAGTTTTGTAGAAATTGTCAAACAACTGAATGACATGCTAAAGAAAGATGTCAGTCACATGGAATGAATATTCTAAAAATTCATTCCATGATATAAAGAAGGCCATTATTCAAGATCTAATCATTATAAATCCTTATTTATCAAGGGACTTCTACCTCTACTCCATTACACTTGACCACACTATGGCTATAGTGTTAACTCAAAAAATTAAAGGGTGTGACCACCCAATTGCTTTTATGAGCTCTAATTTTAAAAATGTTGAGTTCAATTTTTCTTTGATTGATAAATAGGCATATGAATTAGTAAAGGAAATTAATAAATTTATGGATTACATCCTTATAACTAAGGCACATGCCATCTTACCTAACCCTACCACCAAACTTATGTTAAGTTAGAATGAATTAGGAAAATGTAGAGGTAAGTAGATGTTAGTTTTACAAGAATATGACTTTGAAATGAAAATATCAAAATTGGTAAGGTGTCAAGGTTTGATCTAGATGATTGCTAATACTAACCCTAGGCTAAGTATTATGCAAGTGGATCAACAATTTTTTTGAGATAATGAATGGTATGATTCAATCATACATTTTATAATTAATGGTACTTGTCCTACAGACCTATCCAAAGAGAAAAAGAGGGCCTTAAAGTTGAAGGTAACTAACTACTTGATCATTAATGGTGTCTTATATAGGAGAAATTTTGAAGAAATTTATTTTAGATGTGTCTCACAAGAAGAATCCACCCAAATCATGAGCACCTTTCCTAAAAAACTAGGTAGTGGACATCCATCTAGGAGAACCACAACCCTAAAAATTATTAGAGCTAGCTATTATTGGCCAACCATATTTAAGGATGCTCATAAACATGTGAGGGAATGTCACTCATGTCAGATATTTAACACCAAAGAGCCCATGGTAACAATGCCTCTATAACTAGTCATGATTGACAAACCCTTTTCTCAGTGGGGGTTAGACTTTATTGGCATAATCAACCCCAATTCATCTGAAGGTCACAAGTATGTCCTTACTACCACAAACTATTGTACAAGGTGGATTGAAGTTGTAACCACCAAAAAAATTAGGACTAAATAAGTGATCAACTTCTTGGAGGAAAACATATATACTAGGTTTGGAACCTTGGTCTCTCTAGTGTGTGACAATGGATCTACCTTCTTATCAATAGAGATGACTAAATGGGTTTATGATAATGGCATCACTCTCAAGTTTGAATCCAACTATTATACCTAAGGGAATGGAATCTATAAGTCAAAAAATAGTAACCTAATGAAAGCAATCAATAAGTTTGATATAGATAAACCTAGGACTTGGCATAAGGTCCTTAAATTTGCACTTTAGGATGATAAGATAAGAATCAAGTAGGATATAAAATCCTTTACATTTTTATTAGTGTATGGATAGTAGCCTATATTTCCTATCACTCTCAAATTACCCACATAAATATTTATTCAAGACTAAATGGAGGAGAGCCAAGAGCTAGCCAACTCTATATTACTATATATAATTTAGATGGAAGATGCAAGATAGAAGACCTTTTCTTATTTTAGTAGGAATCAAACCATAGTCAAGAGATAGTTTGATAAAAGTTCAAAAATCAAGGTGTTTAGATAAGGATACCTAGTTCTCCTTTGGGACAAATCATCTAAGACTAAGGTCAAACATGGTAAATTCACACCCTTGTGGATCAACCCATACCAGATTACAAAAACATTAGGGAACAACAACTTCAAGATCAAAGATCTACAAGGAGTAGAGTTTACATTACCCATTGATGGGTAGTATATCAAACAATACTTCTTTGTTGTTCCTCCTAGGGTCTTCATGGAGTAAACTGTATGATGATTAGATTATTGTAGGTATGCCAGTTAGATTATTTCCATGTTATTTCCTTCTAGTCCCTTTTTTTTACATAGGCATGTACATATTTATTTGTTTTCCTTGGTTGCTTTTATTTTGTATTTGTTGTTGTGTGTTTCTTTCCTATTGCTTTGTTACTTGATTCTAATGAGTCCCTAGGGACAATCTTGAGCTCAAAAGTCATGAAGTTTACTTGAAAACATCCCCCCAATTCATAAATGTAGGTATGAACTGCATGCATAAGATGACCATGGTTATAAAACATAAAGCATAATGTTATAGCATGGAGAAAATGGTAAAGACCAATGAAAATTCCAATCATCTCATGAGACCCTAACTATTTATTTGACCTCAAACTAGTCTAAACAAGACTTTTACTTATGGGGTGAAAACTCAAATTATCAGGGTATACCCCAAACTAGCACTTAATCAACATCCTTACCTAGGATAAGAGTTGCAACCATATGTGATTTTTCAAAGATTAAATACTTGACCAAATCCTAAAACCTAGTTATCCTAGTTCCCCATCTTTCTAAAATCATAAAGATATAAGAAAATATGAAAATAAGGATACAATGCAAAATCGAAAGCTTTTAGGCATAGGTGATTCTGGTAATCTCCACCAGGGCTATGGACACCTAGATGATAGTGGAACAAGGCCATGAGTGGAGCCAAAGGTATCTCTATCAGGTCTATGGATTCTTAGATGGTAGAAAATTAATTCTTAATCTTTCCCTAAGTTAAAATAATGATCCATAATGAACATCGTAACATGCTATAAGTTAGTGTAAGTGATTAAGGACATGAAACCTAGAAGTTTTTTCTTGAAACCCATGGCAAAAGCTAAGTGGAATCAAAGCACCACATAGTTTGGATATGTCTCAATATTTGACCTTAAAACCACAAGTGCAAGGTTTGTTTCAACTATAACCTAGTTTGGATGATGATATTAATCAAATGAGGTGGATGACCTAATTATTTGTTTGATCATAATTCCTAGGTATTAACATATTGCTATGTTTCCCCCATGAGTCAATATTTGTTGGGATGAACATAAAACCATTTTTTTAATTGGGACCCTTGAAAAACCCTAAGAATAAAACATGTAAATTTTATCATGTCAAGGTCTTTTATATAATTTTAAGATCATCCAATTTTTTAAATGGTACGATTATGTGGTTTTATTTTTCTTTAATCTAGACTAATAGTACTAATGAGATTCATTTGGATTTTAGTTACAGGTTCCATGGCATGTGTTCTTAATATTTATATATTCCAAAACTCTAGTAAATCCTCAATTCAAATTTTAATAAAGGTGGGAACCAAATTGGTGGGAACCATTTTAAAATTCATTTATGGACTTGAATATAAAATGCATGTTCTAGGCTTAGTCATGTTTTTAACACAACTTAACTAGAAAAAAACTTGGTCCCCTTTGTTATTTCCCACCTTTTTTATAAATTTCCTTATGGCCTAACTAATGTCATCTTATAGGGACCTTTTAATATTTCCCAACTTATCCTAAGGTTTTAATACTAAGGCCCTGATGTATTCATTTATATAATCATGACCTTAGTCTTAATGCCTTAATCCTAAGTCTTTTTATGTCTCTATGGTCCTAACTTAACTTACTTTCATCTTGTAAGATCCTAATACTATTGATTTATCATCACATTTGATCTAATGGAGTGAGGATAAATTGAACTTCAACTTAAATAACATACATCTTTAGTGATCTGAGGGTCTGTGCTTACTTGTTAGGACTCGATCAAATGGAGTGAAGCTTAATTGTAAAGTCAAAAAGATACAGGGGGACCAAAATATGGACACATAGCACCATTACATTTGAGGATTAAAAATTGAAATGGAACCACTTGACATGATAGTTAATCAAAAGTAAGGCCCCGGATCAAGATCTTATGGCTAGTACTTTGTCACAACATTTGATCCAATGGAGAGAATTAACATCGAGACCGTGGTAAGCCATATAGAAATACCAAGTGGCATATTTGAATTTAGTCCTAAATATTTTAATGAAATTAAAATTTATGTTTGCATGACTATCATTCAAATGTATGAAAAGATGAATCTGATGCCCACACAACCATCAACTTTAAGCCCATTAAAATGAAAGTTTCAATGGCTTAAACTTGACGTCTACGTGACAATCAATTGACACCCATGAGGGTGTATTTGATTTTTTTGAGACAACCAATTTTAATTTGATGAAATATATTACTCAAGGTCAAATGGCATTCCAAAATCCTATTTGATTAACTTAGAAATAACTTTACAATCTAAATAAAATGCTTAAAATATGCTAAAAAAATGGGAGCCTTCAACTTGAAAAATATGGAAATGGTCTTATGAACTAAATTCTTAGTTTAAATTTATATATAAGGGTTCCCATGGAATTTTTATAAAAAATCATGAACCTTAAACTATGATCTTATGCTAAATCTTATTTTAAAAGGGAGGTCCTTATCACATGGAATATAAGTTAACCAAAGGTTTTCATATGTGGTGGCCTAGACTATTTAGACCCTCACCCCTTTGTTATAAATTAGGAAACTTAGGCATAAATTCCTTATCTTGAGGTTTATTTCATACTTAATAAACATGAAACAAATTTGATCCTTAGCCTATGTAACATTAGGCCTAAATTGTGACTTTAATAATGTATCAACTTAACATGGGGAAGATATAACATGCCAAGTGTCACAAACACAAGGCTTAATACTAAGGAACCAATCATAGCAACCCAAACTATAATTAATGATTCGTTAGTCCCATCACTAGATTTGATCCAATAAGAGTTTGAGAGCCCACAAATTTGATGCATGTCACAAGATCATTCAAGAAATAGATGATGTAAGAGCTTTCATAGAGATCATTTGAAATTTAGTGTGAATAATTAGAAAAAAATAGAGACCATGGTAGCTAGAAAGCAATAATTAAAGGAAAAATTGAGCTCTATTTTATAATGGATAATGAGGGAAGATCTTCAAGGATACTGATTCACAACATTGAACATAAGCACTAAGGTACCAATGAATTTTTTTCAAAGGCCAACAAGCTCACCACATGGAAGATACTCATTATATGAGTGACTAAAAAAAGTATTTGGAGCATGGGGAAGATACGTGAACATATCATCTAATTCAAAGAGGGAATTAACATAATGACCTTGTTGAATTGAGCCTTTGGTGTCCCTTAAGCTACTTATGTGAATAAGATCTAGGTCCCATATTTGCACTATATTGTGGTGGAGAAACTTAAACTAGATACTTAATGGTACCAAACATAGCCAAGGGCCCAAACTATAATTAATGACTCATGCTAATCTAGGATTAGTATCCTATGGTGCAAAATGGTATGGTCATATGCGGAATCACTCCCTGATTCACCTGCTTCGATCGGTTTGAGGATCCGACGTATATTGAAGATATTAATATTTGATTGAAATCAAATATTAATTATTTGGTCTCACTCTAATTTTAAATTAGAAACCCTAATGAAAACCCTAATTAGGGCAAGCATAGTGGGTATAAGGGTTTCACATGGAGGCCATTATTGGATTATGCAAGATGAAATTTAAAAATTGAAAAATTCCAGGATGAGAGAACGTTCCCTCTTCATTGTGTGTGATTTAGAGGCTGTGAGAATGCAGCACAAAGGAGATAGCTATGCAAGTTATCACAGAAAATATTTGAGAGATACAAAAGTTATCACAGATTCCAGGGTTGAGTGATAACTTCACACAGAAGTTTATCACAGAGCTTTCCAGGTATTTTCTTTATTTAGTTTTGATCTAATAAGTTATACAGAGATAGATCTTGTGTTACAATCTATCAGATCAGGCTATTCAGCTATCAGGGGTTAAGAAGAGACAGGTACCAAGTCCGTACAGCTAAAGCCTAGATATATTCTACCATTAAAGCTCCAAAACCCTAAAACCTACATAAAAGTGACCCAAACAAACTCAATTTGTTATAATTTGATCTATGATTTGTGTATGCTTATTTTGAATCTATTCTGCAAGTTTGTATCTGTGATCAGAGCTTTATGAGTTTATATATTCCCTGTTTGTAAGAGAGCTTTCATAGAGATCATTTAAAATTTAGTGTGAATAATTAGAAAAAAATAGAGACCATGGTAGCTAGAAAGCAATAATTAAAGGAAAAATTGAGACTTCATATACTCAGAGTCGATGGGACTATGATATGAGGAAGTTGAAACTAAGTTTGAAGAGGTTGAATGAATCTCTTTCATATCCTACATCTAAAAACAAACCCGCACGGTATATGACAGCGAATGAGGAGTGGGAGTTACACCTCGAATTCATTGTTGCCTTTTGATCGCTTTGTTAAGCATGGATAATGAGGAGCATAGATCTTCAAGGATACTGAAGTAAACCTCACAACCCATTTATTGAATAACCAAGGCATTAGGAATTGGCATGAGCTCTTATTCAAGATAGAATAATGATGCAACCCATTTCATAGGATTTGGATCTTGCTGATTCTGATGAAAAAGGAATGCCACCATGAGTAGGTGACACTATGACCTAGTTATAGTCTAGATGGCTAGCCTTCATCATGCCATAAAAAACTAGAGGTATTACATTATATTGATGTCCTTGCCCCTATATTTATCAATCTATTAGTAATTCAATAAATAATTGTCATGAATGAGATCAGTTAGGGATAGGGAAATTAATAAGGGTAGCCCTCATTTCCCATTTTGCTTTTGAGAAGTAATAAAATCTCCCTTCCCCTACATTGACAGATGGACCTTTCCAAAATCTAAAGAGTGGACCAATAACTTTAGACTGGATGATGCTTTTATTTAGGTTCTTAGACCCACTGGCTACACTAGAGGGACCTCATTAATCTTTAGAAACCTTGAAGGAAAGATCCATATCATCTTCTGTGAATTCAAAGATTGGGAATTAAGGTAATTGACCTGTGAGATAACTGAAGTTATCACAGAATTTCAGGTTTGAGAGATAACTTCATACAGAAGTTATTACAGATACTTATTTAGTGATTCAATAAATCTAGGTCCCAAAAGTATATGTGCACTACATTGTGGACCTCGGCAGAGAAATTACCCTCTAATTATATATCAACCGATACTTACATGTTTTCCTAGAATTCAAAAAATTCAATGCCATTAATTAGAGGACTGCAATTGTAATAATTTAGAAGGACTGACACAATCTGTAATTTGTTATTAAGAACTATATTATTGTGATCTTTCTGAATTTATTCAACAGCATACCTACTTGACACCATTCTTGCCTCAATCAGCTTCTATGGGATTAAGAATTGGTCCCTAGAAGGAAATTTAACCATTTCACATTACTATTCTAAAGTGCACATATTCAAGTAGAGGAATCACATGTAGTTTATTTGTGACTGCATTTATCTAGCTACAGTGGAGGCCATCACAAGTGTTCCCATGCCTAGTGTCCACCCCTCATCAAGAGGTATGTTGAAATGATAGGGGATGTATGGTATTACCCTAATTATAAAGTCATCAAGATAGAAGGAATCATGTCTCAACCTTACAAGTTGCTAGTATATGTTCCAAATAATCTTGTAGAGTAGGTAATTGCCTCTTAGCTCATCTATGGTATTAATAGGACTTGACATGAGAAGAGGAAGGGTCTACTCCACCCCTTCCCCTTAAATATTTGGAAAATCATAATAAAAGATTGGAAATAGGTGGAAATCATGTCCACATACAGGGATTCATTTGGATTTCAGCTGGATGAACTCTAGATGTGGGATCAAAATAATGTAGTAGGTAAATATCTAAAGGACAAGAAGCTTCTAAAGATAGAATATGTACATCAACTCAATATCCATGACACCATATATATTAAGGCTAAAAAATATGAATAAGTATTGGCTAGGGTCTAAGGCCACAACATTAAGCTTGAACATAGGTTAGTCAAGGATAACAAGCCATCTGGGTAAACATGAAAAATGAATCTTTTGTAAATCACTTACTACTTGGGCCATCTAGAACATCCCTTGAGTAGCCACAGGTAGATTAACCATAGCCATAACCCTAAAAATAGGTTGAGAAAGTTAAATATGAATAAGTTAATGAAAATTATAAAGTGGGAGAGGTAGAATTGGAAGAGGAATAGAGAGGGGATCCCATATTTAGCACTCCCACAAAGGCCACCTTCCCCAATTCAATACATAGACATGATAGCCTTGAAACCAGGAGAGACACTTAAGGGTTCCCTCAAGGAACTTATAAAAGCCTATGAATCTGATAAGGAAGTGAATCCCAAAGAAGATATAGGAAAATGTCTTATCTAATAGCATCCCATGATAAGAGGAAGGTAGTGCTCGCATTGGTCCCTATGGGACTAAAGAAGAGACCAAGATTGACCTTCATTAATCCCACTAGTGAAGTCAATCTATTTAGTGATGAGTTCCTAATTCATGGACCAATCATTCCTAACTAGTTCATCTATGGAAAGTTACAAAATATCCCCTCTTTCTCATTCTTGGGCCATGATAAGGGTTACTGATGTTAAAATATAAGATGATATGAAGCCTTGGATAAGGGATATAGTAAAGGAATAGGAATAAAGGAGAAGTATGGTTGTTGAAGGACTAGAAGGCAAGAAGATATATGCTTTGAGAGCATCTAGTAGCTTAGGTGTGGAAGTCCTAGAACCTCCCAAATTCAAGGAACCAATTACTACCATTCATTTTAACCATGAAATAACTAGGTTGGAGAGAATAAAAACTAGGATAGTTGTGGTTGGGATATAAGAATTCACCCTTTATAAGGTGGAACCATTTGTAGTATTAATGCCTATGGGAGGATAGTAACTAGTAGAGGTTATCATTCATGAGAAATATGTGTAGAGTCTAGTTGAGACCCAAACAATAGAAGTTAAATATGGAGTCTAGGTTTTGAAGTAGAGGATCTAGAATTTACAAAAGGAGAAAGAAAACTTGTAATATATGCAATTCTATTAGTGATAGATGTAATGACCAAAATGCTTGATGAGTCATTTTATGACATGTTTGAGGAACTCAAGTCAATGAAACTAAGGTAACGTACATTATAAGGGTAGTGTGTACTATCCAAGAGTTGAGTCACCTAGTGGGAGGCCTCAAAAGATAAAATAGCCTAACTCCTCAACATTAAAGCAAAGAAACAAATCCCAAACTTCAAGACCATTAGTTTAGGAAATTTGAGTACAATTGTGGGGATTGTGATTGAAAAGGTTAAAAGTTTAAGTGCATGGAATAATGGTATGGAAAGGGTCCTAAAAGAGGATAAGGAACTAATTTCAAGAATTGAACAACTTTTTGGGACCATGCTTATAGAGCCTACACAACCTAATGCCCTTGGGATCATAAGTGACGAGGAATTATAACATAAGTCTACTTTGGTAACCCAATAAATCAAAGTAAAAATCCAAGGTAAATCTAGGGCTAATAACAACAAAATATTTTACATGATATTCAATGTAGGGGAAAGGATAAATGAAGTTAGGAGCATTAAAGAGGCCATGGATAAGATGACATAGAATTTGATGACTTGGCGAATCAAGAGGAGGAGAAAATCATGAGTCATGTTGTGTATCTAGAGCTAATTAATGAATAACATGAGAACTCCATGAGCATCCTCCAACAATAATAATCAGAGGCCCCACAAGTGAATTAAGCAATATTCTATTTTGTAGAGTTTTGTAACATTTTAACATAGGATATTTAATTGTAAAGGCATATGCTAGTTTGTTAGCATATTTTCCTCTAGGTCAGTATGATTCTGAAAATCACGTATATTTTAGAACTTGTAAAAATATATGTCATCATCTTTATACACCTATATTTTGTAACTAATGAGTATACTACCTAATATTCATATAAAGGCATGTATTACCATTTGTAAAAGGGAGTTTTTTTTAGCAACTTTGTATAATTTGAAGCAATTAATATAATCAAGGGAATTCAATAAGGATTGTCTATGTTTGATGTGTTAATTTTCATCTTATATTTTCTCTCAATTTCTAGTTAAGGTCTTGAATTTTAATGGTGTCTTGGAATTCTGAGTTGTATCCTTGTAATCATAAGGTTTCTAATTTGTGCAATCTGCTAGATTAGCTAAAATATCTTTGTCTCTCCTTCATTTTCATTTTACTCTATTTTCAAATGTGCATATGATATTTGATAATAGTAATAAATATTTAAAGAATAAGAAGTTCTTACTTATGATTCTTCATACTATCCTTTGAAATTGGCCTGATATATAGTGGAATTTGAGCTTAGGCTATTTTACATTATATATCGGTTTAAATGCATACTTAGTTGAAATTGATTATTTATCATTATGTTTAAGGATAAAATTGATAATCACCCTTTTCTTTTCTGTCTTACCCTTCTCTTTACTCCCTTTTTTACCCCAATATCATTTTAGTTTTTGCTTCATTATAAATATCCATTTAGACTAGTCTGTAGTTTAAATATGGAGCATAATTCACTAAGAATTAACATATATTCTTAGCAATTCATGAAGAACAAACCAAGGTGGATCCCAACCACCATAATATATAAACATTATGGAATAATTTATCTTTGTTGTTATTTCAGCATAGACAACTAGATTGCCAAAACCAACAACTCATTCCTTAAATTTTCAAATTCTAAAATGAGAAGTGTTCTTTAAACACTAAGAACACTTGTGGTTCATTTTGAATCATAAACAACATCAAAATCCTTAACCTTCCTTGCTTAATTTTTAAATTATAAATAAGGAGTTTGAGACATCAAATGCATTACTTGAAGAACTCAAATAGAAAGAAAAATATTCATCCTTAGTCTTGGATACTCAACTATATGTTAGTGTTGCCACATCAACATAGGGTCCCCAGTTCTTGAGATCACCTTGAATAGTTTGATAGGTCCAATTTTTGTTTCTTTAGTAGTTCCTCTGGTTGTAACTATAGTTACCCAACCAACTTCTTCATCTAGTGGTGCCACATCAACACCTTTATTAAAATAGATGTGTAATTACATGTTCTGATTAAATGGGAACCCTTTTTCCTAATTTACTTATCTCACATGTATATTGTATTTTTAGTTGGAAAATATATTTTGGATTTTAGAATTGTGCATAAATATTTTTCATTATTTTGGACACATTTTTATATTTTTGGACTTTTAAATTGAGATGATATTTGAATAGATGAGGCCTTAGCCATCCCAATCTTATATATACTTGTTGTTGGAAGTGAAATTAATGATAGGGGGTGAAGAAGTGTTTAAAAAATTTCTTTAAATTATACTTTAACATTCATGAACCATAAAATAACCATAGTGATCTATCAATACATAAAGAACCATTCACATGAGCATGAAACAAGAAAACACATATATGAGTGGGAAACCCTAAAGGGAAAGAAAACCCACTATGATCTCTAAAAATGAACTATTGTGTTATGAAAAAAATACCAAATTAAGTTTATAACCAACTCAATTTGGATCACCAACCCCAATAAAGTCAAGAACCCACTAGGCTTTAACAAGCATCTACTTGCAAAGATGCACCAACTCCCTAAGTATCTCATCACCAACTCAACCAACTTAGAAATTTGACCACGTTTGACACCTATGATATTTTATTATGGTCTAAAATTCATTTAAATACCTCATTATTCTAAACCATGCATAATTTTATTCATTCAAACTTTTCACACTAAATAGGCCTAAACTGCCTTGTATGTATATTAGTCTCATGGTCACACACCACTTGGTTAACCACACGCATTCAACCTATTAGTTTGGAAACACAATAGGTATTAAGAAATATTATGAACATTGTTCAATCACAAATTTAACCCCTTTTGTTCTTTAAAAACTCAATTAGTCCTTACTCCTCCTTTAGGTCTCATGGAGACCTAATTGCATTAAGTCTTCCCTCTTAACATTCAGAATTGATCTTATTGGGCCCAGATGAACTTCTCGAAAAATAAAAAATACATTAAAATCCTTAAAAAATGAACTCTTATAACCTCCTCCATGCTATATTAAACTTTAATCTTTAGTTCATATCATGAAATCTCCTTTAGGACAAACTACCCTATTAGGCCTATGTAGCTCAAAAGTTTGATTTAAAATAATGAATCTTAAACACCCTTAAGTTTCTCAACCATGATAATTAAAAATGAAGATATATTATCCATTACCTTAGGGTCATCACCAAATTATTTTAATACCTTAATTTAGGAAATAATGGCTCAAGAACATCTCTATAACTCGCTTACATAGAATTGCCAAATCACCTCAAAAACAAGTCATGAAAAATTAGACCTCCAACACCTATGTAGACACTTTTAATTACTCTTGATTCATACATATGGTTATATGAGATCTCCATAACATCCTTATATATAAAATTCATATGGTCTAATGGAAAATATTAGTCTTGTAGACCAATTTATTGACCTTATCTCTCATAGTCCTATCTAAACCAGACAAGCCATTTTGTGAGCAACATTTTAACCACATAAAATAACCTCCAAATATTATCTAAACAATGAAAATGAATTAAAATTCATAAAAAAATTATTCATGCACTTTATTTCATCAATTTATCATGCATAGACCCTCAATTCTATCTCTTTATCTCTACCTGGGTTTTACATTATCCACAACATTAGATTTGTCTGTGACTTGCTTACTTGGATGACCACTTTAGAGAAATTTAATTATATAACCTATCCATAAAAAATCATGGCCATGTAAAATTAGTCTCTAGATTCATCTTCCATATATTTACTCTTCTTAACCAATTCAACTTTTGAGAGCTACAATAATTTCTTGATAAATATGCCTATACCTATATATTTTCTCTCTTATCTAACTAACCACCACCACCACCTAGAGGTACTTGGGAGAGTTTAATAAATGATACAATATCTTATATAAGAAATTAAATCCATATTGAGCTGATTTAAATAAAATATTTCACATCATGTCTTTATTAGGGTTTTAGGGAGGTTTAACACACATTTTAGTGTTAATAATTATTCATAAAGGAATACCACTTGAATCCAAAAATAATGCCAAGATATCTTATCTAGGTACCATCCCAATATCTCTTAAATATATTAGACTCTCCTGCATAGGTTACACATGCAAATGAATTCTTGAAACTACTTCTTGGGTTTGAATACCTTATTTTGTGAGCTCAAGAAGGCCTAAAACAATGATTTATGAACTTTTACTTCAAATATTGACCTAAAAATTTTTGATAAAAATTAAAAAAACTTATCTCACCTATTTCCATCCTCTCATGTTCATACTTTCCTTTAAATATTATCTTGATACCTCACTAGGCTAGGTAGGGTCTAAGAGTGGTTTGGGTGTAGACTTACACTTTTAAAGTTCCTACCCTTATAGGATAATCCTAAAACTATCATTAATGATTATATATCTTAATCACATGTTCAATAAACTCCATACAACCTTCACATGCTTATGTTCATTCATTTCACTATGCACATACCTCTTCATGTCATGACTATGCTTCTTATGCACTTGACGTCAATGACATACACCTTCTATGCTGATATTAATAATAATTTAAATCATGAAAACATAATAAATTAGTTGTATTAAAATTCTCTCTTTCTCTTCCTCTCATAATACCACTTTTACATGCACCTTGTCACATCACACACTACAAAATATTCGTAATCACCTTTGACATCAACCTTCACAAGATGTACCTTTGACATCAATGATAATACTCAAAAATATCCCCATTTGTCATTGATGGAAACCACTTTTATAAAATTATATCAATAGGATATGTCTACCCCATTTTGAACTTTGTCCCCCTTTTACATTAATGACAAAGAGGTACCTGTAACTTCTTGGATCACACCTCTTGCAACCAAAACATTTAACACATAGGATTGTGAGTCTATGAAGCATCATACAAACATTCTCCACCTATATTCATTCATACATCAATAATTAGTTCTTGGAGATAATGAATTAAATTTATTATCTCCCATTACACTTGACTTGCTTGATGTCTAGTATAGGTAGGGATTACTCCTAATTCCTATCTTAGATACTCAAATGTTTCCTTTATAAGTGGCTTGGTTATAATGTCTACAATATGATAATTTATAGAAACATATTCAAATTTAACATTTTTTTCATTTACCTACTCTCTTAGGAAATTATACTTGATGTGAATGTGCTTATTTATTAAATGTATGATATTATTCTTTGAGATTCTTATGGCACTTGTATTATTATAATAGATAGGATTAGGACTATCATAATCCACCTTGTATTATTTTTAGGTTTTTCTCATCCTTAGGATTTGATTGCAACATGAATTTGTTATAATGTACTCATCCTTAGTATTAGACAATTACATTGATTACTACTTATTGTTGGAAATATTGTCATTGATGTCAAAGGTTTAGCATTATTGGTGATAAAGGCCCCATTGAATTTAATGTTGTTTGTAATAAATATATCTTGGCTAATATGAGTTAATATTTATTTAATATTAATGAATATATTTTTGGTTGCATATGAGACAAAAGAAGGGCCCATGGAGAAGTCGAAGAGCCACAGGGTAAAGACAAAAGAAGGATGAGACGCATTTTCCCATGAAGAGTCATCTTGGGGAATTCCAAGAGTCACAAAGTGAAGACAAAAGAGTAAAGGCACAATTTCTCATGAAGGGACACTTTGACGAATACAAAAAGTCACCAAAGATAAGGACAAAAGTGGGAAGGACGTTTTTGGTCATGAAGGGTCACCACATGACTTTTCAAAGGCTTGAATATGAAGGGTCATCCAAGATTGGCACCATTTTCCATGAGGATTGAAGGGTCACAAAGGGGGAAGGCAAAAGGTCATTCAGAAAGCTATAAATGAAGGCTTGAGTAGCCATTTATAATATGGAAGTGAGAGGTTGATTTGATATTGTAATATCTAGCTTAGAAGAGCAATTGTGAGAGATGAATATGATTTGTATTTATTATATCTAGCTTAGAAGAGCAAAGGTGAGAGAGAGGAAGGAGATGTTGTATTTATCTATCATTTGTTGAGATAGAAACATTGAGAGATAGGTGTGTGGTATACACAAAGGGGTTGGTGCTCTTGTGGGTTGGTGCTTGGCAAAGGGGTTGGTGCTCCTATGGGTTGGTGCTTGGAAAAGGGGTTTGAAGCTCCTGTGGGTTGGTGCTCATGAATTTTAGCTAATGTTGGTACTTGGTAAAGGGGTATGGTGCTCCTATGGGTTTGTTCTCATGAATATACTTGAGATTGTTCTCTGTGGTTTTTTGTACATTGGGTTTCCATGTTATATTTGGTGTCTCTCTCTATCTTGTGTGATGTTTATTGTTTGAGTTTTATTTCATATCTATAATGTTTGATTAAGTGGGATTTGGTTAAAGGAAATATTTATAAGATATATGATATACTAATTCACCCCTCCCTCTCAGTATATCCCATGCTTAACAATTGGTATCAGAGTAGGTTCCTTCAGAAAGAGTTTAACATCTTGAAGGTAGATCAAAGAAAAGCATAAGATGGCCAAGCAGCTAAAGAAGGAGAATCAAGAGTTGAAATCTATGGTTGAGGATCTTAAGGAAAAGGTGTGTATCTTGGATTCTAAGTTGGCTATAGAAGTAAAATAAAATATGATATTTATTCAGGATCTTAAGAATCAGTTAGAGGTTACAAATTCAATTTTAACATCAAAAGAAGAAGAATGTAATTAGTTGAAGGATGAGTTAGGTTATTTAAAGGATAATAATGATAAGCTTATAATCAAGGTTGAGAAAGATCATGAAATATTGGTCCAAGGAAAGAAGGATGCAGGTTTTGAAGGCAAATTAAAGAAGTCAATCAAGCAGCCCAATGCTTTTAAGTTTTCAAATTCTTTTCATGGTCATTGTTTTGTTTGTCATCATGTTGGTCATAAGGCAAGAGATTGTGTGAGGAGAAATAATGAGTCAAAGGAAGATCTCAGTCACATTCAAGAAAAAGGTATGAGAAATATTGTTTTCTTTTGTTGTCATGAGGTTGGCCATATTTCTAGATTATGTCAAAATAAAGTAAAGAGATATTCAAGGTATGTCAAAGGTTACAGAGCCCCTAAAAGATATGAGAAGATTCAAATTCAGGTTTGGAGACCTAAAATATTAAAGGTTGATCAGGTTGAGTTTAAGAGTGAAAATGAATTACTTGCCATAGTAGATAAAGAATCAGAAAGGAAGGATTGTGCAAAAACTCTTGTTACATTTGAGCATGAGCTTTGCCAAGATAAGATAGTTGCAAAAGTTGAGAAAAATAAAAACATCATAAATGATAAGGTTAGTAAGTCAAAAAGGTTAGACATTCTTAAATGAATTCTAAAAGAAAAACACAAGAAAATCAAGGAAGAAATAGAGGAGATGTGGGAATCTCTTGAGATTTATTTCTAGAACCCTATTGTGTGGGGTGTTTCTTCTAGGCTTCAAGGAGACACTTTTAAGAAAAATTGAAGCATGGTGGATGCTATTGGGTCTTGGATATGTTGCATGACAAGAAGGTGAGTTGATAGATTAATTTGTATATATTTTTGAGTGAATAGATTTTTGAAGAAAATTTTGCACCGGTGTTAAGGTTGAGGCTATTAGAATGATTCATGCATATGCAGTGTTTACAAGTTTTAAAGTATTTTAAATGATTATGGTCACAATAAATTAGAATGTTGAAAAAGAGCTAATAGTTTCAAAAATAAGGAAAAGGATACTCATGCAGATTTCATCAAGAAGAAGGTTCATACATGTTCATGGCAGAAGAAACAACTTGAAGATTCTACGTTGGTGCAAACAACTTTGCATGTAAGAAATAAAGATCATCCATGGTTCGTTGATAGTGTATGTTTGAGGCATATAATAGGAGATAAGATTAAAAGAATATCAATGGTGGCATAGTGAAATTTGAAGATAAAACCACTGCCAGGATAGCCAGAAAAGGTATTTTAAGTTTGGATATTAGTAGAACCAAAGCTAAGAATATTTTGTAAGCATAATATTTTGAGTGTAAGTTAAATATGTGTTTAAGGATACACCTTAAAGTTTCATGTGAATGGTTGTGAGATTAGAAGAAAATATTCAAATGAGTTGACTGTAGATTCTCAAAGGATAGGCAATGTTTTAATCAGATATCTTCTCAAAGATCGATGAGAGGAGTTGGGAGTAATTTCTATTACTTCTTGCCATTAATGTTGACCATCAAGTGAGGGGGAGCTAAGTTTTAGCTCCAGGCAGGCCCTTTTCCATTGATGTCAAAGGGGGAGAATAACAAGTATAGGTACAGGTGTACAAAATAGGTATAGGGAATAGGTATAGGTTGCTACAATAAGGGGGAGTTATTGTATGTTTTTAGATGATAGGATGTGCAAGTGACAAGATGTGGCAGTTTCAGGACTGAGGTTACCATCAATGACAAAGGGGGAGATTGTTGGAAATATTGTCATTGATGTCAAAGGTTTAGCATTATTGGTGATAAAGGCCCCATTACATTTAATGTTGTTTGTAATAAATATATCCTGGCTAATATGAGTTAATACTTATTTAATATTAACGAATATATTTTTGGTTGCATATGAGACAAAAGAAGGGCCCATGGAGAAGTCGAAGAGCCATGGGGTAAAGACAAAAGAAGGATGGGATGCATTTTACCATGAAGAATCATCTTGGGGAATTCCAAGAGTCACCAAGTGAAGACAAAAGAGTAAAGGCACAATTTCTCATGAAGGGACACTTTGAGGAATACAAAAAGTCACCAAAGATAAGGACAAAAGTGGGAAGGACGTTTCTGGTCATGAAGGGTCACCACATGACTTTTCAAAGGCTTGAATATGAAGGGTCATCCAAGATTGGTGCTATTTTCCATGAGGATTGAAGGGTCACAAAGGGGGAAGGCAAAAGGTCATTTAGAAAGCTATAAATAAATGCTTGAGTAGCCATTTGTAATATGGAAGTGAGAGGTTGATTTGATATTGTAATATCTAGCTTAGAAGAGCAATTATAAGAGATGAATATGATTTGTATTTGTTATATCTAGCTTAGAAGAGCAAAGGTGAGAGAGAGGAAGGAGATGTTGTATTGATCTATTATTTATTGAGATAGCAACATTGAGAGATAGGTGTGTGGTATACACAAAGGGGTTGGTGCTCCTGTGCATTGGTGCTCATGAATTATTGCTGGGTTGGTGCTTGGAAAAGGGGTTGGTGCTCCTGTGGGTTGGTGCTCATGAATAGTAGCTGGGTTGGTGCTTGGCAAAGGGGTTTGAAGCTCTTGTGGGTTGGTGCTCACGAATTGTAGCTGAGGTTGGTACTTGGCAAAGGGGTATGGTGCTCTTGTGGGTTTTTTCTCATGAATATACTTGAGATTGTTCTCCATTGTTTTTACCACATTGGGTTTCCACGTTATATCTAGTGTCTCTCTCTATCTTGTGTGATGTTTATTGTTTGAGTTTTATTTCATATCTAGAATGTTTGATTAAGTGGAATTTGGTTAAAGGAAAGATTTATAAGATATATGATATACTGATTCACCCCCCCCCCCTCTCAGTATATCTCATGATTAATACTTATTTCCTATCCATGACATAAACACTCTCCTAAGAAGAAAGATCCCCCACTAGTACTTTCCTATAATCTAGACTTCCTGCCCAATCTACATCTATATAGGCTACTAAATCAAACTCCTTGATCCTTAGATACTATACCCCAAAATCCATAGTCCCTTTGAGATACCTAAGTATCCTCTTAACTACTTTCAAATGGTTTTCCTTTGGATCTTATTGAAATCTTCCCACCATACCTACTACTTGTATGATATCAAGTCTAGAGGTAATAGTGTATAACAAACTTCCAATAATTGACCTGCATGATGTTTGATTGACCTTTGGAGATTCATCCTCCTTTATTAACTTACATATTATGATCATAGGTGTGGTAACTACCTTGAAATATTCCATCTCAAATATCTTCAACATCTCTCTTATGTACTTAGCTTGTGAAATGAATATACCTTTTTCTGATTGAATGCTTTTTAACCTAAGGAAGAAGATATTTCTCCTAATATGGACATCTCAAACCCATTATTCATCACATCTATAAAGGCCTTAGTCATACTCTCATTTTTTCCACCAAATATGATGTCATCTACATAGATAACCACTATCAATTAATCACAATTTTATGTCTTTATGTATAGATTATTATCTACAACTCTTATTTTGAATCCATGGTCTAATAGGTACTTATCTAATCTGGTGTACCAATCTCTAATAGCTTAATTTAGACCATAAAGAGCCTTTTCAATATATCTACATAGTCCTTGTTACTTGATAATGATAAACCCTCATGTTTCTATGTGTACACCCCATCCTCCAAGTTCCCATTTAGAAAAGCTAATTTTACATCCATCTAATATTCCTCAAACCATTTTAATCCTACATATGCTAGGAATAATTTGATAGCCTCAAATATTTCTACTAAATAAAATGTATCCTCAAAGTCTACCCCTTGTACTTGTGCATATACCTTGTGTACCAATATATCCTTATTCTTAGTGACTTATCCATTTTTATTTAACTTATTTTGAAACACCCATTTTGTGTCAATGGCATTCTTGTCTTTAGGCCTAAGAACTAGTTCCCAAGTCTCATTATTTTCTATTTGGTCTAAATCCTCATTCATATCACCTATACAAAACTTATCTTTACTTGATTATATATTTTTATTAGGTTAAATATTATCTAATATAGAAATATTATATTTATTTAGGCTACTTATCATCTTTCTCCTTGTTAGCATACATTCATCCTTGTTTCCAATGATTTGTTATTTAGGATGGTCTCTCTAAATTTTCCTTGAGGGGAATTTTGAATCTTGTCTTTCCTCAAATTCTTCTTATTCCTCATCTGTATCTCTTAATTCTTATTCATTCAATAATTCCAAATTCTCTGATGCATCCTTTGACTAAGAGTGTGACTTCTTAGAACTATTCTCATCAATCTTCACATTGGTGATTTCTACTATATTTTGAAACCTTGTATTTTAGAATTTATAGGCAAAGATTAATGATGAGTATCCCAAGAATATTCATTCATCACACCTTTAATAAAACTTACCTAAGTTTTACTCATCTCTCTTGATGAATCATTTGATTCTAAATGCTCTAAACTATTCCACATTAGCAAGTATTCCTTTCCATAGTTCATAGGGGGTTTTATTATCATTAATCCTTATATTCCTTCTATTCAAAATGTAGATTATAGTTCTCACTTATTCTCTCTAGTATCCATTAGATAATCTTTATTCATTTAACATATTACTTTCCATTTATTAAACTATTATATTCTTTCTTTCCACTACCCTATTTTATTGAGGTGTCCTAGCTATTGAGAATTATCTCCTTATCCCATGAACCTCATTAAAATCATCAAATTCATTACACCAAAACTCTCCTCTATCAGATCTTATACATTTTATCTTTACATTATTTTCATTCTCAACTATAGCCTTGAATTCCTTGAACTTATAAAGTTCTTCTAACTTTTCTTTCAAGAATACTACCCAAGTCATTCTTATGTAGTTATTTATGAGTAACATGAAATAACTATCTCTTTGAATTTTTTGGATTATTATAGGTCCACAAAGATTAGGGTGCATTAACTCTAAATTATTATTTTTATAATACTCCTTAGACTTGAACCTCCTTCTAGTTTTCTTACCATGTTGACATGCCTTGCAAAGTGTATTTGTAGGTTTGGTGATTTTAGGCATATTTTTCACAAACTTCTTAGAGGTAATCTTGAATAGATTATAAAAGTTTGTGTAGCCTAAATTTATATTCCATATCCAACATGTATACATATTTCACATAAATCATCTCTCCTTCTTGATCTCATTCAAGACATACATATTTTTCTCAGTCCTCTTAGCATTGGTGATTAGCCTTCTTGATTTGGATCTCATTATATCACACCCTCTATCATGAAAAATTAGTGTGTGTTCTTGGTTGAACATTTTACTTACACTAATAAAGTTAGGTTTCAATCCTTTCACATACAAGACATTCTCTATCTTGTTCTTCCCATTGTCCAAACTCAAGATACCCTTTCCAAAAATATTGGTAGTTGTGTTATCTCCAAATCTCATTGACCCTACAACATTCTTATTCAATGAAATGAACTTGATCTTGTCCCCTATCATGTGGATTGAGAAACTACTATCTATATACCACTTCATGTCTTTGTCTTAAATGTGAAAGGTAGTTTGATATAGCACATATTCTTATCCTTTAGTCTTTTGCTTCTCCTTCACCTTATCCACATGGTCTGACTTCTTGATCCACTTCTTAGTGGTATGACTATATACCTTTTTGTTTTCACTAATCTTCCTCATATGCCTCATCTTGAAAAAACTTGAAATATGTCCTCTCTAATCATAATTGTATCATAAAAATCTACTTATTATATTGAAATGAGAATTCATCCTATTCTTTCATGAGGAATTAATTCTAGAATGATGTCTACAATCCATAACTCTATGTCCATGTTGATTTCATAAGAAAAAATAACCATTGAAAGAATTCACATACATTTTTTGACTAATAGAAATTGTCTTTTGATGATTATTTAATGATGTGTCTATGCCTTTTTTATCTCTCAAATTAATTATATTCTTATTGACTTGTTGATGGTTAATTTAGATCTCTAATTTGAGAGTTTCTTCATAGGTCTTCACTCTATTAGTACCATCACTTCTTGATGGTCCATGTTTCTTTAAGGTCTGACTTTCCTTGTTTTACTTTTGTTCTTATTTGAACCCAAGACCTATCATATCATGTGGATGCTTAAGACTATTCAAAATATCATTGCTAATTTTAGTGCTCTTTTCAAATTTTTGATATGTTTTTTATTTGATTGTTTCTTGATCCAATTCTACCTTTAAGGAATCCATTTCTATTCTAAACTTGGTGCATTATTTATCCTTAGTATTAAGACTTTAAATGACAATATCAATATTAGTTTCAAAATCTTTAATGATCTCTTCATGTTCATTGGTTTTGTTACTTATTCTCTCTTCAAAGAGATTGATTTATTCCTTATAACCATTAACAAATGATCTTAGTTTATGATTCTTCCTTCTTTGGAACTTAAACTCCTCTAGATCACTCTACCTCAAGGTTCACTTTAGCCTCTTTTTCATCTCATTATTCATATTACATAAGACTTTTCCCTTTTGAATAACCTTCATTATCTATTTCTATGTCCATGAATAAAACTTCATTGCTATCATGATAAACATCGTCATTATCACTATCAGATATATTTGTGTCACTTATATCAGAGGAGCTAATGTATTCTTTAGTATATAAAATTCTCTTGAATGACACTTTATTTCCTTCATATTTCTTTAAGGTCTTTTTTCTCTTGTTAAACTTATAGAACTTATTACTCTCACCATGATGTTCATCATGTTCTCCATCATGTTCATTTTTATCCTTATTAAGACACTTGGATTCAAAGTGACCACTATTATCATAGTTAAAGCACTTAAATGGAAACTTGCCCTTATACTTACCTAATCCTTTCCTTAGTTTATAGATAAACATGGTTTTTATCTTATCATCATCAATATATATATATATATATATATCAACATCATCCTTGACCTTTTTACCTTATGAATTTTCGTTGGATTTGAATGTAAATTAATTATTATAAGGTATTCCATTACTTTTTCTCATTTAATAGGTAGTAAAGTTACCATGAATCCCATACATCTATAGTTTGTTGAGATATTTTCTCTCCTCTATAGTAAAGAATTTTGAATCATACTTGGATGTTAGGAACTTTAATAACTTTTGTACTATTGTTTATTCTTCTAACTTTTCTCCTAGATATTTGATGGCATTTACCACTTCATCTACTATTAATAGATAAGATGTAATGTTTTCATCATCCTTCATTCTTAAACTTTCAAACTACCTTTGGTGGGTTTGTAATTTTGCTAAATTCACTTTGGTATCTCTTTCATAGATGGTTTTCAAAATTTTCAAAATTTCTTTGGCCAAATCACAATACATTATCTTTATAAATTTTACCTCTAAAAGACCACATAGTATGGCATTCATTGCCTTAGATTTGTTTTCATTTTCCTTCTTGTTTGTTGCATTAGTTGGTGGTGTAAGACATGGAGTGAATCCATAAATAACCAATTGCCATATGTCATATCCTAAGGAAATTAGATAGGTCTTCATTATAATGCTACAAAATGCATATTTAGTCCCATTGAAGAGAGGGACCTTGGTTGATAAACCTCCTTATAATTGATTACTAGACATGCTTATGCTTCTAGGATCTCCTTTAAGCTATTAGGCCTACTTCAAAGGATCAAGCTCTGATACCAATTGCTATAATCAAAATTATTGAGAGCTAGGGTGTATCATTATTTAAAAAATTTATTTCAATTATGATTTAACATTCATGAACCTGAAATCAATGTAGTGATATAGTAATACATAAAGAACCATTCACATGAACATAAAACAAAAGAACACATATATGAGTGGGGAACCCTTAAGTGGAGTAAAAACCACTATTATATCTAAAAATATACTATTCTCATATGAATAAAATACCAAATTTAGTTGATTACCAGCTAAAATTAGATCACCAACCCCAATAAATTCAATCACCCACTTCACTAGGCTTTAGCAAGCATCTACTTACAAGGAAGTACCAACTCCCTAATTGACTCAGCACCAACTCAACCATCTAAATTTTTGGACCACCTTCCACAAATAATATATTTAATTATGGTCTATAACTCATTTAAATACCTCCTTCTACTTGACCATGAATCATTTTATTCCCTCATTTTTTTCACACCAAATAGGCCTAAACTACAATGTATATTTACCATTCTCATAGTCACACACCTTAAAACTCATATGTAAGTGTCAGGAATCTAGAACAACAAACATGCTCTGATACCACTTGTTGGGAGGGGAGGATGGAAGATAAATCCAAGAACAAACACACCTGTTCTAATTCCACCTCCTAGGATCTTGCTCCTCAGAAAGAGCACAGTATGATTACCAAATATAAGCAATTGAATATGCGGAAATAACTAGAAACACAAGTAACTAGAATTCACCAATAGCACAGAATATGAGAGACAATACACTATCTTGTATTAACACTAACAAAAAAGAATACAACAAAGATCCGCCACACTCTTTCACCTTACAGAGATTCGCCACACCTCAAGTGTTCAGTAATTCTTCTCACACACACTCTCCTACACAAAAACGGTCCCAACAACCAACTCACACACAAAATTGGTGTTCACCTCACCAACCAGTCAGTAATAACCCTGCCGGTACATCAAGCACTCTATAGCACTTCAAGCTGATCTCTCATGAACCTGCAACCTGCAATTCAAAGACCAAACTTACATGTAGATCCCCAATGAGCTTGCAACAACCTGCAACTCACAGATCTTACAACTAGAAGGAACTCTTCCTTTCTATCTCATGCCTTATACAATACATGCCAATGGGTCTATAACTAGAACCCTAACTCAAACAATAAATTAGACTCTTAATTTAGACAATTGTCCTCGCAGCCCAAGACTCTAACTGGTCTCAACATGCAAACTCTTTGTTCACTTAACTAACTGTTCGTGAAACGAGCAGTTTTGGAACACACAGGTGACCGATGTCAGTCCCTGCTTGTCTGGTTCTACCGACGTCAGCCGACTTCCTGCCGTCGCCAGTGGCCTTCTGCGCTGGTCTCTGCCGACGTCGGTCCTGCTGCCGACGCCAGTTCCTGTAGAACTCAGCAACCATCTGTTCCTCAGTTTGCAAAGGTTGAAGCTTTTAGCTCCACAACCTAACAATCTCCCACTTGGAGATAAACAGCTGCAACCTGTACATGTACCTGTACACCGTCTAGTTTATTACCTTGGCTATGTATCCATCTTCAAAATCATCCTTGAAGACCAACCACCACAAAATCCGTGGTGCAAACCCTGTCATCCAAATTACCTGCCACATCCGCATCTACAACCATGTAGAAAGAGAACTTGACCCTGCATAGCATGTGCACCTGCTGCTGGTCCCACTGAACTGCCCTTCAGTATTACTTTCCCAGATTGACTCCAACTTGTGATAACTCCCACTTCTTGGGAAAACTCAGGTTTAGTACATACCATGCACTCAACCTCATTATGTGAATCAAGACACCTATTCTATGAACTATCTAACTATCGGCGTGCTAATCGGTTTCACACAATCATCCTGAAACAAAGTCAACACATGACCTTCCATGTCTCTAGAACACACTCTTGCCAAAGAATCTTGCTACTCCCAGATTCACCATGACAAACCCCTGAACTAGCTTTACCTTTAGTTCAGCAATACCTGTATATGTAACCCTGCAACAAGCACATCATACAGAAAATAGGATAGTGTAGCTAATACTATCCAACCTGGTAAAGAGAAACACAATGAACAAACCTCCATTGCCATGCAGCTAATACAAGATCAAATACCCTGATCTTCCATCTCACGTATCCATTTCCGCTCTTCTTCATCCTTAACATCCATTCATCTCTCAGTGCTTACTTCCAACTGGCAACACTACCCAAAACACCTGTTCGGTTCTCCTCCAAGGAATCACATCCTCATTCATGCCTAGCTCCCACTGTTTCCTGGATCTACCTGTTCTGCTTCTTCAATAACTTCCTGGTCCTATGCCATAAGTGAGCAACAAGTAGTGTAAAGAAGGGAAATGATAAATTTAAGAACTTACTTACACCTTCAGTCCTCCATATGGGCGCTTGAGACTCCATGACAACTTGCTGTCCACCCAAAATTCATCTCAGTGACCGATGCCGGTCGCATCTCAGTCTACAGCTGACCGATGTCAGTTCCCTGTGACTGCCTTCCTGCTGACGTCGGTTTTCCCTGGCTGACGCCGGTCTCTGTCTGCCCCGAGTCACCGACGTCAGGCTGCACATAGTCGACGTCGGTCCCTGTCTGGACACCGACGCTGGTTTTCCTGCCGACGTCGGTCTCTGTGTTTTTCTTGTGAGACCTAACTTTTTCCCGCGAGCTCCTTTTGGATCAAACCCTTGTCTAAATCACCCTTGCTCTACTCAAAATTCCTCTGCATCTTGTGCTGAACTCTGTCCGTCATTTTCTCCTTAAAAACCAAGGCTTTCCTATTCTTGTCACTAACATCGAATTCCTCAAGAAATCTCACCTTCTTATTTTGCATACAAAAATCACGATCCATGCCTTCCAAATCTAAAAGCATACTCTTTGACTCAAGAACCAGCATCTCCTTCTTATCTATGTGACCAAGCCTATCAAGCCACATCTCTGAATCTACAGCTGAAGTAGATAACCCAAAAGAAGAATCAATAAAACAAGTAGATAGATAAAGTGTACCTACTTTCTTACCTCTAGCTACAACAAGTGTACCCTTGGTAACCTTTCAAGAGTCCACTGTGAGAGTTACTGTGCAACCCTCTTCACCCAAACTTCTAACAAAAATCAGATTCCACTTCAGAACTGGGACGTGCATGACCTCCTTTAACACCCATGTGTTACCTATCTGCAGTTTCAGCTTCACTTTGCCTTTGCCAACAATCTGACAAGGCTTACCATCCCCTACACAAATTTCTCCAAAATCTCCCTGGACATACTCATGAAAAAATTCCCTATGTGGGGATGCATGAAAAGAGGCACCAGAATATAATACCCAAGATTCTACTTTATCCAAAGAACATACCAGAGCATCCTGTGCAACGTAACCTACAACATCTGCTTCTTCTTCATGTTCTTCATGCTGATCTGTACCCGATCTACAATCTCTCTTTAAGTGCCCTTGCTTTCCACATTTCCAGCAGGTTATTCTGCCATACCTGGACTTGGATCTCTTGCCCATCTTCGACCTTGATCTCCCACGCTCTATCTTCTCTCTTGGCCTTCCTCTTCCTTCAACACTCAAAGCATCTCCAGATGATTCACCTGTGCTTTTCCTGCGTATCTCTTCATTCAAGATCACACTCACAATATCATCCACTTTTAAGACTTTTGAAGGAGACACAGTATTAGAAACTGCCATTACCAAACCTTCCCAACTTTCAGGTAATGAACACAAGATTAAGAGAGCTCTTATTTCATCATCAAATATAATATTGACTGAACTTAACTGGTTTACTAAACCATGGAAATCACTAAGATGGCTATGAACAGATCCACCTTCCAACATTTGCAAATTAAATAAACGCTTCATAAGAAATACCTTATTCGAAGCTGAGGGTTTTTCATATAAATTTGCCAAAGATTCCATCAACTCCACCGTTGTCTTACACTGTGATAAGCTGGAAATCACAGATGATGCAAGACTCAATCTAACAGATCCCAGACCCTTCCGATCAAGAACCTCCCATTCTTCATCTTTCATATCCAAGGGTTTGCTAGCAACCCCACCCAACGGTAAGTACAAATCTTTCTGATACAGATAGTCCTCAATCTGCATCCTCCATAATTGGTAGTTCTTGCCATTGAACTTTTCCATTCGTAGTTGACTCCTTTCTATCATTGCTCAACTCCCACTCAAACAGAAACCCTGTGAGCAACCTGTAATCAAAACACACTACCCAGATCTACACCAATCTGTTAGTATCCCAACCAAAAGCTCTGGTACCAATTGTTGGTATCAAGCTTAAGAACCTACAAGCAAGGCTCTGATACCAATTGTCAGGAATCTAGAACAACAAACATGCTCTGATACCACTTGTTGGGAGGGGAGGATGGAAGATAAATCCAAGAACAAACACACCTGTTCTAATTCCACCTCCTAGGATCTTGCTCCTCAAAAAGAGCACAGTATGATTACCAAATATAAACAATTGAATATGCGGAAATAACCAGAAACACAAGTAACTAGAATTCACCAATAGCACAGAATATGAGAGACAATACACTATCTTGTATTAACACTAACAGAAAAGAATACAACAAAGAGCCGCCACACTCTTTCACCTTACAGAGATTCGCCACACCTCAAGTGTTCAGTAATTCTTCTCACACACACTCTCCTACACAAAAACGGTCCCAACAACCAACTCACACACAGAATTGGTGTTCACCTCACCAACCAATTAGTAATAACCCTGCCGGTACATCAAGCACTCTATAGCACTTCAAGCTGATCTCTCATGAACCTGCAACCTGCAATTCAAAGACCAAACTTACATGTAGATCCCCAATGAGCTTGCAACAACTTGCAACTCACAGATCTTACAACTAGAAGGAACTCTTCCTTTCTATCTCATGCCTTATACAATACATGCCAATGGGTCTATAACTAGATCCCTAACTCAAACAATAAATTAGACTCTTAATTTAGACAATTGTCCTCGCAGCCCAAGACTCTAACTGGTCTCAACATGCAAACTCTTTGTTCACTTAACTAACTGTTCGTGAAACGAGCAGTTTTGGAACACACAGGCGACCGATGTCAGTCCCTACTTGTCTGGTTCTACCGATGTCAGCTGACTTCCTGCCGTCGCCAGTGGCCTTCTGCGCTGGTCTCTGCCGACGTCGGTCCTGCTGCCGACGCCAGTTCCTGTAGAACTCAGCAACCATCTGTTCCTCAGTTTGCAAAGGTTGAAGCTTTTAGCTCCACAACCTAACAATCTCCCACTTGGAGATAAACAGCTGCAACCTGTACATGTACCTGTACACCGTCTAGTTTATTACCTTGGCTATGTATCCATCTTCAAAATCATCCTTGAAGACCAACCACCACAAAATCCGTGGTGCAAACCCTGTCATCCAAATTACCTGCCACATCCGCATCTACAACCATGTAGAAAGAGAACTTGACCCTGCATAGCATGTGCACCTGCTGCTGGTCCCACTGAACTGCCCTTCAGTATTACTTTCCCAGATTGACTCCAACTTGTGATAACTCCCACTTCTTGGGAAAACTCAGGTTTAGTACATACCATGCACTCAACCTCATTATGTGAATCAAGACACCTATTCTATGAACTATCTAACTATCGGCGTGCTAACCGGTTTCACACAATCATCCTGAAACAAAGTCAACACATGACCTTCCATGTCTCTAGAACACACTCTTGCCAAAGAATCTTGCTACTCCCAGATTCTCCATGACAAACCCCTGAACTAGCTTTACCTTTAGTTCAGCAATACCTGTATATGTAACCCTGCAACAAGCACATCATACAGAAAATAGGATAGTGTAGCTAATACTATCCAACCTGGTAAAGAGAAACACAATGAACAAACCTCCATTGCCATGCAGCTAATACAAGATCAAATACCCTGATCTTCCATCTCACGTATCCATTTTCGCTCTTCTTCATCCTTAACATCCATTCATCTCTCAGTGCTTACTTCCAACTGGCAACACTACCCAAAACACCTGTTCGGTTCTCCTCCAAGGAATCACATCCTCATTCATGCCTAGCTCCCACTGTTTCCTGGATCTACCTGTTCTGCTTCTTCAATAACTTCCTGGTCCTATGCCATAAGTGAGCAACAAGTAGTGTAAAGAAGGGAAATGATAAATTTAAGAACTTACTTACACCTTCAGTCCTCCATATGGGCGCTTGAGACTCCATGACAACTTGCTGTCCACCCAAAATTCATCTCAGTGACCGATGCCGGTCGCATCTCAGTCTACAGCTGACCGATGTCAGTTCCCTGTGACTGCCTTCCTGCCGACGTCGGTTTTCCCTGGCTGACGCCGGTCTCTGTCTGCCCCGAGTCACCGACGTCAGGCTGCACATAGTCGACGCGGTCCCTGTCTGGACACCGACGCTGGTTTTCCTGCCGACGTCGGTCTCTGTGTTTTTCTTGTGAGACCTAACTTTTTCCCGCGAGCTCCTTTTGGATCAAACCCTTGTCTAAATCACCCTTGCTCTACTCAAAATTCCTCTGCATCTTGTGCTGAACTCTGTCCGTCATTTTCTCCTTAAAAACCAAGGCTTTCCTATTCTTGTCACTAACATCGAATTCCTCAAGAAATCTCACCTTCTTCTTTTGCATACAAAAATCATGATCCATGCCTTCCAAATCTAAAAGCATACTCTTTGACTCAAGAACCAGCATCTCCTTCTTATCTATGTGACCAAGCCTATCAAGCCACATCTCTGAATCTACAGCTGAAGTAGATAACCCAGAAGAAGAATCAATAAAACAAGTAGATAGATAAAGTGTACCTACTTTCTTACCTCTAGCTACAACAAGTGTACCATTGGTAACCTTTCAAGAGTCCGCTGTGAGAGTTACTGTGCAACCCTCTTCACCCAAACTTCTAACAAAAATCAGATTCCACTTCAGAACTGGGACGTGCATGACCTCCTTTAACACCCATGTGTTACCTATCTGCAGTTTCAGCTTCACTTTGCCTTTGCCAACAATCTGACAAGGCTTACCATCCCCTACACAAATTTCTCCAAAATCTCCCTGGACATACTCATGAAAAAATTCCCTATGTGGGGATGCATGAAAAGAGGCACCAGAATATAATACCCAAGATTCTAATTTATCCAAAGAACATACCAGAGCATCCTGTGCAACGTAACCTACAACATCTGCTTCTTCTTCATGTTCTTCATGCTGATCTGTACCCGATCTACAATCTCTCTTTAAGTGCCCTTGCTTTCCACATTTCCAGCAGGTTATTCTGCCATACCTGGACTTGGATCTCTTGCCCATCTTCGACCTTGATCTCCCACACTCTATCTTCTCTCTTGGCCTTCCTCTTCCTTCAACACTCAAAGCATCTCCAGATGATTCACCTGTGCTTTTCCTGCGTATCTCTTCATTCAAGATCACACTCACAATATCATCCACTTTTAAGACTTTTGAAGGAGACACAGTATTAGAAACTGCCATTACCAAACCTTCCCAACTTTCAGGTAATGAACACAAGATTAAGAGAGCTCTTATTTCATCATCAAATATAATATTGACTGAACTTAACTGGTTTACTAAACCATGGAAATCACTAAGATGGCTATGAACAGATCCACCTTCCAACATTTGCAAATTAAATAAACGCTTCATAAGAAATACCTTATTCGAAGCTGAGGGTTTTTCATATAAATTTGCCAAAGATTCCATCAACTCCACCGTTGTCTTACACTGTGATAAGCTGGAAATCACAGATGATGCAAGACTCAATCTAACAGATCCCAGAGCCTTCCGATCAAGAACCTCCCATTCTTCATCTTTCATATCCAAGGGTTTGCTAGCAACCCCACCCAACGGTAAGTACAAATCTTTCTGATACAGATAGTCCTCAATCTGCATCCTCCATAATTGGTAGTTCTTGCCATTGAACTTTTCCATTCGTAGTTGACTGCTTTCTATCATTGCTCAACTCCCACTCAAACAGAAACCCTGTGAGCAACCTGTAATCAAAACACACTACCCAGATCTACACCAATCTGTTAGTATCCCAACCAAAAGCTCTGGTACCAATTGTTGGTATCAAGCTTAAGAACCTACAACCAAGGCTCTGATACCAATTGTCAGGAATCTAGAACAACAAACATGCTCTGATACCACTTGTTGGGAGGGGAGGATGGAAGATAAATCCAAGAACAAACACACCTGTTCTAATTCCACCTCCTAGGATCTTGCTCCTCAAAAAGAGCACAGTATGATTACCAAATATAAACAATTGAATATGTGGAAATAACTAGAAACACAAGTAACTAGAATTCACCAATAGCACAGAATATGAGAGACAATACACTATCTTGTATTAACACTAACAGAAAAGAATACAACAAAGAGCCGCCACACTCTTTCACCTTACAGAGATTCGCCACACCTTAAGTGTTCAGTAATTCTTCTCACACACACTCTCCTACACAAAAACGGTCCCAACAACCAACTCACACACAGAATTGGTGTTCACCTCACCAACCAATTAGTAATAACCCTACCGGTACATCAAGCACTCTATAGCACTTCAAGCTGATCTCTCATGAACCTGCAACCTGCAATTCAAAGACCAAACTTACATGTAGATCCCCAATGAGCTTGCAACAACCTGCAACTCACAGATCTTACAACTAGAAGGAACTCTTCCTTTCTATCTCATGCCTTATACAATACATGCCAATGGGTCTATAACTAGATCCCTAACTCAAACAATAACTTAGACTCTTAATTTAGACAATTGTCCTCGCAGCCCAAGACTCTAACTGGTCTCAACATGCAAACTCTTTGTTCACTTAACTAACTATCCGTGAAATGAGCAGTTTTGGAACACACAGGCGACCGACGTCAGTCCCTGCTTGTCTGGTTCTACCGACGTCGGCCGACTTCCTGTCGTCACCGGTGGCCCTTTGCACTGGTCTCTACCGACGTCGGTCCTGCTGCCGACGCCAGTTCCTGTAAAACTCAGCAACCATCTATTCCTCAATTTGCAAAGGTTGAAGCTTTTAGCTCCACAACCTAACAATCTCCCACTTGGAGATAAATAGCTGCAACCTGTACATGTACTTGTACACCGTCTAGTTTGTTACCTTGGCTATGTATCCATCTTCAAAATCATCCTTGAAGACCAACCACCACAAAATCCATGGTGCAAACCCTGTCATCCAAATTACCTGCCACATCCGCATCTACAACCATGTAGAAAGAGAACTTGACCCTGCATAGCATGTGCACCTGCTGCTGGTCCCACTAAACTACCCTTCAGTATTACTTTCCTGGATTGACTCCAACTTGTGATAACTCCCACTGCTTGGGAAAACTCAGGTTTAGTACATACCATGCACTCAACCTCATTATGTGAATCAAGACACCTGTTCTATGAACTGTCTAACTATCGGCGTGCTAATCGGTTTCACACAATCATCCTGAAACAAAGTCAACACATGACCTTCCATGTCTCTAGAACACACTCTTGCCAAAGAATCTTGCTACTCCCAGATTCTCCATGACAAACCCCTGAACTAGCTTTACCTTTAGTTTAGCAATACCTGTATATGTAACCCTGCAACAAGCACATCATACAGAAAATAGGATAGTGTAGCTAATACTATCCAACCTGGTAAAGAGAAACACAATGAACAAACCTCCATTGCCATGCAGCTAATACAAGATCAAATACCCTGATCTTCCATCTCACGTATCCATTTCCACTCTTCTTCATCCTTAACATTCATTCGTCTCTCAGTGCTTACTTCCAGCTGGCAACACTACCCAAAACACCTGTTTGGTTCTCCTCCAAGGAATCACATCCTCATTCATGCCTAGCTCCCACTGTTTCCTGGATCTACCTGTTCTGCTTCTTCAATAACTTCTTGGTCCTATGCCATAAGTGAGCAACAAGTAGTGTAAAGAAGGGAAATGACAAATTTAAGAACTTACTTACACCTTCAATCCTCCATATGGGCGCTTGAGACTCCATGACAGCTTGTTGTCCACCCAAAATTTGTCTTAGTGACCGATGCCGGTCGTATCTCAGTCTACAGCTGACCGATGTCAGTTCCCTGTGACTGCCTTCCTATCGACGTCAGTTTTCCCTGGCCGATGCCGGTCTCTGTCTGCCTCGAGTCACCGATGTCGGGCTGCACATAGCCGACGTCGGTCCCTGTCTGGACACCGATGCTGGTTTTCCTGCCGACGTCGGTCTCTGTGTTTTTCTTGTGAGACCTGACTTTTTCCCGCAAGCTCCTTTTGGATCAAACCCTTGTCCAAATCACCCTTGCTCTGCTCAGAATTCCTCTGCATCTTGTGCTGAACTCTATCCATCATTTTCTCCTTGAAAACCAAGGCTTTCCTGTTCTTGTCACTAACATCAGATTCCTCAAGAAATCTCACCTTCTTCTTCTGCATATAGAAATCACGATCCATGCCTTCCAAATCTGAAAGCATACTCTTTGACTCAAGAACCAGCATCTCCTTCTTATCTATGTGACCAAGCCTATCAAGCCACATCTCTGAATCTACAGCTGAAGTAGATAACCCAGAAGAAGAATCAGTAAAACAAGTAGATAGATAAAGCGTACCTACTTTCTTACCTCTAGCTACAACAAGTGTACCCTTGGTAACCTTCCAAGAGTCCGCTGTGAGAGTTACTGTGCAACCCTCTTCACCCAAACTTCTAACAGAAATCAGATTCCGCTTCAGAACTGGGACGTGCATGACCTCCTTTAACACCCATGTGTTACCTGTCTGCAGTTTCAGCTTCACTTTGCCTTTGCCAACAATCTGACAAGGCTTACCATCCCCTACACAAATTTCTCCAAAATCTCCCTGGACATACTCATGAAAAAATTCCCTATGTGGGGATGCATGAAAAGAGGCACCAGAGTATAATACCCAAGATTATACTTTATCCAAAGAACATACCAGAGCATCCTGTGCAACGTAACCTGCAACATCTGCTTCTTCTTCATGTTCTTCATGCTGATCTGTACCCGATCTGTAATCTCTCTTTAAGTGCCCTTGCTTTCCACATTTCCAGCAGGTTATTCTGCCATACCTAGACTTGGATCTCTTGCCCATCTTCGACCTTGATCTCCCACGCTCTATCTTCTCTCTTGGCCTTCCTCTTCCTTCAACACTCAAAGCATCTCCAGAGGATTCACCTTTGCTTTTCCTGCGTATCTCTTCATTCAAGATCACACTCACAATATCATCCACTTTTAAGACTTTTGAAGGAGACACAGTATTAGAAACTGCCATTACCAAACCTTCCCAACTTTTAGGTAATGAACACAAGATTAAGAGAGCTCTTATTTCATCATCAAATACAATATTGACTGAACTTAACTGGTTTACTAAACCATGGAAATCACTAAGATGGCTATGAACAGATCCACCTTCCAACATTTGCAAATTAAATAAATGCTTCATAAGAAATACCTTATTCGAAGCTGAGGGTTTTTCATATAAATTTGCCAAAGATTCCATCAACTCCACCGTTGTCTTACACTGTGATAAGCTGGAAATCATAGATGATGCAAGACTCAATCTAACAGATCCTAGAGCCTTCTGATCAAGAACCTCCCATTCTTCATCTTTCATATCCAAGGTTTGCTAGCAACCCCACCCAACGGTAAGTACAAATCTTTCTGATACAGATAGTCCTCAATCTGCATCCTCCATAATTGGTAGTTCTTGCCATTGAACTTTTCCATTCGTAGTTGACTACTTTCTGTCATTGCTCAACTCCCACTCAAACAGAAAACCCTGTGAGTAACCTGTAATCAAAACACACTACCCAGATCTACACCAATCTGTTAGTATCCCAACCAAAAGCTCTGATACCAATTGTTGGTATCAAGCTTAAGAACCTACAACCAAGGCTCTGATACCAATTGTCAGGAATCTAGAACAACAAACATGCTCTGATATCACTTGTTGGGAGGGGAGGATGGAAGATAAATCTAAGAACAAACACACCTGTTCTAATTCCACCTCCTAGGATCTTGCTCCTCAGAAAGAGCACAGTATGATTACCAAATATAAGCAATTGAATATGCGGAAATAACTAGAAACACAAGTAACTAGAATTCACCAATAGCATAGAATATGAGAGACAATACACTATCTTGTATTAACACTAACAGAAAAGAATACAACAAAGAGCCGCCACACTCTTTCACCTTACAGAGATTCGCCACACCTCAAGTGTTCAGTAATTCTTCTCACACACACTCTCCTACACAAAAACGGTCCCAACAACCAACTCACACACAGAATTGGTGTTCACCTCACCAACCAGTCAGTAATAACCCTGCCGGTACATCAAGCACTCTATAGCACTTCAAGCTGATCTCTCATGAACCTGCAACCTGCAATTCAAAGACCAAACTTACATGTAGATCCCCAATGAGCTTGCAACAACCTGGAACTCACAGATCTTACAACTAGAAGGAACTCTTCCTTTCTATCTCATGCCTTATACAATACATGCCAATGGGTCTATAACTAGATCCCTAACTCAAACAATAACTTAGACTCTTAATTTAGACAATTGTCCTCGCAGCCCAAGACTCTAACTGGTCTCAACATGCAAACTCTTTGTTCACTTAACTAACTGTTCATGAAATGAGTAGTTTTGGAACACACAGGTGACCGACGTCAGTCCCTGCTTGTCTGGTTCTGCCGACGTCAGCTGACTTCCTGCCGTCACCAGTGGCCTTCTGTGCTGGTCTCTGCCGACGTCGGTCCTGCTGCCGACGCCGGTTCCTGTAGAACTCAGCAACCATCTGTTCCTCAGTTTGCAAAGGTTGAAGCTTTTAGCTCCACAACCTAACAGTAAGCCAAAAAATAAGTCATATGACATCTTATTAACATGTATCATGCACAATTTTAACCCCTTTTGGTCTACCATAACTCAATTAGGCATTACTCCTCCTTTAGGTCTCATGGAGACTTAATTACATTAGGTTTGCCCTCTTACTATTCAAAATTGATCTTATTGGGACCAAATTACCTTATTAAACAATAAAAAATCCATTAAAACACTTATAAAATTAAATATTATAACCTCCTCCATGATACATTATACCTTAATCCTTTGTTCATACCATGAAATCACTTTTAGGACAAACTACACTATTAGGCCTGTGTACCTCAAAAGTCTAACTTACAATAATGAATCTTAAAAACCATTAAAATACTCAACTATGAGAAATTAAACATGAATAAAAATTATTCATGACCTTATGGTCATCACAAAATTATTGTATCACCTTCACTCATGAAATAAGGGCTCAAGAACATCTCTACAACTTGCTTACATAAAACTGCCAAATCACCTCAAAAACCAGTCATGAAGAATTAGACCTCCAACGCCTATGTATAAAATTGTCATGGATTTTATGATTATAAAAGGTTATATTATACCTAAATAAAATAATTATATATAAAAATCATATGTTCTAATGTAAAATATTGGTCTTATAGACCAATTTATTGACCTTATGTCTCATAGTACTATTTGAACTAGACAAACCATTTTGTGAGTAACACTTTCACCACATACACTAACATAAAAAGCTTATCCAAAGAATGTA
Source organism: Torreya grandis (assembly GCA_037957365.1). Taxonomy (NCBI): domain Eukaryota; kingdom Viridiplantae; phylum Streptophyta; class Pinopsida; order Cupressales; family Taxaceae; genus Torreya; species Torreya grandis. The sequence continues at coordinate 510,230 of JARHVA010003769.1, read as the reverse complement.
AATGACTTAAAATTCATAAATAAATTCTTCATTCACTTTATTACATAAATATATCATTCATAAACCCTCAAATCTATCTCTTCATCTATGCCTGGGTTTTACATTATCCACAATATTAGGTCTGTCTATAATTGGCTTACTTGGATGACTAATTTATAGAAATTTAAGGATGGAACATATATATAAAAACATAATGGACATGTAAAATGAATCTCTATTTTATTTATCCATCCTTTTACTCTTCTTTACCAATTTAAATTTTGAGATCTATAGTAATTTCTTGATAAATAATCCTATACCTATACATATTCTCTCTCATCTAACTAACCACCACCACCTAGAGGTACATGGGAGAGTTTAATACATTCTCAAATATATTATCTAATAATTTAAATATATCTTGATATGATTTGAACAAAATCTTTCACATCAGGTCCTTATTATGGTTTTAGGGAGGTTTAACACACATTTTCATGTTAATGATTGTTCATAAAGGAATACCATGTGAATCCAAAATATATGTCTATAGATATTAGATAAGAACCTTCCCTATCTCTCCTAAGTATATGATTTCCATTTATATGTTACACATGTCAATAAATTCCCAAAATTACTTCTCAGGTTTGAGTATATTATTCTATGAGCTTGAGAAGGCCTAAAATAATTATTCATGCAATTTTAATTAAAATCTTGACATAAAATTTGTGGTCATACTTAAAAAAACTTGTCTCACCTCTGTCAATCCTCTCATGTGCATATTTGCCTAGAAATCTAATCTTCATACCTCACTAGGATAGGTAGGGTCTAAGAGTGGTCTGGGTGAAAACTTAGACTGATGTTCCTACCCCTATAATATCCCCATGAAACTCTTATAAATGATTATATACCTTACTAACATGATCAATAAATTCCATACAACCTTCACATGTTTGTGTTCTTTCATTTCACCATGCACATACCTATTAATGTCATGACTATGTTTCCTATGCACTTGACATTAATGACATGTACCTTCCATGCTAACATTAACAATGATATCAATCATGTTGAAATAGTACATTAGTTTTCTTTAAAATATATCTTTATCTTTCTCTCATGACAACACTTCTCCTTTCACCTTAGTACATCACACGCTGTCAACTATCCTTAATCACCTTTGACATCATTGAAACTAATCAATACTTGTAACCTCTCAACCCCAAGGGGAGGAGGATTTTGGATATTCAAATTAATAGTAAATTTAGAGAATTTATACTTGACTTGATTTTGATGTGAAAATATCGATTCTTCACCAACTTTGTTGACTCTATTGGACATGATATAATTATAGTATCTTAGTTATTTGTTTGTGAATGAGTTATCTTTTCTAAATACATTTATTCACTTTAAGTTCTAGCTAATTAAAATGCCTTTTATACATTAATTATAATCCCCCCTTATATATGTGCAACAATAATCTAACAAATGTGTAAACCTTTAATTATCCATCTCTAAGTTTACTCTATTTTACTTTCCTTTGACTCTTAATTGTATCTAATTATTGGTGTGATATAATAACTTATAGAAAAAATTGGTCTTCTGATTCTTGTCTAACTTAGTTTAAGTACTGGTCTAGAAGAGTTTTCATCTTGTGTGGTCCATGGAACTAATTTTTTCCTTACTCTTCCATCCTTTTGATTTTATTTTAGAATTCCTAACCATCTTAGTTAACACCATCATGTTTCCATCCACACCAAGTATACTTGGGTTCATATTTAGCCAACCCATTCATGGTAGATAATCTATATCATTCACTGCCATCCCACCAACATGTTGTTATAAAATTTAATACCCTAAAACTTTTACCTTGGAGTGATCCTAAAAAAATAGAGGAAACCTCGTATAGGTATCTATGGTGTGGATAAAACCCATATCAATAATAACAAGTGCTTACTTTTTATTATAATTTATTTTGGATGTATCATGACATATCATTATGTAAAAAACTAATCTATTCATATATATAAATATATTTTTGTGACTCAATGATGTTATCTATATGTATGATGTATGATTTTATTTTATTTATAGCATGCATTACTATTTTATTATAAGGTTGTGGGAAAATTCTATAATTCATTATGTACATTTTATTCATTTTTAGAAACTATGAGTAAGTGCATGGTTAAAAAGAAAAGGATTTAAAAATGATAAAATAAAAATGTAAAACAAACCAAATCTTATGAAAAAGTATGTAAAACATTGTAAGTAAATAAAATATATAATGTAATAAAATGTAAAAGATAATCAAATAAGGATATGCAAGAAAATAATGTGATCTTGTGTCAAATAAGTTATGTTAAGTCAAACATAAAGAAAATGTAAATGATTTTAAGAAAATTTAATTCCAAATTTAAAGATAAGTCAAGTCAATTTAATTAAAACATAAGGAAAATAAAAATTTATTGTAAATAAATGTCATCTAAAAATGTAAGACAACTCAAGCAAACCTTTATCAAACATAAATAAAGACATAAATGATGGTACAAAATATCCTATGTAATGAAAGTGAAATACTCAAATTAAAATAAGAATATGATGCAAAAATAAGTAAAAGACTCCAGTGAGTGAAAAAATGAAATTAGTTCTCACTCTAAAACATGATGTAAAAAACACAACCACCTAATGACATGAATATGATCATTAATATGGTGTGGATAAAATATTATAGAGGTTTGTGAGGAAGGCTTGGCTAGATTCCCCATGTCTTACAATACAATTGATAAACTAATAAACCAAGTGAAATCATAAATTATGATGTAAAATCATCTCTCAAGGTAGATGAAAGAATGCATGACTAGCTACAAGTGATATTCATCAAGTGGATATAAAGAAAATATCATGAGATGAGGGATGTAAGGTGTGATAAGTGATGTAAAAATCCTTAACAAAGATGAGGTAGTCTAGATAAGTTGTCAAGGATAAAATCTTTTGACATCAAGGACCTAGGAAACTCCACCTAAGAATCACAAATCTTGGTCTATCAAGTGTAGTACATAGCTCATCAAATTAAGGCTATCATTAAGAAAAAATGGATTTTACCATCCCACAATATGTTCCCTAATCTTGAGGACCCCTTACAATGTTATTATCCTACTATGAAGATTGGGTACTTATGTGAGAATATAGATGGCTCTAAATACATATCAATATATAATGATATGAGGCCAATTTTGGAATTTGAGATTTGACTATAATTTAAGAGATGTACTAAACAAAGATCACATATTTTGGTGTGATTTTACTTTTAAGATTCTAATATTGCCTTCTAATTTTTTTCCTTTACTTATAACATGGATTTTACCATTTTTTTATTTTTTAAATTTTCCTCCTTAATACAAATTTTGAAAAAATAAACATGGGTGATATACATGATTAACATGAGAGAGATTATTCTAAATTTCTAGATAAGAGAAACTAAATACCATAGTTCCTAAAATACTCCTAGACTTAATCCAAATAAAATTTTGAAATATCTAAATTTACCTATGTGTGCCTCAAGTGAAAGGAAAAGGATGGATGCATGGGGATCATGATAGATCCACCCATATGAAAATAATGTGATACAATGGAGCATATTCTTATAGCTAACCACAAGGAGGGAAAATGGCAATTTTTAAATGATGATTCTATATGGTGAAATGTGTTATTCATATCACTAAATAATCCATGATAAAATACATGGGATTGAGAACAAGAACTAATTTACAAAGTCATCCCAAAAGATGAGGGAAGTACAAATGGTCTAAGACTCATAAGGAGATTTAAAAAAACTAAAAAATGGTAAAAATTTAATATACAAAACACTAAGGTGATACCTAATATTCTTAGGTGAATCAAATTCCAATTTTAAAATGAATCTAAAATTATGTAAAGAAAACATATATGATGTTGAAAAATTAAAGCCTGATAAAATTGTAGAAGAACATAATATAAGAAAGATATATATAATAGGCATCACATATAGAAATAATAATGATAAAATGAAATGCACTCATATGTCAATGTGAAATATAATATGATATAATTAAATCATCTACTCAAAAATGTTTTGAAATATATTGACATACATCATCTATAACATTTGATAATTCTTGTTGTAATTGATATCTAGATCTAATCATGGTTTCCTCTACTCTCTATGAGATTCATGTTATAAATTCTTGGCATATGAACTCAATGGATAATGTATACATAATGAAATTAGTAGGTATTGGGGCCTCTTAGGAATAATATTATAGGTGATTAATTTGGGTCTTTATGTCACATACATACTCTATATTAGATGGTTTTGGTTGTGTGGAAGGTTTTGCCTTCCTCCTAGGGTGAACTATATGAGCATTATTTTGAAGGTTGAGGTGATGGCCTAGGAATGTCTCAATTTTTTTTCATAGATATAAACCTATTTTTATGGTGTGTATCACAATACTTCCAAATATAATATATATGCCCTTATTTATGAATATACTCTTATGAGATCTTCGGTGGTGTCATATTCAAAATACTAGGAGATTGATCTGCTACAGTGTGAAGAAATTATATATAGATTAAAAGAGCTTGATAATGGGTCTAATAATTTGTTTTCATCTAATGGAAATAAAAAATATAATCAGGATTAACAAACTTGTGGGGTTAACTATCTATGGTATGAATTGAGCCTTTTGGCTTATGTTTTGTTAAAAAGTATTTTGTATGCTAAAAAATATTTAGCCCAATGAGCAAATATCTTGTGAAACTCATAATAAAATTCATATTATTATGTGGGAAGGTGTGTTACCACATCTAATCTAGGTGGATAATCATATGGGGGTCTATATTCATCCTTGTTAAATAATTCATCGATGTCAAATAACATATTGGTAGACTCAATAACTTGGTTCTTCTTTAGATATCTTTGGTATACTCTAAAATTTTGTTCATAGTGACCATATAATACATGAAAATAATAAAAGGATTTTTCTAATTATTTAAGATTCAACCTTGATGTGGGATGAGTCAATTTGGTAAAAATATTAAGAGGAAGGATATTTAAAGGATCTAAGAACTTGGAAAATCAGTATGTTCAAGTCATCGTACAATCATTGAGCATGCTTCATAAAATATCAAAAGTAATAAGAGTGGTATAAAAGGAAGAATTTTTATTGTTTTCCATATCAAACCTTTAGATATCAATCATACAAGGAGTAATCTTAGGTAATTCAAAATGATGGCACAATATGTTAATTAATTTAATACTATAAGAAGTTTCGTAATGATTATATGATAATTGAATGGAATAATGATAATGAAGGACATATGAATATTTAACTTAGTAATATCCATATAATTATGGGTAATTGAATTAATATCTATTATCATAATCTAAATTTGTAATAATATTAATGTATTTGACCACTATATCACTGTAGGAAGAGTGGGAAGTAGGATTGTTAGGAAAGACCATAGAATTGTAAAATGCATCAGTTGGCTTCTTACAACAATGAGGTTGCAAAGAGTGAAACAATTAATCTATGATACTCAAATAGATGTATGATTTTTTTATCATCACTTCATTGGGCTCATCATCATCTTAATCTAAGAGTCTAGGTAGGATATTTCCCACAAGCTTGGGATATCTGTTATAACCCTGGTTAGAATTTATGAGATAATTAAAGCATTGGTATTCTCAAAAGGAAATGTTATATAAATCCACAAGGGTGGGTATTTTAATTATGTTTAATTTCTCAAAATTATAAGTATTAGTATCATATTGAATATTTTATATATTTCCCTTATTATTAAACTTGACACACTGGCATGTCAAGGAGGTCATTGCCCTCATGTGATGAGTCTAGACATGACCAACCAAGATGTTATATGATATAGTAAATTTAAATATTATAACATTAAGTCTAAATATGAAGTGTGGGATGGTAATAATTATACACACATACATTTGGATTAATTTGTATACTATCATAGCCTTGACATGTGTTTTGTGTAGACTTAAGGTTACATTTAGAGTATCTAAGAGTTTTTATGAATTTAAGGGAGGAAACACATGTGATGGAGCCTCATCTATTTTTAACTTCCCTAAAATTAACCCAAAAAAAATTTTAATCCCATTATGATTTATGATCAACCTGCAACCCAAATTCCAATAACATATTGGATTTGTGCACCTAATTATCTTGTATAAGGTCTTATTGGTTTCAAAGGATAGCTAGAAAAACTATTAAAATACATAAATGTGTACTAAATGTATAAAAAAATCCTTAAATAAATTGTCTTAATACATTCAAGATCAATTATAAATTCTTTCATAAAATGGTAATAAGACACTCAATCAATGATTCTAAGTCCAACAAAAATCCTAAATAATTGTCACGTTATAATGAATATTTTAACAATTCAATTTGAATGATGAACTACTCTTTAGTGTATTTTTAATAGTGATTTCACATAAACCTAAATTTACCATTATTTAATTAATCATATCATGTATGAAAAATATTTTATCAATAATTTATAATAACAAGTATAAACAAGGGCTTCATATGGCTTCCAATGTTATAATTGAAAACCACATGGAACTAGGATTTCATTCTTGTACTTTCTAAATTCAAGAAATAGTTTTTTGTTAAATCCAAACAATTGTTCTATTTACCTTATTCATCAAACTATAACTATATAAAGGATTTACATGATATATTACAATATTACATAGAAAATAAACTCTTACAACTTCAACCTCATCAATTTATTTTAACAGAGGTTCATAATGTCTATAATAAGTATAAGAGATATTTTATGATAATTGATAGAAGAGACTTTACTCAGATTCATAGCTCAAAACTATTGTACTCTACTATTAACAATTCTATTGTATAAGCTAGCATTTGATTACATAAAGACTCTTATAGTTTATTATAACATAATTACCCAGCTAAGAGGAAAGTATTAAATAATAGTAAACAATGTCATAATAGGGATGATATATTGAATTCTTATTCACAATTTTATCGGTATTAGATTATTAATATGATTTAATATAAATAAATTAATATACTAAATTAACAATCATAATTAATGTTTCATAAACATTACAAATCCATGTGGCATGATCCCTTTCTTAGGAACAAATTTTAATTGGGTTTATTTAAATGAGGTTAATGTACCATGTCATGTTTCTTTATAGTTTTAGTTTTACATCACAATTATATCCATTAGTACTACATTTAGATATGAAACTAATACATCCAAGACATTAAATATGTACTATATTATTAAAATTACGTTATAATTTAGAACACCTTATCTTAGATTTTAATAACAAAACTTGAAAGCATATGAATTATTCCACCTCAGGTGATAGCATGATTCAATATAACATGAGAACCAACAAAGAAGAAATAAAATTTGAGAATATCCATCCATTCATGCACAAAATGACTCCAAAAAAACTTTTAGAATTTTATAAAAGTGATTCATAAAAATCCTATACTAACCCATATTCCATCAAAGTTCACTTGAATTTGAGAACCTCGTGTAAATGACCTCACATTTAATAAAGCAAGAGAGTTATATAAATTCAAGGAGTGATATTATTAAGTTCATTATTACATGATACATCCATGAAATTATTATATTAAAACCAATAATACTACAACATTACTCTTTCAAGTCACTAGACTCCATCATTCATATTAAATTAATATGGTGTTATAAAACTAATGAACTTCAATTCATAGAATCCATTAAACTACTTAAGATAACCTTTCAATAATAAATAAAAATCGATTTGACTATATCATATATTACATTTAAATCACCACATTAACTCTTAGGAATGCATAGCATTAGCAACATAGGTAATGCATAATAAATTTATATGTTATAAAAATAGGCAACTAAAGTGATTACAATATTATTTATACTAAAATAAATAAGGAAAGAATACATAGTGAGGGATACAAAGTTCACAATAAATTCAATCCAAAATCACCATTATATTATTAATGACCATTTGTAATCACTCTAATAAATTATTATTGAAAATAAAATGTGTTTCACTACTATAATAACCACAACTAAAACTTCAACACATAGGAAAGATCAACTAAGGAATGTACATCACACAAATATAAGCCTTATAACATAGTATTGCATAACCCATGTGTAATTGAAACAAAAGGTATTCATATCCATAAATTCATTTATTTAGTGATGATTAGAATCTAATTAATAATTTAATATGCAATAAGAACATTCCCATATCCATAATTCCTTCACAATCCAATATTAAGATATAACTCAAACATATAGTGTTTCTTGTATAACTAGTACAAGTTAACTCTTTTATCCTAACCCCATTTGATATTTAGAGGAAGTTTATTATACATTATACTATAGGATAAATATCATAACATATATTTTAAATAATTACTTTAAGTGAAACAAGAATAGTTAATACCAATTTTTCTATATCATAATTTACCAAATAAACACACAATGTAGTCACCTAATGTACATTTGTGAGAGGTTACCTACAACCTCAAAATGAAAGATTAATATAGTTACTAAACAAAATTCTTAAAAATTATATGAAATATTCTTATGTCAATGGCATAGTACATCATCTTAAAATAAATAATTACAATGTAATACATGTCCTACAAAGTCAATAGTATTTTTGTAAGGTACATTCTTTGACCCTATTATTCAAATCAACTTTAGAGAAATATAACCACTCAAGCATTCCAGTCAAGGTTTAGATATAATTTTGCAATAAATTTCAACTTGAGAAAATCTCTATCTTCACTAATGTATATAAATGAAATAATTCAACATAAATCTAACAATTTTTATTCTCTACTAAGTAAACACCTTGATAACATTATTTCAATACATAAGAAAAGTAGGCTTGGAAATTTACCACATAATAAGGAAGGTTTGTATGTGAATATGCTCTATGTGTATTTTTAATAACCTAAACCATAATGACTTATAATCATAATCACCATACATAAATATACAACTCCAAAAACATTTATTAAATAATGGCCACAAAATCATTTGTACTTGTAACTGAATCAAAGCCATAGGTATCATATAAATTAGTGAGAAACCTCATGCACATTTTTTACTTAATTTATAATCACAACCTCATATTTATTTCTTATCTAAGGAAGTATCAGATCCTAACATGCATAAAAAGGTAGAATATATTAAATGTAAAGTAGTCCAATAAATAGTATTCTATCATACACTAAATTATAAAAAAGTGTAAAAGTAAAATAAGTTAGTTTTTGCATCATATAACCCTTTGAGGTGAATATATATATTAACACCATGAATTTATTTCCTTTATATTATAATGAACAAAAAAATACAAATTTTGAAGGTTAGGTAAGAAAAATGACTATACAATCAAGCCTCCTCTCAAGATTCCATACCACTAATTATTGAGTCCTCTAAACATAATATGAAAAACCTCTCAATGTATACAAAATCAAATCCAAATAATATCCATATATGTTACCAAAATTTTGATATAGGATCATCAAGCATACAAATACCATATTTTAGTTGTTAAAACTTATATACTATTGGGGGTCAAAAGTGATCTATTTTGGGGCTTAGGTATGTGTGTGGGGTCCTTTAGGATCCATTTACTATCTTATGATTCATAATGATTCATAAATGGTGTGTTTTGAGTGTATGGGAGTTTTCCATACACAAGTGTAAATTTGAAAATTCAAATCCTAGACTAAGCCTAGAAATACCATAAGTATGGTATGAAGTGGTTAGGAGAGAAAAGGTTTGTAAAAGAGATCAAGGAGTTATGCCAAGAATGTTCTAGGTCATTTTATGTATAATTCATTAAAGCATTGGAATTAAAGAATCATGTTAAAAGAGTAACTATCACTCACACATTGAGTTGGTAATTTTAAGATATTTTTAGTGGTAATTGCCTAAACCAATGTATATATATATATATATATATAGAGAGAGAGAGAGAGAGATGAGGATGTATAACTCCTCAAGAAAGTTGATAGAGTCCATCAATGGACTGTTAATGTAATAGTTTATGATTCTTGAATAAAGAAGAGTTATTTTATGTGTATTTAATCTTTCAATGAAAGGATTGGATTATTATAATTCATTAATTACCTTTAAATGACCTTGATGACATGGATATATCTTTTTTATGTTGTTTACAAGTTTGAGTAGAGACTATAGGTTATAGTCAATCAAGAGAAAGATTTAGTGGAGTTTATAATTATTGGTGTAAGTAATTATGTTGGTTTGATCATCCAAAAGGTATATAAAAATAATTATAAGTTTTATTATTTGGTTGAAAAATTCCAAAATTAAATAATCTAAATAAATTCTTGAAGGTGAAAACCTTGCTAAATGCATGTGACAGTCAAGAAGGAAGGCAAGTGATGTTTTTTGAAGTCTTTCTATCAATAAGATTGTTATTTTTTATTGGGATGATATGTAGAAATGTATCCTTATGGTAATGATGAATTTATGGTATTATTATAATTTTAATGTAAAATATATAATACATAGTCCATAGGAATTAAAAAACCTTGTTTGCTTAGAGACCCTTGTTTTACACAGTCAATACCCTGCTTACATAATCAAACATCAAGGAAGGAGAGTGTGTGTTAATAAAGTGAATAGGTATTACATTGGTGGATTATTTTAATGAGTTAAAAGGATAATAATTCTAAATAATATCCATTTTTAATTCTTGGAACCTCTTGGAATACAAACAAACCCCTGAAACATTATACAGTCAACTAAAGATGATAAAATTCTTAGTTTTGCTCATTATGAGCCTTAACAAGATTGATCAATGATTATCATATATTTTGGAAAGTGTACCTTATCAACACAGACCTAGGTAAGGTCTTGGTTTAGTTTTAAATGACTTAAAACTAAATATATTTAACATTAGTCCCTCTTCACCTCTACAATCAAGGAACTAGTGTTTGGAAATAAAAACCCCTATAAATGGAGTTATAACCATAAGAAAAAGTTAAAAAAAAAAAATTAATCATATGTGTTTTTAAAATATGAAAAGGAATCAAAATGTTTTATTCTATTACCATATGGTATAATACAAATTTGGTGATTAGGCAAGTGTATGGAGGGTTAAAAGGCCTAATTGACGAGGAGACTATAAAGGAAGTGGTATTTAGACAAAGATTTATCCATTGAAATTTCATGGGGGAATATAAGGACATATAGGGTACCAAAATATGTGATTATATGTTTAATATAAATTATTGAATGTACAAACTAATATTTTATGTAAAAAAGGGCTCTAAGGGAGTTGTGTCACTATGAGCTTGAGGTGTGAAAGTGAAAGTTAGAGTGTGAGTGACGGATTAAAAGGGGTGAAAGTTATATCCAATTATGTTAATAATATCAATCATAAGATTTAGTGTTTTAGTCCTCAAGGAGATTAACTAATGGAAAATAGTGAGTGAGGAAAGTAAAAAGGGTTGGGCAAGTGAATAGAACTATATGAGTGAATGAGTGAGATATTGATTGATGTTATAATGAAAGGGATAAGTGACTCCAAGATTATTAGTACATAGGGAAAAGATAGGGAATGCTAACAAGTGTAATGAGAGATGATATAAGACTATAAATTAAAGATTGAATACTAAGTACAATGCAAATAATTTTATTGAGATCATTACCAAGATAAAATCCAATAATAGTGTGTTTGAATCTTTTTTCATTCACCTCTCAATCATCTGGTATCATATCAAGGTAAGCTCTTGGTGCATTCGATTTTTAATTTGTCATTAAAGATTGTTCCAAGTGAGATTATCAAGAATGTTATGAAGATTGCATGAGATGAACATTGCAAGGTTATTATGGGAAAAGAGTATGGTTTATGGATGACCTATTAAGTTCATTATATAATAATTATATAATTTTTAAAGAGGGAAACTAAATCACTTAAGTCAAATGAGGACTTCAAACTAGTCAAGATAACTAGATAAGGTAGAGTGGAAAGAGAATTGAAGCTCAAGTGAGAAATAGAAGAGGAAGGATCCAAGAGAGACTCAAGGGAGATAATAAAGTCCTAGATAAAGGACTAGAGAAATAGAAAAGATTCAAGTGAGATCTAAGAGGTAAGTAGGAAACTTGCGAAGAGAGTGGTCTAAATAAGGCCTATAAAGTGAAGGAAAAGAGAATACATATGTAGAAGAGGAAGTGAAAGAGATAAGAAGATAATTGGGGTAGATTTTTAATAAAAATAGAGATAATTTTTAATCTCATGAAGAAACAAGGAAGACAATGGTTTGGTTTTAGTGTGAGGAAGAGAGTGAAGTGGTCACTAGAGCTACTTAAGAGATAAAAGGCATAAGATGAATGCCTTGAGGAAAGAAAATAATAAAGAGATTAAAACCCATATATGCATGAATTTTTAGGATTTTTCAAGAGAGAAACATGATAGAGAGGTTGAGAAAAAATTTCTCATTGAGGAAAACATGGAGGGAAAAGACAAGAAGAAAAAGAGAGTGTCTACAAAAGAGACATTTATGGAGACTATTTGGTCTCTTATTTATTATTCTAACATTGTATTTTATTTTTTGTAATAAAGTTTAAATTAAAGTTTGATAAAGGTCAATAATGAGACTTTAAGGCTTGTGAATAATGGGTCTAGTACGTCACCCAAAAAGATGAAAGAAGATGTTGTGGGAAGAGGACTGGTTATAGATGTTAATATGGTGAAGATTAAAGAATCTCAACATGCTAAATATGAGATGGAAGAAGTGTTTTATGATGCTTTAACAATAATTGCATATGAATCAAGAGAGGAAGATAACCATGAAGACATGAAGTCAAAATATGAAGACATGAGAGAGAAGATGGGATTTCAATAGTCCTATATGGAGGTAAATGAATGCTTAAGCATTGATTATGATTATACATTTGAAAATAAATAAGTTAATATGCATATTGGAAGAAATAATAAAAATGTACAGTCCTTAAAGATAGTACAAGAGCATGGGTATGTAGTACCTAAGTGAATCAATAAATTATGTGGTGAGAAGGAGAAATTAAATCACAAGTAAGAGCTCATGCAAGGAAATAATACAAGTGAAAGACAAGAGGAAGTAAAGAGAAAATAAGCAAAGGGTAGATTGAATCAAATTATCATGATGAGATATCAAGCCAGTAAGTTTGAAGAAGATGAGGTAATAAATGAAGTTTAGTCCAAGAGAGTGCAAGGTATAAAATGAGTTGTGAATAACATGGAAAGAGAAAAAAAAGATAATCTTACAAGTACACTTCAAGAGAGGATAAATGAAGAGGACAATTAAAATTCAAAGAAGTAAATATAAGACATGGTGAAAGTAAACCAAGAAAAATAGATGATGTTGTAATTGAGTAAACAAGAAAATGAGTGAGAAGAGCCTAAGTGGTCTCAAGGCTTGATTTATTATATTATTTATTATAATGCATATGAATCTGATTCAAATAATGAAGACATTTTGTATATAGAAATAATAGCATTGATAGAAGGGCTTGTGAAAAGGCAAGATGAATATTAAGAACCTCATAGAGTGATTATAAAACTTGATATGAAAAAAAAGGAATAAATTATTTGACTCTCATGGGAGAGGGAGTCCAAAGATAGGTTATGGATCAAGATGCCCAAGAAGATGAAGAATAATATGGCCCAAAATTTGATGAAGATGATACAAAGATATATGATCTCATGTTGAAAGAGGAAATGGAGATGATAGAGAATATTTTTAGTCCATTGAAAGAGATGTAATCAAGTGAAGATCAATAGGATAATATCATGAATGAGCTCAAATAAGAATAAGAAATAGAGCGGCATAGTGAAGCATAAGGAGTTATGCAAGCAAAGCCACAACCAAGTACACTAATAAAAAAGTAAGTAAAAAATGAGCAAATAAAAAAGGTAATATATTCAATTAGTGAAGTTACTACTTAATTATTTATTAATATTAATTATGATGACAATTCAAGGAGATGTCAAACAATATTGTACCATGATGAAGGTGCATTGGATAAGAAGGTGTTCTTGCAAAATGAGAAAGGTTGTGTGAAGACATGTCAAGAGATGGAAAAGTGTAATAAAGAGGTCAAAAAAGAGAATATTATTGATCAAATAATAAATATTGAGATGCTTATGAAACCATTCTAACATAAGGAATAAGGAATCAACATTTACAAGGGGCAAATACACCTAAAGAAGCAAGAACCAAGTGAGATCAATGAAGAAAGAATACATGGATAAAGAGTAAGAATGAAAAGAGAGAACCATTGGTTAGATATGTATTATGATGAATAAAAAACTGAGTTGGAAAAGATTAAAAAAATTACTTAACAAAGAGTTTTATAAGTTGGTACACCTCATAGAGGTAGAGGATGAATTGACAAGGAGAATTGACAAGGTAAGGAAGTATAAATATAAGAATATAATGAGGAGAAAGGAGAAAGAAAGAAGCATAAAAAATAAGGTTAGAATGGAAGATCCTCAAATAATTAATTGGAAGGAAATAAATAAGATATTATCATTCAATTTTCTCCCTCTTGGGGAGTATGTTGTAGGAGCATCAAGTATACAAATGCCATCTTTCAATTGTTGAAACTTATGTGATAGTAAGGGTCACAAGTGATATATTATGGGGTGTAGGTATGTGTGTGTGATAATTTATGATCCAATTTTTATCTTAGGATTCATAATGAGTCATCAAGGGTGTGTTTTGTGTGTATGGTAATTTTCCATTCAAAAGTGTAAATTTGAAAATTCAAATCCTAGACTAAGCCTAGAAGAACCATAAGTATGGTATGAAGTGGTTAGGAGAGAGAATGTTTGTAAAAGATATAAAGTAGTTTTCAAGAATGTTTTAAGTAATTTTATGTCTAATTCCTTAAATTATTGGAATTTAAGAATCATATTAAAAGAGTAATTATCACTCACATGTTGAGTTGGTCATTGCAAGAGAGTTTTGGTGGTAACTACCTAAACAGGCATAGATGTTGGATGATAATGGTAGTTGTAATATGAGAGGAGAATAGGAGGAGAGTTATATATATTATAATGAGGATAATAAACTAGAGAAAATAATAATGTAAAATTCTTCAAGAAAGATGAAAGAGTCCATGATTGGACTACAAATGTAATAGTTGATGATTCCTCAATAAAGAAGAATCATTTGTGTATTTAATATTTAATAAAAGTATTTAATTGTTTATACTCATTTATTAACTTTAAATTCCCTTTATTCAATGAATATATCTCTATTTATGTTGGTTACAAGTTTGAGCAAAGACTGCAGGTTATAGTCAATCAAAAGAAGGATTTGGTGGAGTTTATAACTATTGGTGTAAGCAAGAACATTGATTTAATCATACAAAATGTATACACCAATAATTATAAGTTTAATTATTTATCTGACACATTATAAAATTAAATAATCCAAACAAACTCTCTTGAAGGTGAAAACCTTGCTAAATGCCTATGACAATCAAGAAGGAAGGTGAGTGACGTTTCTTGAAGTCTTTCTATCTAGAAGATCATTATTTTTGCTTGGGATGATTTGTATAAAATTATCATTATTTTAATTAAATATTTTATGGTATAAGTGTAATTTTAATGTAAAATATATAATACACAATCCATAAGAATAAATAAATCGTGTTTTCTCAAAGACCCTTATTTTACACAGTCAATACCCTGCTTGCATAATCAAACATCAAGGAAGGAGAGTGTGTGTTAAAAAAGTGAATATTTATTGGATTGGTGGAGTATTTTAATTATTTAAAATGATAATAAGTCTTAATAATAACCCTTTTTAAGTCTTTTAACCTCTTGGAATACAAACAAACCCTTGAAACCTTACATAGTCAACTAAAGATGACAAAATTTTGAGTTTTGCTCATTATGAGCCTTAACAAGATTGATCAAAGATTATCATATTTTTGGGAAGGTGTATCTTTTGAATAAATAATTATTGAATGTATTAATTGAGTTTAAAAGGACCTAAAACTAAATATATTTAAATTTAGTACCTCTTAGCCTCTAAAGTCAAGGAATTAGGGTTTGGAAACAAAACCCCTATAAGTAGAGTTATAACCATAGGAAAAAGTCAAGAAAAATTAATCCTATGTGCTTTTCCAAGATGAAAAGGAATAAAATGGTCTTATTATATTAACATAGGGTATATTAAATATTTGGTGACTTGGAAAGTATATGGAGGGCTAAAAGGCCTTATTAACAAAGAGCCTACACAAGAAGTGGTATTTAGACAAAGAGTTAGACATTGAAACTTCATGGTGGCCTATAAGGAGATAGAAGGTTATAAAATATGGGATTATATGTTTAATAAGATTATAATAATTTACAAAATTATAATATTTATAAAAAAAGGCTACATGGGAGTTGTGTCACTATGAGCTTGAGGTGTGAAAGTGAGAGTTGGAGCATGAGTGAGGGATTCAAAAGGGTGAAGGTAAGTATAACATGATCAGGAGATATCATCCATCATATTTAGTTGTGTTACAAAGATCAATTACAATATTTAGTGTTTTAAGCCTTAAGGAGATTAACTAATGGAAAATAGTGAGTGAGGAAAGTGAAAGGAGTTAGGAAAGTTAATGAAACTAGATGAGAAAATGAGTGAGATATTGATTGATGGTATAATGATAGGGAGAATTGACTCCAATATTTTTATTACATAGGGAGAAGATAGATAATGCTAAGAAGCATACTGATAGATGACATATGACTATATATTGAATATTTAAGCTTAAAGACAATGAAATTAATTTTATTAGATCATTACCAATATCAGAGCCATGAATGGTGTGTTTGAATCTTTTCTCATGTACCTCTACATCAAAGTTACAAATAATAGTATCATAAAATAGCCAAAATAAAAAATCTATTCTAGTTTGCCATAGTCATTGAGTAAATAGTTATTCACAATAAACCATATATCAATATATGTTTCATCGGTCCTCAATCATAAAATACTATAAAGTTATTGTATTACTACATAAAATTACACAAAATTTATTGCACCGAGAAATAAACTTGATATAATTATTGGATATCCAAAAGCAAAAATAAACATAGATGAAGAGGTTAAGATTTGAAATTTTCAAATAATGAGGTTATCTACATGAATTAATCATAGCTATAATAGGCTAATAATATTTATAGGCCAAATTATTCCCTTTTTAATCATGTAAAAGTAATTCCTTCACAGAGGGAGAATAGACAAATCAAATAACCAAATACAAATTTATTCATGTATGAAAATTTCCCTAAATTAGGGTATAAGATTATATATACATATTAGAGTATGTGTATATGGGTTTATACCTAAATAACATGTTAAAAATAAACCATTTTTTTTCATACTTTACACAAGAAACCAATGTACAAAATCTTAATAATAAGGGAAGGAAAACATTGCTTATAATTTTGAGACCCAAATTCCCATTTTTTCCTTCTTCATTGATTCAACCTAAAATAATGCCATTGTATTCTCCACCAAGCATTCTTTACTATAGTCCCAATTTCCATATAAATATCTCCACATGTTACATTATTGTTACTAAAGCATTAATACCTCCAAAATTATGGATTCTAAAAACATTTATAGCTACGGTTAAGATACAAATAAGAAACCCTATTATTATTCATTATGTTTACTTCCTTGATCAAGATCCATGAAAATAAGGATTAATGATAGCCAAATCAAAATTTAATCATAAAAAACCCTTAAAATTAATATATTATGCCATAATTCTAAGGTCAAATCTAAAATAAACTTTTCATGGGTCAAAATACCTTTTCTTCAACAAGAAACCTTACAATACCCTAATATGGTAACTAATCATTAGGCAATCTATAACAAATATACTATTCTCAAATCAAGAATAAGGTTTAAGATATAATTATTATGCCAATGTTAGTGAGACATGCAAAAAGATTTAATACATCTTATTGATGAGACCATAACATGTCTCATTATATTAAAAAATAATACCATTTTATATTTCATAAATCATGTTTATAATTGACTTAGATGTAATATTATTATTTATAATGAAATTTGGGATATATATAGTCTATTATATAGGAGTTATTGAAATTTACATTGTTTCTATTTTATAACAAGTTCTTGGAGCGTAGATGCCAAACATTAATTATCTAGGCTAAAATGAGTCATCAATGCAGATAGAAAAGTTTGAAATATCATCAATAGTTATAAAATTCTATATGAATTAGCTCTGGATATCATTAGTAGCTTTAGAGTCGCATATAAATCATCTCTAATTTTATTGATTTTCTTTAGAAATATATATAAAAGTCATGAAATAATATCTAAGGCATACACTAAACCTAAAATAAGTTGTGTTTTTGTGTTGATTTGTTGGCATGTGAAGATGTATGACTTTAATGGATAGGTTGTGGGAAAAATAAAAAATAGTCATCAAGAACATCCCTAGACCTAAATCTAATTACATATTTAGATTCATCTCATAAAAATAGGCAAGTTCAAAAAAATGATCTTGATTTGAGTTAGTATTCAAAATTTATGTTCATTCAAAGTTGGATCTAGATATCTCCATATTTGCTATGGATATCACTAGTCCTAGCTTCAAAGATGCCCGAAAATTATTTTTGGGTCTAAAAGGCCAAAGAAAGAAAGAGATAATGTTTTGGAATAAGTTTTATAGTGTTTATATATATATATATATATATATATGTAATATATATATATATATATATATATATATGTAATATATATATATATATATAGAAACTTCAAAAAATAGACATCAGTAAAAATTAGCTATAAGGGTTTGTAGCTATGGAAACATGAAAGCAAAAAGCTCTAGAGATGATTGATACCTTTTTTTAAAAAGTGTTTATATGAAATCTATTTATAATATCTATAAAAATAGGTATTTATAAAGGAGAAAAGATATTTATTGTATTTAAACTAGTATGAATATCTCAAACATCAATTTGTTGGAGGAAACCAAATTGGCCAAGATTGTGATTGATTCTCTCCAACAAAATCAAAAGTTGTTGGAAAGAAGACAAAGCACGTAGATTCTCTCCAACAAACTAGAATATGGTGGATTTATGAATCTATAATTTCCCACTATTTTATCCTTGAATAATGGGGATTATTGACATTATTAAAATAATTTAAAAATCAAATTTGTTGGTTTTTATCTTAGAATTAGAATCAATTTCAAAACTAATTTGTTAGGTTTTTAGCCTAGATAAAGAATCTATTATATATTTATTTGTTAAGTTTTTAAGATTAGGACTATTCTAAAACTGATTTTTGAAGTTTTTATTATAAAATAAGAAGTTTTTAAAGGAATTATATTATAAATACAACCTTTTCATTCATAGTTGTTAGTAGAATACAATGGAAGAAAGTAGAAGATAGTATAAAATAATTGTAAAGTTGGAAGAAGGATTGAATACATGATTTGAGAATTTCTAAAGTTTATTATTTTCCCACTCAACCCAAGGAAGAAGGTTAGTTTGAATTTATGTTTTCTAGGTTACATGTATTTATGTTTTTGTTTTGATTTCTAAATATTTGTTTCATGTTTAGAGTTTCATTTAACTTAAAAACTAATAGGATCCATACACCAATAGATATTTAGTTTCCTTTCATGTAATGTGTGTTTCAATTTATGCAATTTCAGTTATGTAAGTGTGTTTTACATTCTACAAAGTGTGTTTGATTTATATAATTTAAATTTATTTAAGTGTGTTTAATTTTGGAATTTCAATTCATGCAATTGTGTTGTTAAGAAAATAAATACTACCTGAATGTATTTTTTCCCCTATTACATATAGCCTATAGACACAAACCTTGGTTTGATATGAAATTAATTGAGTTCAATTGGTTAAATGAAGATTATTTATGAAACTGATCACTTGTGAGTATGGTCACTACTTTTGAACTCATGTTTTCTCATGCTAGTAACCCAACCAACTTATATTTGGGAAATAAAAATAATAATATAGTGATCACAATTGGCTAGAATATAATGATGATTGTTAGTATTAGAATATGTAAAAAACATATAATCTATAGAAAGTATGAAACAAATTAAAATGTCTCTCATGCTCCCAACCTATCATTCTCACCCCAAATATTATTGGATAAGATTGGGATATGACACTATCAAAGTGATTTTAACTTGAATATCAGTAACTTGGACATTAATGAACAAAATATGATCATCCACATGAAGTAATATTTCCTTAGGGATCATAGAGGTAACAAGAGACATTAGTGAAAGAGATGCATCTATGGTTTTTTCAACTTGAATGGACAATTTTTCTCATTTTTTATATATTATCCATAGATCCAAGCCATGTAGCTTCTTTCCCCATATGAAGTGGTTGAGGGATGTTCGCATCAAATAAAATTTTCATCAATTGTTTATGATAATGTGGGAAAGTAATCATGAGCTTAGGGAACATAATTCGGGAAGGGAACTTAGAAATTTATTCTATGGGGTCTCATTAATAAAATAATAAATGAGTTAGATAGGACTATAAAAGAGATATAATTATAAAGAAAACTAGTTAAGAAAGAAGATGATCTAGACTTAAACTAAGAAGGAATTAAACTATGTGGTTTTGGTATGGCTAATATTGTTGGAATAGCTTGAGCATATGGTGTCTAACTAAATGATTTAATTAGTTTCATATAAATATTATAATAATATTTTATTAGATGGAAAAATTTAATAATATTAGAATGTTGAGATGAAATCAATTGTATCAATTAGGCTAGTAGAGTAGAAATATAATTAGTCAATGAAATAAATTGTATCAAGCTAATTGACGTAGTTTTTTATAGATAATGATATATTATTTTATCAAGTTGGATAGCATATTTTAAATACAAATGGATGTATAAAAAGATAATATAAATTTTCTTGATACAATTTGGAATGAAATAAATTATAACACATTAGCAGGTATAGTTATAAGGGAAGAAAATCATACTAGATTGGCAAGTACAATTGGGAGATTCAAAATAATGGATATAATAAATTCCTTAAGATATATATACATGAAATTATGTAGATGATTATGTTGAGATATTTTTTAAGTATGATAATAATTAATATAGGAGACTACACACTTCATGTTGTTCATATTGACTAAGTTTCCAACATCATTAGAGGAATGTGGGTTGAATTTTATTTCAACAACATTGGCAACTAGAGTCTAATTTTGATTATTAGATTATTTTTTTGTATTTTTTATTTGTTAATTTTGATTATGGTCAAGAATTATATTTGAGTATATATAAAGGTGGAATTATCTTGGTGAAGAGATCCATGCTTTACTTTAGAGTCATGGGCTTTTGTTACCTTTTCATAAGCTTTTTATTCTTCTTATTATATATTTATTATCAAATTTTGAGCCAAGAAGTAACATGAAATCAAGGTTATTAAGTTATTTACATGTCTCATGGGATTATTACCAATGTGCATGGAACCATAAAAAATTAAGGATTGCATCAATGAACACTATATTTGGATGTATCATATTCTCTAGGTGAGCATTTAAGGAGTTTTCTAATCTCAACTATGGAAAGAAGGTGATGAAATTCACAATTGTTACCTTATGAGGAATACGTAGGAGGCTATATAGGACTTCCTTTAATAGGATGGGAAAGTGGTACTTCGTTATATTTTTTTGGTGGAATAATATTGATAGTTCTTGTTGACTAGTGTGTGCCTAAGAAACCATCATTGGGTATCTTTTTTATTTTTAGACTTCATAAGAACATGATTTTTAGATTTGGGCTAAGAAGGCTTATATTGTCTTACAAGGAATGTTGATATTTTATCTTGATCAAATTATTATTCTAATGATTTTAGATAGAGATTCATGACTATATATTATATTTTAAGAAGAAGAGTATTGTTAAGCATGTGGAAGAAGTTTTCATCGGACATGTTATGCAAAATGTTTTTAGCTAAGAGTATCCAATTCTTAATGAAAAATTATGAATATTAGATTCCACTTGATTTCAAGTAATTAATTGAGCTAAGTAATTTTAGGAAGATCACTGGTTTTAAATTATTGAACCAGTGTGATAACTAAGTCTTCTAAAATAGAGATAGAGTTGGACATGAGTTGGTTATACCAATGTAGAGGTCCAACAAAAAATGTTTTAGCTATTAATTTGGTAGATGAAAATTTGTTAATATCAATATAATATTTATAAATATTTCCAAATGCAAATTGAGAATAATGGATCCACTATAGTTGATCTAAGGAGTAACTCCACCTATATATATTCTTGTAATTTGAGGCCCTAATGGTTTATTTTGAAGATGTTTAATGAATTTTTTGTGAAGAGAATGTTGTGGAATGAGATTACCATGAACATATATAAACTGGGGAGGGGTACGAGGATTTATATTTTTCACTACTCACTAAGGTTTTTGAGTAAAATTATGCATTTAAAAATTTTAGTTTTGTATTTGCATCATCTAGGCACTACTATTATCTTGAAAACTAGCCAATTGGTCCATGGATTGAAACATGACCTATTAAAGATCAATGAATTTTTAATAGCTTATTGAGATGTACTAGATGTGTTTTTGACATTTGTGTTAATGTGTGTGATTTGGGTTAACCCACTAAATAAAAAACATACCATGTTAGTAACAATATTAGGCATGGAGGATGAATAAGGGAATGAGGAATTCACATTTTGACTTGCCCCAATTTAATAGAAAAATTAAGAGTAGGGGAAGGAATTATTTCCACATGGGTATCTATCATGAGATGATAGATCACCATAGGATCCTTTACCTTACATTTAAGATGTTCATATAGGTAAGTTATCATTTCATTAGTATAGTCAATATCACAATCATCTTATACCTCTCTCATGTGTCAATGTGAGTAATCTCACTGGTTTGTCTTAGGATATTAGTGTGGTTAATAAATATTAAATTAGGTTGAAGTTACATGGTAATTTATTGTATCTTGTTATAAAATTGTGTTATAATGCAAATGGATCTTAGGGATTTTACAATAATTATTCCATTAAATCCCATTATCTCTTATCTTTAGATTGTACAAAAAAATACTCCATGGTAGAAGATAAAAGGTTAGCTAAACTAGGCTAGCCAATGAAATTAAAATAGGAAAACTGAAATTAGATGGTATCTAGCTAGGTGATACACTTGATAACTAGAACTAGAAAAAATAAGACTATATCAAGTCTGTCGATACAATACAATGATAAAAAATAACTATATCAAGTTGGATAATACATTTGGTATAAAAAAATGTATAATTAAACTGTATCAAGTTGGCTAATGAAGTTTGAGAAACAAATATAATTATATTAGATTAGTTAATGTAATTTCCAAATATAAAAAACTATATCAGGTTGGCTAGTGTAAATCATAAACACAACACAAAATAGTTTCAAGTTGGCCTATATAGTCTAAAAATACTAAATCTGAAATTTAACTAACTACTTTATAAAAATAAAATATGGAGGTATTCTAAAAGGATTTTGTTGATTTATAGGATGTCAAATATAGTGATCATAGTCATAATATATTGATTTTGGATGCAAAATCACTAACCATGAAGGATTCCACCATACCGATGGCCATATTATCTCATCTCTGGTGTATATTGAGAGTAAATTCCTTATGATAACTTCTTACTGGTTCACTACAAAATAAAATTGATGGTTGGAGTCTTATAAATTAATAAAATAAATAAACTCTAGGCATTTTTAATATATTGTAAGGTATGTGCAAATTAAATTTTATGTATAATGTTGTCTAATGGCTTGAGTATTGGGGAAGTAATCCTAAAAAAATGGTGTCAATAAAATAGATCATTTTTTCACCAAGAATGAAAGCTCTTATTAAGTTTTAAAATTTTAAAAAAACCATTTTATTGGTAAAATAAAATAAATATAAATATTGAAAGCTATATTTGCATCATGTAGTGAAACTATACAAGAAAACATAATGGTATCAAGATAGATCATACAATTGCAATATTGATAAATTGAAATGAAGCACACATAATTTTATTGAGATAGCTGATATAGTTTTACAAACACACAAAACTATATTAGGCTAGTTGATAGAGTTTAGACAATACATAATGGTACTAGGTTTGCCATTACCATTCATAGATAGGTATAAATATGTAATAGGTTGGATGATTAGTTAGGATACTAGTTTATAATTTTTTTTTTGAATATTCTCTAACTAAAGGTAGATTAAGATTCATTTGGTTCATTAGAATGCATACATGGGAAAATATGAACTACAACTATCCTCTTTCTCTTAATAAACTAGGATTCAAAAAAGGTCAATGAAATATAACATGTATTACTTGGATCATTATGTAATGACCTATAAATTAATTAGATATAGTAAAAGGTTATATATAATATGAATGTAAATAGGAAAAACTTCCAAATCCTAATCCTATATCACAATAGTGTTGCTCTCATTAGACATCAATAAATAGATAAAATTATTATACAACAAATGATTATAATAGACTAATCTAGGGATGAGTTGGAATCACTATAAAAGTTAATCTAACATGGTCAACCAAACGGGGGTCTAGGAAACCTAAAGTGATTTATGTAATTCTAAGAAATCCTATTGCCATTCCATATTAATCAATATGGAGAAGGCCTAAATAAAGATACACACATATATTAAAAAAAAAGAGAAACCTAATCTAAAAATAAATAAATTAAATAGTATATGGATAGAATAAACATAACTTGGGTGGACCCATTAATAATTCAATCTCATGCTTGGATCAAATGAATATTTTAAATTAAAAAAATCAGTTGAATAACTCAAATGGTTATATAAATACCTAATATTTCCCCAACTAAGAACTCCCAATGAGTCATCTTATTGATCTCTAATGACACCATAAGATAAAACTCATCCAGACAAGATTCTAAATAATTAACATTCCTAAATGTACTTAGAGAAAAAGTGTGAGAGAAATTAGAGTGAATAAATTATATATGATATGTGATATGAATGAAATATGACCCCTATATATTGATCCAATACCCAAAACCAACCATAAACACTAATTTTATGGTATCCACCCAACCAATGCAATTAAAATAAGTTGACATAAAACAATATCAACCAAGTTGATATAGTACAAATTTTGTAGTACAATATTATAAATATTTCAAAATAGTTGATATAGTATAGGAAGGGTGAAATGAAAAAAAAAAAGTATCAGCTAGGATGATACCTTAAGATATAGGGAAGCTATGAAATTTTAATAAGATACATATAGGAAAGGTATATAGATATAAATTTAGAGGAGATCAAACTGCTAGTAGTAAGGGTGTGATCATGTTATAATAGCAACATCTCAAATAATGAATCACAAGCCTTTCCCACCCCATTATTAGTGTACCCTTTAAGGCATGGACTAAGTGAGATTGATGCATCGACAAGCCACTAGAAGATAAAGTGTCATAAATCATAAAAAGAAGATATTATGTGTATATAGTTTTCACAACATATAGTTTATTAGGTAAGCTGTGTGATTTAGGATATATATATATTAAAATTCATGTGTGACTCATTTGGTTAGGCATGAACATAGATATCTATTTAGATACTTATGTTTCAACCAAAACCAAACGTGAAAATGTAATGATAATATTAATAGGCTCAATTATATCTGGTAGGGTTTACAAGAGGTTTATCAATATTACCAATGGTATTGTTTTACTCTTCAGATGTGCTAGCATGATCATGTTTGTTTTATTCTTATCAATCTAAAAATAGAAAATATTTATTTTCATCTATTTGGGCATCAAGATATTCATCAAATTTATTTCACATCAATAGGCTCAATTATATTATTCTTTTGAGAATCATATTCATAGGGTTTTTCATTTTATATGGTCAAAATAATCCATTAATAGGGTGTAAATTAAGATTTACAACATTTTGAATGTATGATTGTTTGTGTTCCAATGTTATACCTAACCTTACAAAAAATGTATTAACAGTGTTTGAGTCTTAATATGTGATTCATTTCAATTCATGTGTGTTAAAGATTTTCTTAATTAACATAAGATAACATGTAATGAAAAATATAAAATCTTTCAACAATAAAAACTCATTTAAATGAGAAAAAATAAAAACTAAAATTTAGATCCTAAATGAAAAGGGAAGAAATAATGTATAGAAATTAGTGAATTCCCATTAAATCCAAGGTTAAAATAAATGATTTATGTGTTATATATTAGATCCAACATAAGAATAAATTTATTTGTGTTAACTATTAAATTTGAGGTTGAAAGTATGTTATTTTAGTGATAGATATTAGATCTAAGGTCTAGAAAAGATTATTTTAATGTCAAATACCAAGAATTTATCTTGATTTTAGGATAAAATTTTCAAAGTGATGATCTAATAAAAATTAGTTTCAACAATATGATTTATCAGAATTTGTAATTTATACATTGATTGACCCTAATTAAGATAAAATGATTTGAAAGAAAGAAATTGCTACAAAATAAATTGACAAGTAAAATGAAATAAAAGTATTAAATTTGAAAAAGCACTATCAAATAAAAGATGCCTAACTATGAAAAAGATAAAATAAATAATTGTCTATTATCTATGATTTCACTATATAGAATAAAAAAGTGGATATAAATTATCAAAATATCTAACTATGATAGATAAAATTGAAATTTTAAGTGTAATAGATCTAGTTTAAGATCATCAAAAAGCAATATGACTGATTAACACTATTATCATCTACTAGTTAGTTTTATCCTCTATATAATTAAGGAAATCAAGGCATGATCATATAAAATTAAATAAAACATGCATGTGCATGTAAATTGACATTTAGATGCATTAAACATACCTACAAGTAAATTATTTAAATTCAAAACCCTAATAATTCTTACAATAATTGAAATACCTACAAATAAAATGGGGAAGTGTAATGAGATGAGCTAACCCCAATCATCCATGTGATGGTTAATCACTACCTACATATCCAATACTATGAAGAGGGAAATAATTCCCATGTATTTATCCCACTTAAATTTCTTTGTGTGATTGTGATCCTTTTGTTACACATATATATCTAGAGATGGTTTGAATAATAGATAATGTTTTGCTTTGACTTGGATAAAATAAGATCTTGACTTTGATCAGGACTAAATAAAATGATTAGAATAAGATTTGGGACTAATAGGGAATCTTTGCTCAATTTTTAATAATTTAAGTTCACCTCAATATTTAAATTTTCAAGTGATAGAATAAGTGAGTTAGGTTTGTATTTAAAATAATCCAAAAGTGGATAACCTTAGACTACCTATCTTAAAAATATACACCAACATATAAGGGAGGGTTTAAATTTTAAAAATATCCATTACTAAGCTTAAATGTCAAGATAAATCCATAGATTCAATATTTAATGACATTATTGATTCATAGTGGTTGATCATATCCTAAACATGTGAAATTTGAAATCTAGAACGTCCTTATAGATTCATATAAGGGTTTTAGATTTTCAAGAGCATTATTTTAAGTGTAATATATCAACATAGAAAGGGATTGATTCATATATGTAATTAGGATAGAGTGAAGTGGAAAAATAGGTCCAAGTTAAAGTGTTAAAGTCAATTAAATTGAAAGTGGGTAAAATTTGACATTATCAAGTAGTCATGATCAAATTTAATTGATAAAAAACAAGCAATAAACCAAAATCTTGACATTTTAAAAGTGAAAAAAAAAGAGAACAAATGTCATCCCAGCTAAATCCAAAAGTAATACTAGATACACCAAAGCTAAGATATTCTAAAAATTAATAAAGTCAAATTAATGATAAGATTTACATAATAATTAATTAAATTTATTCATGTTTCTACACACATAGATATATGTGTGTACTTATATATATACATATATGTGTATATGTACATGTATAGGTATATATACACATATTTGTGTATATACATCTATATATGTGTATCAATATATATATATATATATATATATATATATATATATATATATATATATATATATATATCTCTCTCTCTCTCTCTCTCTCTCTCTCTCTCTCTCTCTCTCTCTCTCTCTCTCTCTCTCTCTCTCTCTCTCTCTCTCTCTCTATGTGTGTGTGTGTGTGTGTGCACGCATGCACTCACATGCACGTGCACATGTGCACACACATATAATAAAATATAAAGATACATATAAAATGTGTTAAATTTAATTTTGGATTAATGCCATAGAGTTTTAAATTTCCATACAAGTATAGAATTCAATTTATATACACAAAAAAAATATAATGAGGCATCATATTCATAGAAAATCATACCTCTCATAACCTTACCTACAGATTTATATTCCATCTAATAATTCTCCACCCTTTGTGAGTACATAGTAATCATAGGCTCAAGGATAACTTTTACCTTTATTTATTCATACAAATATAGTAATTATGTCAAATAATTTCATAAGCTTATTTTAAAATGACATAAATCAATTTAAACATGCACTTATTATATAATCATGGTCCATTTCAAAAAAAAAAAAATTATCAACCTCTTAAATTAAATTTCACCACTCATGTGAATGAATGTACATGTGTTAACTAGTAGGACTTGATGGCCTACTCATGATAATGACTTTGGTTAGACACTATATGTATATATACTAAATAAAGCTTCAAAATTATTTCAAATTTGTTGACAATAATTTTTTTACTTACATTTAAACATAGAGAAACTAAATATTGAAAATATAATAACTAAATTTAATTTATGTCTTGCCACATCATGCATATCAGTTATTTAAACTAGAATATTAAACATATTGGAAAACCATAGATAAAAAATAATTTCACCTCAGTTATTTTCACTTACTGAATAAAATTATTAAAAAAAAATCCATATTTAGATATAAATAATATATATTTATACATCTATGATTTTCACAAAAAATAAAATTGTAGAAAAAATAACTACATTTACATTCACCCATAAAGTGTGAGGAGTGGAAATTTTAGTCATCAAGTAAACAAATGAGATCATGGTTATTTGAGAATATAAATGTACATATGTATCTCTTAACAATAATAATTTTTTTGAAAACTTAAAACATGTAAAAATACCTCATTATAAGTAAACATACAGTTAGTAACACTAATATATTTGCTATTAGATCTATTAGATCCTATTAGTTTTTTTAATTTAATAGATAGTTCAAAAATATTTTTAATGTCAAATATAAAAAAATACATGAGAATATGTGGTAGATATGTCAAACCTAAATATTTGTCTCAAAAATATGTCAATAAAGAAAAAAACATTAAATTCTTGTAAATGTGTTGCATAATATTTCATGAAATCATCATCCTCCTAAAAGGGTCTAGTATAGATAGCTCCACAAGAACTACATAAGTGTATAGGGATGTGAGTTCTAGTTGTCACATCACGATGGGTAATTTGTGTTATATTGGACTATGGTATTATAAAATGCATGTAGAGTGATAATCCCCATGTTTTACTTCATATAAAAGAGTATTTTTATAGTTTGGATGAACTTATAGATAGGGACTCTAACAAACTGATTAGGCTCCTCTCTATCCTACATAGAGCATTTTCCTCTACCCTAATTTTTTTGTGATAAAATTAATTTTATATCTCATCAAGGATAAATTGATAGTATATTTTCCTCAGAAATACAATAGGACTTAATTTTTTTTAAATTCATTTGATTGATCACCATCCACCATGTGTCCCCATAATTATTATTAATGTCATTATGGTTGTATTGTTGAATTGGGAATCATTTATAGCTCAATGTAAGTGGTGTAATAGTTAATAAATTAGTGAAAATTTTTCATATTTTATATTTATTTATTTTAAATTGATAATATTATCATTTTTTTGCATAATAGGATTGACATGTCTAAATTATCATGGATGGGCCCAAGTTTAATTTAAAAAGAGTGTAGATATTTTCTTGTAAATCAAATTTTAGTAGAAATGTGTTCTCATTTTGTGACCTAAACTTCCTATAGTCACCTTTCCATTTGATAATTTATATCTATCATATGATAATTTACTTAATCCTTTGGTTAATCATTATGGTTTAGAAGGGGGTGGATAAATATTTGAAAGTGTTTATTTGAAGGAGACATTAATCCATTCAAATTGTTTTATGTTCCTTCCACTTGAACTTGATTATTATCAATGAGGTCTTAGATATTATGAATCAAGGTAATGCATATTTTTAAAATAAATTCATGTAATTATATGTTAATCACATATTATTATTTTTGTATAATAATATGTACGTAATGTTATTCAAGGTCTTGATTCACTAATGGGATGAAAAGTGATCATATTACACTCAATATTTTCAATAGATTTTTTGGCCTTTAAATTAATATTGTATGTTTAATTTGATTCCCTTGTTTAGATATAATGATCCTACCAGGTGATTTTTCTATAATTTTTTATACATGCTTACCCTCATTGTTAGGTTGAAAGGCATTATGATTACTTCTACCCTTAAAATTTATCTTATTTTGAAACATGGAAAAAATAGAGGTGGAGCATTGGACCCATACTTAATAATACATTTTATTCTAAAATATTTAATTTGCCTTATTGAACCCCAAGGTAAATATAATTAAATTAATAGTGAGTGTTGAAAACCACTTTGTATTTTATGATTGGAAGTAGGCTATGAGCAAAGAAACTTTGAAGCTCACTATATGGAAATTGTTGAATCATCTTCGTAAGCATAGTTTAAACCTAAATATATATTTAGTAATAGTCTTATTATATCCTTATTTAATTTTATATAATAGTTCAAAATTAAATTTTATTCCAATATTTTTTAAAAACATGGGCTAGAGTTTAATTTTCTTTTTTATTTAACAATGAAATTATAATAACAAATAAACTATTGGAAATTAATTTAGATATAAATAATATATAGATATAAATGTGAAATTAAGTAACATATATAATTTGAAATGAGATAAAAATAGTAAATTGATAAATAGATATGCAAACCTAGCTTAAAATGAATTTATGTTGACTATGCAGGCTAATTGTTAATGGAAACTCATTCAAAAGCCCTAGGAACTATCTCAAAACCTAAATCATAATTTCAAATTGTGATCATACAAGTCCATACTATGCATATAGGGAAATTTTATATAATTTTTAATTTTATATGATCATGCTCTAGTTGACATTATAATTGATTTTATGATTTGGGTATCTATGCATGTCTGTGAGGGTTTTCCTAGTGATCATGTGTCTTTATTTGCCACACAGAAGACATAAAAAATAAAATTTCTATCACATACACAATAAATAAAATGGATATAAAATAAAAATATTATAATCATAAAAATTAAATAGATAAACTATCCTAAAATCCCACATAATTAGAGTGTTGCCTATATAACCCAAAAGGGCCTCAGGATGATGTAGTTCTCCCTCTTAGAGTGAGTGTTTTAATCTTGATATTTTGTATATGAATCCAGCTAGATATATTACCTTTAATTATAAAAAATGAGTTCCATTCACCTAAAAAATATTAATTTTATACTTTTTAGATGACTATTAGAATGTTTTAGAATTTTAATTGGAAAGATTAGTGTCCTTTTACTCAATGTGCAAAACAATTTTAGGTGATTGCTAGATGATGTTTTGAGAGGACTTGATATGATTATATAGATAAATATTTTTAATTTTATCTTTGAAAAACCCTTTTTAAATTATGGGATGGGTAAAATTATGTATCTAAATAAAAAATTTACCATTGGAGTGTGGGGGAGAAGATCATACTAGTGGACAAGGTCACAGTGTGACCATGTCTACCTAGTGTGGTTTTATCCCATAAGGATAAAGAATATTATAACTAGGATAAAAAGAGTATATAAAAATAAGTGATGTATTAATTATATTTTTATTAGTTACAAGTCATTAAATATAAAAATGAGTTATCCCATAAATATTTTAAGTTAATGGAATGGTGAATAGGACAAACATGTTAAGGATGTCAAGATTAAACATTGTCAAGCACTATGATTAAATTTTAGTATCTACATTTTACCCCATTTAATTCTAGTTATGCAATGAATTTAAGTTACTAAAGAAAATTATATTTAATCCTAAGTGTGTATACACACTTTATCTTTTTACATGAAGATTTATTGTGCAAGGTGCCTCAATTTAAAACATGCAACAATGTCACAAGAAGTTGTTAATATCCATATCTGAAAGTTGACAATATGAATATTGAAAGTTTAAAATTTAAAAGATAGAAATTAAAGTATACTTATGAAAGAGTATGCCATTTAATTTATTTATAACTTAAAATTATGGATTTGTGTGTCCCATTGTTGAAGTATTTAGAGAAATGTTGAAACTATAGTGAATTAAGAGTGATCAAGTCTCAATTTAAAAATCTTTGAAGGCCCTTCAGATGGAAATATTATATTTTCAAACTTGCGTCTAAATTTTTAGATTTATCTATAAAATCATTTAAGGTTGAAACTGCCAAATTTGGCCCACTACATTAAACATACTAATTATTTCTTGTTAAACTGTAACCATATATTTTTAGTGTTACTAGATTACAAAATATATTACTTACAAAATGAGATGAATCACACTAATGCAGATAGATATAAATTATATTTGAAACTTTTATACCTTTGAAAATTTTGAACTTGAGAAGTTTTCAATTTCAATTTAGTAACATGAACATGGATGGATATCATTCCCCATGTACTATACTAAATTGTTATAGAATACCAATTAAAATTTATAAAGTATTGAAACCTATAACTTGAAATTTAAACTATTTTTTCACATCCCCATGCATATGCATCACATATATATAATATGCATTTTATTAATGAGTGTACATGCATGTCACATTCCCCTATAATCTAAAAATTACAAATTGTATTGTATTCTATCATAAAGTTTATAGTTTGTGCTCATGATGACTTGAATTCTCAAGACAAGCCTAATGTGATGTCCCACTTTTGATATGATAGATTCAAACTAAAATTAATTAATATCAAAATATAATTTTGAAATATGTAATCATGTAATTATAATATGAACATTTGAATTATGTTGCATCATAATATTGAGTATAACATTGAAGTATATATGAAACATGTGTTATATAAATATATAATTGAAGCACATAAGCATCACGTGCATGATATGTATCATGGAAAAAATAAAAATTAGTAAGTACAAGGATTACATGATATAAATCATGGTACCATAATAACAAGAATTTATCATATAAGTAATGCCATACAATGTCACACAATTTTTATAGAATGTCATAGATAAGGTCCAAAGGATACATACAAGGGATGTGTGATTCTCACATAAATATATA
Source organism: Torreya grandis (assembly GCA_037957365.1). Classification (NCBI taxonomy): domain Eukaryota; kingdom Viridiplantae; phylum Streptophyta; class Pinopsida; order Cupressales; family Taxaceae; genus Torreya; species Torreya grandis. The sequence continues at coordinate 476,675 of JARHVA010003769.1, read as the reverse complement.
AGGAAAAGGACCACACATAAATGGCATGGTGATTCCATACAAGTAATAACATGTATATGTTGCACACAGAAGTCAAAGGAATACACATAATAAGAAATATATTCACATCTTATCATGTACTAAAAGTAATAATTGAAGCATAGATCAAATGATACTAGTCTACATTTATCATATGTATCAATGTCATTTTTAGAAAATAATATATCCATGTAACATGATGTAAAGTATGAGTGATTAGAAAAAAAAATTAATTATATATAGTTCAACATGATATAGAGATTGTCGATATATACAACCTATTGAAGTGTTCACAGAGAATGAAGGTATAGCCCTAGTTTAGCAAGGATGTCAAATAAAAAGGGAATCTTGACATCAAATAAACATATAAAAGTATGTTATGCATCATACTCAAATACCTCATGAAATTTAGTTTGATTTTGAAAACTAAAAATATGTTATATACTCAACATGAAATTAATAACATATGTAAATACTTAAAGTATAAACATAACAAGATGATTATATTCCCTTATTATTATTATTATTATTATTATTATTATTGGAATATATAATTTTTTTAATTATTAAAATATTTTAAATTAAAATATTTGAAAAGTGAAAATAATTGAGGTTTCAATAATAAATTAAATGGGAAGGATTTGAACAATTTATAACAAGCTGATAAATCATATTATGGAAAAAAAGAATTCAACTAAATAAAAAATAATTATAGTGTGCCCCTAATGTAAATAAAAAATAACTATATAAATATAAATAAGGATGATCATGCCCCCAATGGGGAAGAATCTATGTTTGCTAATATATAATCTATGATTACATAGATGTGATAATGTAAGGAAAATGAAAACATAACATGACAGATACGCAATAGAAAACAAGTACATTGCCATAAATAAAGTGAATTGAAATCATTGTAATATCATTATTTTATATTGTTTTAATTTGTTTGAAAATATAAAATGGGAATGTCCCAAAGTGAATACATATTTAATGTATATAGTAATTCCCTGAATGGGGAAAGAAGAATTAGCAATGAAGTAAAAATAAATAAGTTTTGTATAAATGAAAATATTTAGATAATTAATCAAGTGACTCAACCTAATTTGTAGATTGGGAGGAAGTAAGAGGCTCTATCCAACTAAGGATATCATAAAGAGGATGTACATATGAATACCCAACTAAAATGTATAACGGAATGACTTATTGTGAAGAGGAAGTGACAACTGTAGATGCCTCTATATTTGAATAATAATCAAATTCTATAATATAAAACTGGGAATAACTAATTATATGCCCATGTAATCATATATCCTCATGTGTAGTAGGAGAATATGTAACTACATGTACCTATGGTGAATTACATTGAGTAACCTATGGTGACTTAGGATAAGAATACCTCTTTTTAGGTTCCATTTTGTGTTTATGATAATGCATTATACTCTTTTAACTATTTGTGTATGCCCATGTGTAATTATATAATGCTCATAATTAGATGGAGAAACTAATTTTGTAATATGCTCATGCATAACTAGATCATGTTCATGAATAAATGGATCAACTAATTCTTTAATATGATTTTAAATATCTAGATCATTTTCTTGAATATTTATATGGAATATTTATTTACCATATTTATAAATTTATTTGCAAACCAATTTTTATGTAGGAGAATTAAATATCATGGGTATTAAAGGATATTCATATTGGATTCTTAGGGTTTTTATCCCTTGATTAAAATTCATATATTTGAGGCATTTATCCATTATATAAGGTATTGTTATAATATTTTGTATCCAATGGTGTCTTAAAAACATATAAAAGATACATGTGTTTCTTATAACTATTAATGGAATGGGCACTATGAGAGGTCCCATTTGTAAAGGTATTACTATATTCCCAATATTATCTTGAGTATAACCATCAAATGTTTTGAAAATTATATCATTATCCTCTAAATATTTTTATTTATAACCAAGAGAGTAGAGGAATGTTATGGTGGATTCATTTTTCACTTTATCCATGATCTATCATAATGTTAAGTACAGATTTATTATCAAAATATGCTCAAATAAAGAGTTTAGGTCCATCTGAATCATCATCATCAAATTCACTATCACCAATTGTAATCATAGGATATGATTTTGTCTTGCTTGTAAATTTATCAATGATGATATCAAGTGGATTCCTATATGTAGAATGAGGGGGATGAGAATTATATGCATAATGTACTTAAGGATTGTCCTTGTTATTTATATTTTCATGATTTGGACAATGATATTGTTACATTTTAAGGTTTGAATTGTCATATTTTTTGTCTTAGCCACTTAAATAGGTGTTCCAATATCAATAATATTCCCATTAATGAGATATTAAATCTTATTCTTGAGATTGATACATCTATTTATTGAATTCACAATATATTAATGGTAGACAAAATATTATTTTTTGTCAATTTGTTTAGATTGTGGTATATGTATGTGCACTTACATTGGTGTATTAAGAGTGATGAGATTAAATTCAAGTTTATTTTCATAAAAATACATGATGAGGTTATAGTAACCTTGAGAATTTCCTCCTTGCTTGATCTTGTAATTGAAGCTTTTTTTGTTAGTTTTGAGATAGATAAAAATAAAATCTTAGCTTCATTAAATATTTCATTTGGTTTTCTCTTATTATTTGGCTTATTTTTAAACTTGATATTTGAAGTAAAAGGATCACTTGGAGTATTCTTGACCTTATTTCAAGTAAGTAATTTGACCTCATGCTCTTTGACTATATACGATAATTCATCAAAAATTTTGAATTTATCAACTTGATGGAATCTTAGAGTGGAGATAAAAAATTAAGTGAATTTATCTTGGAGCTCATTATCAACCATTTGGCTTGTCAATTTTATAGCATAGTCTTGTATCTTAGAACATATTCATTAATTTTTTCATTAGACCCTTGTTTGACCTTTGTGTATGCACCCAAATTTGGTCAAGAAAACAAAATTATTTTTATTTTGTAGATTTTATATTTATAATATCATAATGATGAATTTATTTCCCATCATGAATGTTATTCTAGTATTATGTATTTTATATCACTCTTTCATATTGATTCCATTATTTTCTACATTCTTAGTATTTCATATCAATTTTTTTTAGAGTCATAGGTTTCCTTACTCTTCCTTTAGATTCATTCTTCAATTTTATTATCTCTATATAATATTTCCCTAATTAGATAGTAGTTCACCATGCTATTTTACTATTTCATTACTCTTGTCCACTACATGCTTAAGAGTGCTTTTTAATTCAAGTATCTTTTAGGTTTATTTTAATGATAATTTTACCCTTGTTCAAGTTAGTTGATGCATGAATATATTTTTAAAATTTTAAATTATGAGTATTATATTTAAAGGGTTCTATAAGGAATTATACATCTAGAATAATAAATAAAATCATACTAAAATAGGCTCAATATTTGGATTTATTTGAAGTTTATACATACCACATATAGATTGCATGATTTGACCAAGATGAGGGCATATGCAAAGATAATTTAGATACACATCATGCATTATCTAGTCACACAAACACACACATTATATGGATATATACTATAGCCTAATTTACCTATCATTAGTAACATGTATTAAATGTGATATAGAATAGGGTTTTAAGGATAGTTTTACCATTCCTACTTCTCCATTATTCCCCTTTTGAATTTGATATTCATTTTGTTCTTGTGTGTTTGAATATACTATTATTTTAGATAATGAAGGTGAAAACATAGTTTTAATCTCATATACGTGCTAGGATAAAGATCATCTATAGATGAATATGCACAAGATCCCATTTTTCATTTTATCTTAGGAGAATCTTAGATAAGGGAATATTAATTATAAAATAGAATTTGATACTACTATCCAAATCCATTTATATTTTCCTAAGTCAAAATTATAGTCAAATAGTTAGATTTGACATTTACATATCCATACTAGGAGTTGAACATAGTCAGACATAACTATATGAGACCTAAAAAGATAAGTAATTGATATTTATTTTCATGTTTTTATTTAAAACCATAATTGCTCAATATCATATTTTTTAAAGTAAAATTCATGGTTCAATGTTTTTTAATAATCCATTTTAATCTAATTAGTTTTTTTTTTGGTTAGGTTAAGAATCCATTAATAATGAAATTAATAAAACATATTGGTAATCTTGTTTTATTAATTGAACATAGATAAACTCTAGCTACTAATCCTAGGGCTTTTCTTAAAAAAAAATTATCCTAGTGTTTCAAATTAAATTATGACTTCCTAATTATGTTGGAATATATATTATCATTCCTCTTTCCTTTTTTTCACTTTATTTTTTTTTAAATTTAAAATTATTAGTAAGGAACCTCTTCCCCCCCCCCCCCCCCCCCCACAAATCCACTTGATGAATTCATAGGTATTCATTATAATTATAATAAAGAGTGGAAAATTTACAAAATGTGTGTTAGATACTAATAATGAACATGATTACATATATAATTATCATTATTATTATTATCACTATGGATATGATGAATATTACACAATTGATGATCAAAATGTTAAGGAAAATAATGTAGATGCATGCTCTTCTCCTACTTATTCTTCTACCTCTATTATAATTCAAGGAAAATAAACATAAAATATAATTACAAAATAACCCCTTAATGGTGATGTTTAATTTGATAATACTCCTAGTTTTTCAAAAACATTTGATACATCTCTTTTCAAAATTACACAATATAAAGCAAAGAAATTCAAATTTTTATTGCATGAAAAAAAGACAATGTTGCATCTCAAAATGTGGATCCTAGTTATAAAACTATTCCTTTCTCAAATGATAATGTTGTATCTAAATTATAAAGTGATAATGCATCTTTTATTACCTTCTCTTTTAAAATAAAAAAAGAAAGTAAAAATTGCATGTTTCTTTCATGTGATGAGAAAAGTATAAAATGCAACTCTTTCTCCTTTATTTACCATTTATATAAAAAAATAATGTTCCAATGTAAAATGTTGATAATGTAAGTAAACATTCCATTCATCTTTCATGTGATGATTGCTTTGAACAAGGTTTAAAATTTAATATTTACTCCTTCCTCCCTTTCTCCAAATTAAATGATTACAATTTCAAATATTGATATTAAATCATTCATTCCTATTAATGTGATGATTATTTGAATGATATTTAAAATATAAATCCATCACTTACACACTCTTTTATTCAACATTAAAGTGTGTTTATTTCAAAATTTGATTCTACAAGTGAATAATATTATGACCATGATGAAAATTAGAACTATGAGGATTACTATGAATATATTGAAGAGGAAAATATAATTTCTAGATATAGTATTATTTGTTATTTACCCACCCCTCATGTTAATGATTATTTAATTGTTCATGATAAAAAAATGATAATTTCATTAGTGATAATATTATTACAAATAATAATGATGTTCTTAGTTTTATTTCAAAAAATAAAACATGTGATCACGTGGATTCTAGTAATTAATATAATAGTTTTATTCTGCATATTTTAGGAGAATGTCATATGCCTTCAAAAACTAATTATATATTAAATAACAATGAATCTCCCAAATCCACCATTACTAAAGTATAATAAATTCCTAAAATCCTTCCTCCTAAGAAAAATAATTTACTAATGGACAAAATTAATAATTAAATTCAGTTATTAAATGAGACCCTTAATGATATAATGTCCCTTCACAAGTTATTCTTTGTGTAATGCATGTTTTGGATGTTTTACAAAATAAATTACATCAACATGCATTGGAAATTAAGGCTCACCACTCTTGGGTTGATTTCAAATCTATCCATGGTAAACCTATATCATGTAAAATATTTCATGCACCATTACTGAGTAATTTTAAGATACCAACATTTTTGAAATTTAATTAAAGTGGTGATCCTTATTTTCATCTAAAAGCTTATATGAAGATATGAATGGGTGAAATGGTAGTTTCATATTATTATCATTATTTCCAAAGAGCTTATAAGATGAGGCACTATATTTATTTAATTATTCACCCACTATTTTCTCATTACATACATATGCTAAGTTAGAAGAGATCTTCATTATGCATTTAATTAAGAATAAAGGACCCATAGTTACATATGATCAATTACCATCATTACATTAAGGAAATTCAGATCCAATTTGTGATTATATCTTATGATTTAAGGCATGTGTGAAATAATTAATCTATCAACCAATAAATTTGGAGACATGATATATATTATCTATAGATAACATCTTCCTTATTATCTGAAAATTGTCATATCAAGCATCTAATTAATTTCAAAATATTTTCAATGCAACATTAGAAAGAAAATTGGGACTTGTGGAGATTAATACATAGGCATATTTTGATATTGAATCATTACCATCAAATTCATCTAATTTGGTCCAATAACCTAATACACATTTTAAAAAGGTAAATTTTAAACAAAAACCACAAGTTAAAGTACTCAATAAAGATAAATAATTAGTTTACAATGTAACTCCTATAGTGATTAGAGAACTGCACACCAAGAGAGAGCCTATATAGTTTGATTCATTTAGAGATAGGCTTCATGACATTATCTTGAGATTATTAGATAAGAGGATGATTAAAATTCCTCATAATTATTATCATTCACAAAATTTATTGAATAGAGTTGTAAATAGGCCTTATTATAATTATCATCACATCAATGGTCATTGATATAATGATTGTTGTACACTCAGACCGAATTGAGAAATATTTTGACAAAGGTATTATCACATTTTTGAATGGGACATCCATGAGTTATTCTCCTCATTATCATATATCACATTATACCATGATTTATTTATCCTATGACATTCCTCTTAAAGAACTAATGGTTACTCATCATTTGACTAAAAAGGTTTCTAGATCACCAAATTATGATAGATTTGAGGTACCACTAGTTCAAAAAAAATGGAAACTAATACAAAAATATAGGCCAAATTACAAAAGTATTATCACACAAGGAAATAATAATCAATCAAAATTGACAATGATCCAACTGATAAATATTTTTAAACATTTACTACATAGAGTCACACTTAAATTATGCACAGGGTAGTGTCACAACCATTGTATAGGAGTTAAATTATATAACACGATCAATATACTTCATAGTTTTAACTATATTTAGTGTGGACAAATGATTATTCTAGGATTATATATTTCCTACATCTTTATCACATAGATATTATATAGATACACTACTAACATTATAACATAAGTAATTCAAAATAAAAACATTTATATACAAGTCTTAAATGTTAAATTGATACAATCATCACAGTCTCCAATATACAAAAATGGTTCATATCCATATATTTCAAAAAATGTATATAATGTAATAACTATTGCATCACTTTATGATATGAGTGTTTTCCATATGAACCTCTTCATATACATAACATCATCTATATCAGCTACCACAAGAGACCTATAACTGTAATCCCTTAAATCCCAGTGTATCATAAAGTGTGATCTCTCTCTCTCTCTCCTCTCTCAATCCTCATACATAGTTGTCCATGCCTTTAGATAAGTGTGATATATCTATAATCATACATAATAATCTAATATATTAGGACCTAGACCACCCATTAGATATGGTGAGGGAATATATAGCCTTTCCACCTCATTTATCAACTCATCTTAGCTATCATAGCTCACACATATAATACAATATAGATTATGACCCAACAAAATGAAGATGTTAGCATAAAAAATTATCATATCTTGATAGATAATACCACCATCCATGTCATCACCAAGAATATTCCATGTCATCTCTTGAAGTGTAGACTCGATAGTCATCACTTAGTACTCCTCTTCACCTATGCAAAATAGATAAACAAGCAATATCCATTACTCAATCCATAATTCAAGAAAAATAAATGTTTAAGTAACAAAACTAATTCAAAAATATATATATATATATATCCAACTTCCCTAATAAGTTTAGGGTCCAACACATCATTACCAGCCATTATCCCTCCACCTGAGAATAATTAATCCCATCTATCATCTCCACCATGTTGTATGTGCATTAGTACATCCCAAATCATCCACATATAATATATTTGTCATACTTTCCCTCTCATATATTATAATGAAGGAAATATATAATACATATGGCCTACCCTTATCCTCTCATCTTACTAGAGGTCACACACTCCACACTCATACCCATGGTGTTATGGGCATATCTTACTACACCCCAAACTATCATGTCAACCTCTCATATTAAAAATGTTCATATACATTTGACCACCGATCATGAAACTATAAACTCACATAAATTTGGTGTAGCTACGTCCCATTCTATGGGCCACCAAAAAACCCTCTATATAATATCCACATAATAGACTCAATTATCAACTCATCTAATATCTATCTATCAAATATTAATATTATATCATCCCTTCCCTATACTCATCCATCTCCATGTGAACATATATATATGTTCCCAATCATTACATCACATCCATAATGGTTATGTAACTTTTATATTCTCATATTCCTAATAATGTAATAATGTGGTTGAACCAATGTTGCCATAAAAATCCTCACATGTGAATATGTATAGATTGTAATAAAAATGAGAAATCATAGTCTTACCCAAATAATACATATTCCCATACTCCTATATATCTTTTATGATCATGTGCATCCTATATGATATGGGCATGTCATTATCATATGATTCTATGAATGAAGCCAACAAGACCACCTAAAACTTACACACGTGTAAAACATCTAATATGATAATCACATACAATACAAAATTTGAATCATTACCTCTATGATGATGCACATTTTATCTAAAATTAATACACACACATGATATATGGGCCCATGCTCAATAACATAATATAGTACCACCCTCTTACCAGTCATCATCAATTAAAGTATCTTCCAAACATCTTACAGAGTAAATATCATCTTTTTTGTAGTTAACCAGAATGTTCAAGTGTTTGCTTCCCATTACTTACCTAATTTATTCATCATGTGTGCATCACATTTCATCTTCCCGCTCACATATCCTAGTCTAGACCTATTAATAATTGATCTCACCTCAGCTAGGAAAGGTAGCCGATGCATAGTCTTCATCATCTAAACCTATCATAACTCCGTAAAATACACATCATCATGTAAAAAACATGTAAAAACATAAAAAATTATATATAATATAATATAATGTACCAAAATATAAAATATCCAAATATGACATCTTTTTCTTGCATAGATTGGCATTTGGATTATAACATCCCAAATAGGACATCAATGCTAGACAATAGCATTATAACTAAAGTAGAAGTGTTGCATGACCAAAAATGATTGCCCAAACCAATAAATGTCAAAAAACTACTATTAAATAAAATAAAATTATAAAAAACTCACCTAAATTCATTTTTACATGAAAAATTTGAGATATTTCAATTACTTTCTAAGCTAACATCTTACTCTACTTAGATTAGGTATTTTACATCCTTGAATCAGCTACACAAAATTATTGTCTTTTGATTAATGTTAAACAATTAAAAAATTCAATTTCAAAATTTCAAAATCAAATAATTAATCTAAACTCTTATATTTAAAGATCATATAACTACTTATTTTACCTATCCAATTCTCATAAGGTCTTGACCCCACACTATTAAATCTAGATTACTTAAAATTTGATATCTTGAAAATGATAGCTTTGATTCCATAACAGTTTATTCTGCATGTAACATAATCATGACACCTTTCATATCATACATTTATCACTCTAACACTAACCCTTTTTTTACCAATATGACACATATTTCATTTTTCCCTAAAAATTCATCTATTACTATAGGAACCTTTATGAGTATTGATTGAGGTTTAGTCCATTACTAATGTTAAACACCATATTCTATGTATCTTGTAATAATAAACTCAACTAATAATTATTTTTATAATATTTATCTCTTTTGTCTTAAATGAATTTCACCATTTCTATCCCTCCCACTAAAAGGGGAGCATACATAGGCACTATTTCTACTCACTTAGATACATAGAAAATAGTTGACTCTGTATAAATTTACTATACACCATATTTTTTCTTAGATCATACTTTGACTTAATCAATAAATTGTTAGTTGTGATTCATTATGCTTCATTATATGGAATTTGGCTTAGAATCTCACAATTTACACATTATACACAATATGAGACATTTACTCAAACTTACCCAATTCATCTTAGATTTGGCTCAAAATATTTTAGTTTACATAAATTATACATAGTATGACATAGTTACTCATAATTACTTAATCTTATAGTGGCTTACATTTTTAAGATTTAGATAGGATATTAGTTTAAGTTTACAAGGGATTAACACATTTTAATACAAATATCTTATCATTTTTTACATAGTTTTTGATAGGTCATCGATAGAAATAGGTATATACATGGTATATGGTCACATATTTTATGTAGTTTGTCTTAGTTTTCACACCCATTTTGAAAGGGGGGAATGTGAATTATCTACATAATCACATAATTATTACTCAAAATTCATACTTATTACTTAGATTATGTGACTTATTTTTTCTTAGTTATTACATCAGAGGCATGTTTTGTAGAACATGTTTTTATATCCTAAGTTTTACACTAGATTATATACAAAGAAAGGAAAATCATTTTATTATCTATGTTTTTACACTCGAACCAGTTCATAATTATATTTACACTAGTTTTGCATCAGTTTTACATGGAATTGAATCTTATAGTCATTAGCATTAGTTGATTTAGTATATTTTACACTAGTACCTAGTATATTTGAGTTATATGAGGTTGAATTTGAATATATTTTGACTTATAGGCACATATCTACCTAGAAAAAAGTGGGGGAAAGCATTGCTTGGTTCCTTAGAGTACATGTGTTGACTAATATTTAGTACATGGATTCCACATCATGGGTTTATCTTCATATGCATCACTCAAAGTCTTTTATAATTATCTATCAAATAAGAGAAAAATATTAGAGTTCATGTTCTCTCCATGTGGTTTTATCACATATAACCCGTGAAACCTCCATTTTAAAGAAAACACATGCTTCATAGGTATGTAAAGGTATGCCTTTATTCCTTTGAATGTAGTACTTTCCTTTTATTGTATCACTATAATAAATGGGTGGAAAATGTATAAACCTAAATTTGGTCAAATAAACACAAGTATTATGTATTATTTCTATTTTATATTTAAAATATCATAATGATGAATTAAGTTCCCATTCACACATGGTGTCCTAGTATTATGTATTTTATATCACTTTTTCATATTTATTTCACTATTTTACTAGAGTCTAAGTCTTCCATAATATTCACTATCAAATTCACAAGGATCCCTAGTATTCCTTCAATTTTATTCTTAAATTTTATTATCTTTGGAAAATAGCACCCTAATTAGATAGTAGTGCACCCCGTTATTGTCTTATTTATGTGTTTATGTCTATTGCATGTTTTAGAGATTTTTTTGATGAAATTTTATTTTGGGGGTATCTTTTTATGACCATTTTACCATTATTTGAATTGATTTGTGTACATATAATATTGATTTATGTGTACATAGATTTTTAAAATTAAAATTTTGGAGTCTTATATTTAAAGGTTTCCTTAAGGCATTTTACATCTAGAACTTATCAATTTTTCACTATCATAATAAATAAAATCATATGATAATAAGATCAATATCTTCATTTATCTAAAGTTCATACATATCACATTTAGATTGCATGTTTTGACCAAGAGGATAGCCTAGGGAAAGAGAATTTAGATACACATCATGCATGATTAAGTCTCACACATAAATTAGAGGGAGAACTTCATCATATTGAGGTCCCTATCATTGGGGATATGTAGGTAACACTTAGTATAATAAAGTTATAAGGCTAACTTAGCCATTCCCACTTCCTCATTTTTTTCCCTTTTTACATTTGACCTTAATTTGATTCTCATTTGCATTAGTCTACTAGGTTTTTAGATAAGAAAAGAAAAAATACTATTTGAATCTCATAATATCATATATGTGGTAGTCTTAAGAGCATCTACAAGTGAATCTACATAAGATCCTAGTTTATAGTTTTGTCTCAAGAGGAGATTGGATATGATCACCCTAATTAGACAATATCACTACCCACTACCATATATATCCAATGCTATTATCACAAGTCAAAATATAATAAAAAAAAAGATGTAATAGAGATAAAGTCACACTTAGAGTTAGAAATAATTAGACACAACTCTAGTAGCCCAAGATAGATAAGTAGTTCATCTTTATTTTCATGTTTTTAATCAAATCCCTAATTTCTCAATATCAAATATTTAAAAGTAAAATACATGGTTAAATGTTTATTTGGTGATTCATTTTACTCTACTCAGTTATGTTTTTTGGTTAGGTTAAAAATCAATTAATCATAAAATCAATAAAACACTTTACAAATTGAGCATATGATAAATTTTCACCAATGTTGATAGAAAAGTGTATTAAATGTTGATTTTCCAAAGGATTGAAATCCTTTAATAATTGAAGAGTAAACCATATAATTTAATATTATTTGAGACTTATTTTAAATATCTTTGTCAATAATTTATCATTATTTTCATAGTCTAGATAAGTTACATGGAATGTGTATACAAATGGAAATGTAACTGATCTATTAATCAATCCTAGCTTAGATAAGATAGATCTTACTTATGCTTTCAATTTTTGATACATTAAATATTTAGGGTCATGACAAATATGGATCCACTATACCTAGCTAAGGGATATCTTACAATAATAACATTAGTAGAGAGGGTTCCAAAGCCTCTAGTCAAGTAACACTAAGCAATAACCCTAGCTAGGTCCTATGTTTTCATATTCATAAACTAAAATTCAAAGTAAAGTAAAGTCTAATATAGTGATCACTAAATATTTTGGCATAAATTGGGGGTAATAAACATAAAAATTAAACATGCATACAAGATCTATACTCACGTCAATGTATAAAAAATCCTAATGCATGGGAAAGAAGGACAAATACTAATATATCTACTCTTACAAAGGAGGAACAAATTTAGGAATGCATACCTTTGAAGATGAATTCACCAAGCCTAAATCTCTCCCTTGGCCAAGGTGTTTGACAAGAGGTTATTGTAGCATGTAAGGATAATAAGGATAAATTAGTTCTAGGCTACAAAACTTCTCTATGCATCCAAAAGACTTTTCCATAAGAAAATATCCATGTCTCCAAATAAATTATTGAAACCCTAAGATATGATCCTAAATTATAATGGTGGATAATTAGATGTTCAATATGTTATTCTTCTTCTTCTCTTCTCTCACAAATGATGGAAATTGATGTGTTTATATAGTTGAATCCTACCCTAAAATTTTCTAAAATTTTATCCAATAGGGTCGACCCAATCAACTTTGTATCTTTAATTGAAATTTTTTTATCAAATTGAATATAGGGTCGATGGGGCTAACAATGTAATGTAAATTGTAAAAAATGGTTTTAGGCTTAGGAAAAGGCCAATTAAGGTAGTGAATTCTTGGAGGAGTGTGCAAGAGAGAATATAAGGCTTTTGTAAGTGTGTAGGATAAGGTTATGTTGATGGAAAGTGGTGGTATAGGTGATAAAAATCATGTGAATCACTAATGTTTTACCCAACCCTTTCTTGATTCACCCTTTAAGGTGTAGAATCATAGATATTGAGACTTGACAAGTTTCTGTAAGAGAGAAAACATCAATAATTGATGAAGTTTGAAAAAATTATGTGTATAAATATGCCCCACTCAATTCTCATCATGTGTCATGTAGATGCAATAGGGGATGTAAAATAACATAACAACATACGATGCTATAACTAAATAAATTGTAGTAAGAATCAAGATAAATGAAAGGATAGAATTAAAAAACACATACCTTTAATTACCTCAGTCCTGTAGATAAGGAATGAAGTGAAATAAATGTGAAGGTTTCAAATATTGGGACATTAGGAGATCTTGTATAGATTAACAAAAAATAATGAAAATTTATTTTTATTTTTTAAATGTACATGTAATATGTGAAAAGATTCTCTAATGTGTCGTGATTCTATAACATCTTACGGTTCATAAAAAGAGTTAGTAGAAACAAAAATATGATCAAAAAGTGTAATTTGGTGCTAAATATTTGATAGGTGAATAATATTGAATATTAAATATAAATAGGTTTAAAAATAATTCATTTGTTATTTTACTATTATAAGAAAATAGAGCTCTAAGAGGCCCAGAGCAAAACTAGATAGAAATCATGGTGATGAGATGATAGTTAAGATAAGGAGGATGCTTGGTGGCTACAGTGATTTAATCATAGGTAATTAATTGTGAATAAAAAAATTTGATTTATTTTATTGAAACTGAGCTAGATATAAAGAATTGACTATTAGGAAAAATCTAGACATTAAAACTGACCTTAGGAAATTTTTAGGTAGTCTAGGAGTGAAATGGGGTTTTGGTAAGGAATAATTTGGACCAATAAATGCCTAAGGAATTTATTATAAATTGTCAAAAAGTTACTATAGTGAAATAATAGATTCAACCTAGTTGACTGAGTTTGTAAGGCAAACATAAGACAAGGGACTGAGTCCATAATAGTGGGATGACATAGTGTTGCTAAAGTTGGCTGACTACATAACAATAGGATGATGCTATTTTAAATGAAAATATATTAAATTGTGTACATGTTGGCAAATGTAGTTGGTATAAAGTGGATAATATAGTTTGTTAAGGAGCATTGACTATGTACCTAAGGGTCTATGTAGTATGTTATAGATGAGAAAGGGAAGATTTAGTATTAAATGGGCCAATTTAGTCTTAAATAAAAAGGTCAATTTAGTATCAAATGGGATGATTGTGTATAGTATGATTGGTATATGTCCAAATTAGTATTAAATGGATCAATTTTGTATAAAAATTAGGAAACATAAGAAACTAAATCAAACAAGATGATGAAGTCGCTAATTTGTAAATTTTAAATAATGCATTTTAATTATTTATGACATGGATATATAATATATCCTTTGTTTTTTGATATTTTACAGAGATGCCAAAGATATTGGCACCTAGTAAATATAACATGAATACTATATTACTTGATCATTTTATAGAAGTGCATAAATATCGACTGATCACCCTAGTTTTTGGCAAAATTATGGAGATGAGACATATCCCTTTGAATGTCGATCTCATTATCATTATAGACACCAAAAAATTTCATATTTATAGTTTTTGATGACTAAATGCCTTGAGACTAGCTAAAACTTATTAAAACTTCCCAAAACTGCCCTTCACCCAACCAAATCATTATTCTCCTAGTCACATAATATCATTTAAAATCACTATTTGAAAGTACTATTCAAAATTACTATTCATCATCACTATTCATTATGGGCCCCACTATCACTATTCATGATGACATGGAAAGTGACATGGCATGTGACATGATATGTGATTTATAAGTGATGTTGAAAATGACATGGCTTAAAAATGACATAGCTTGATGTGGGACACCATACCCCACTTGGGATCCTTTTCCAAAGTGCCTAATGACCTCATTTCAGCATCACAAACTTCCCCCCTTGAAATATGGATAATTTCCTCTAAAGGGGTCATTATTCAACATGTATTTTGTCTTCCATACATAAAATTATACTTTAAAATAGATACCTACCTCTTTAAGATTTTGGGAAAGATAAAGGGCACCCATTTTTGACTTCTTAGATGAAATGGGAGACTTTTCAACCCAAATGGGAATCTTCCACAGCCTCACCTTGGAATTTTCATCCCTCACATGGAAAATGGTGCCACATTTTGTATTCCACCACTTTAAGTGCTTTTTTGAAAGCAAGAAAAGGGTGGGGAGAAGTCTTTGGTCTCCTTTAAATCCATTTGCATGATTCCTATTCAAAATTGGACTCATGTGCAAGGTGGGAGACACACCAACCCCAAATGGGAGACTTATGATCAAATTAGGAATCCACACTAACCTCATCCTTGACTAATTCATGATCCTAGTTGGATAAATTCAAATTGTTTCACTATTCCTCTATTTTGGAATGTTTTTTCACATCAAATGCTATAATACCCCACCTTTCCTTCACCTAAGGTTAAGTTAGAAATTAGTCTTTGTTTTTTAACATCCTTTTGTAGGTTTTTGGAGGATTTCATCATCATCTTAGAGGAGAAAATATCAAATAAATGAAGATCTATCAAAATTTCTTCAAGCTTCATGAACATTCAACCATCATCAATATCTTTAAGCCACTCCAACAACATTGAGGTAATTTACTTTTTTTTAATAATTTTAGTTATTTCTTTATTTCCCTTTGCCTTTTATTTTCTTAAGATCCATAATCTTGATCACTTAACCCATTCCTCTTTATCTAATTCATCCCATTTAATCCCTTTGTCCATTTCCATTTCATCTATCCCCTTTATCGTTTTCACCTCTTTACCTCATTTACCTCTTTTTCCTCTTTGCCATATTTACCTTTTTTTTCCTTTAACATATTTAATTATTTTCCTCATTTATCTATCCATATCTTTGTATACTTGTAGATGTGGCCATATACCAAACCAACAAAACAATATTTTTGACCCTCACCACTTTACCAAACCAAAACCATAACCTTTACCAAGTTTCAACATTAGTATTAATTAAACTATTGCATTCATTTAGTTATATTTTGCAAATAATTTAGCTTTATTGAATAAAACTTAGTTATTTGATATTTTAGTATCATTAATTTTCTATTTTTATGCAAAATATAATTATTTTATCATTCCAACATAAGTGTTTTGAAGAAGGTGGATTGATAGCCTCCTAAAAAGTTTTGCTTCTAGGATCTACCTCCCGCTAGGCAATCCACCGATTTATTTATAACAAACAAGTTTATTTTAGTGTATTTGTTATTTTTAGGTCATCCTCCCAAGACAAATAAGATATATACATAATAACTCGGATCCAATGCATGCACATTCAATAGGTTTTTCTACACACCCCTATTCCTAGTTTCTTTCTTTTTAAAAAAAAGTAAGAAAAGCAAAACAAAAATTGAGTGAAACATTTTAGCATGCCTAGTGGGACCCTTGAGTTTTCTTTGGTTCATTATTTATTTTAGAAAATTTATTTTAATTATTAAAATGGAATTTATATGTAATTTCATTTTTAAAAATTAATCATCTCTTTCAAAATGTAAGTTTTAGCTTCTTTTATTTAGAAAATCAGGAAAAAAATAAAAAAGTAGAATTTTTCAATTTTTTCTTACATTTATAAAAAAATAAAAAAAACATTCATCCTAGGATTAGTATTTAAATTTTATGATACATTTAGGTGCATTTTATTTGTTCTTTTTTTCATAAAAATAAATCAATTTTTTTTCTTTTGGGTTAAAATTATCTGCATACATTGTTTGCTTGTTTACTTAATTAGTTCACCTAGATTAATTAAAGGCAAAAATAAAAACCATAGTGAAAAAATGTTACAAAACCAAACCAATTGTACAAAATAAAAATAAAACTCACTTGATACAAGACCCAACTAGTATTTTATCACCTATCAGATCACCTTACCCTTTCCCAGTTATCGTAATAGGATTTAATCACCAAGGGGATAACCAACTCAACTTTTTAGTTGAGTATAAACTCTGGTAATCTATATATATATATATATAGGCACTCAAGAAGAAGTATGTATTGGATTGAGTATGTGGTTTTGTGCTTATGGATTTCTCCCCTCACTTAATGATCCCAAAAATAGTTTAGGTGCTTAGCCAATATATATATATATATATATATATATATATATATATATATATATATATATATATTGGATAAGTACCTAAACTATTTTTGGGATCATTAAGTGAGGGGAGAAATCCATAAGCACCAAACCACATACTCAATCCAATACATACTTCTTCTTGAGTGCCTAAACATAACTTGAAATTGAACATAGACTACTTTGTTTATGACCTATTCAAGCCAATTTCCCCTTTACACTTTCTAAGACATAATACAAAAGATATTAAATTAAAACTCTAATATTTCATGTGTCTTAGTGTATTATTTTATTTCCTTAAATATTTTATTTTGTTTACTTCTTGTTTGAGGTGTGAGCTTCGTTTCTCTCCATTCTTCACATAGTCTTTACTAGATTACAAATTAAAGAATCAAACCAACCAAGAACCTATTTTCCAATACCTCATCTCCAATACCTTGTTCAATGTAGGTCTTTCCTATCTTTTCTCCTAGAAATCCTAACCTTTCAAGGATCTTGGAGAATAATCCTTTTGCCTGAAATTGGTACCTTGCATTGCAAGCCACTTATGCTCCCTTTCTTACTAACAATCAACCCAATCGTATATATAACCAACCCAACCTTGTCTATAACCAACCTAACCCTATATAAAATCAACCTAACCTCATCTATATCTCATCAAACTCTAATTTCAACCAATCTACAAAATATCAACCTTCACCTTAGCTACCACATGAGTTTATTGCAATGATAACAGACCAAATAGTTAGATTAGATTAAAAACTTAGGCCATCTATTTATGGTATCCATGATCAATAAAACCTCACTTAAAACCAACCAAAAACATATCATCAACAATTTAATTATTATCATGTCCAACCAATAACCTATCAACATCTATCATCACCCTAACCTTTTCAAATCTTAGGCCATTTCTCCTAACCATCATATCAACTTCAACCAACCTTGTTAACCTAATAAATTTCATCACCCTTACCTAATCAACCAACCTATGAAACAACCTATCAACCCAAACAACTTGTTAATGTATCAAACCAACTATCCTCTTCAAGCCAACCAAATAACTTACAAATAATTTCACACCCTAATGTGATAACTGAGACACTGGTACACCCTCTTCTAGCCCTTAGTAAATGTACAACTGAATAAACTATAATAATGAAAACCCTAACCAATCCACTTGTTGACCAAGTAGAACCTTTAAAAGTTTCTATACAAACCATAATTAATGAAACCAAATAATATTTTATACTTTCCCTTTTAGTGAATTAAAGCCAACTAAAATCATCTGACACTTGTGATGTGCACATGATTAATGTTGTTATTGATAAACTTATTACAACTGTTTCTTCCACCCCACTCATTGAAGTGGGGTAATCACTTCCCATTCCTTTAGATGACCAAACAAAATAATCAACCACTCCCTTCCTTTGACTAGACAACATTACACCTTCCTTCCACACCACAAAGTCACCTACTCTTCCTTGGGAAATCATTCCTTTATAAGAGGCCATCTTATCCACTCCATCTATGGAAGAAACATCTTATCTAAATTTTAAACCTTCCACTAAATACATAGATGTGGAAACCATTCCTTATACTCCACCCAAGGGTTTAATATTTAAAATCAATGATCAAATAACTAAACCTATCTACAAGCCCTTTTCTAGGCTAGTAAAAATCCTAGACTTCACTTCTCAACCCAATTTAGATAGATCCACTTTTGGGCATCATCTCAACCTCCCTTACCAAAACAAATAAGAACCCTTAGCTTCACTTGAATCCACCCTCAAACCTATCACTCCCTCAAACCCATCCTTAGATACTCCATCCTCCAAAATAATAAGGGAACCATCCAACCCACTTCTATTTAAAATTGTTAAATACCCTTACACCTCTTTGACCAAACCCATCAAGAATCTAGGAAAACTTCCTATTCCTAGCATAACTCACCAATATTTGAAATTGAACCTAACTCCATCAATTCCATCAAATAAAAATTTGACTAAACCTATTAAAAGGGTGGAATCTCCTAAACCATCTCAAATTATTCCCATGCGCCCCCCCCCGCTTCTCTTAAATCTTATACTTATAAACCAACCAAGAAACCCCAACCTAACCAATCTACTAAAACCATTCCACAACTAATGACTTCCAGTGTAAGCCTACTCCTAATAAGGCACACACTCCAAAGCCCAAAAATCTATCACCCCTAATGCCTTTACTTAAATCATATTCAACAATTTTACAAAGTTTATTAAAAACCTCCTCCTTAACCTTACCACCTCTAAAACATTTCTAACCTGTCAAAACTTTTGACCCTTCACATCCTCAACCAAAATGGTTTAATGCCAACTTAGTCTGTGCATACCATAGGACACTAGGACATGACATAGAGCATTGCAAATATCTAAAATAACTCATCCATAACTTATATGAATATAATATGTTATCAAATAAACCTCTCTTAACCAAGCTAGCCCAACCTAATTGACAAACCAAAACTACCCCACCACCCATAACTTCCACAGTAAAAACTAATTTTAGGAAGGCTCCCAAAACTAAAAACCTATCACCTCCAACACCTTTTCATGAATCTTATTCAACCATTTTACAAAGGTTATTGCAAACCTCTTCCTTAACGTTACCACCTATCAAACCTTTTGGCCCTATAAAAACATTCAACCCTTCATGCCCAAAACCATCATGGTATAATGACCACCATGTGTGATCTTACCATAGGATACTTGGCCATGATACAAAAGATTGCAAGGCTCTTAAAACCATTATACACCAACTTTACGTCAAGGATAATATGTTATTAAATGAACCTCATTTGAGCCCATTACCAACCCAACCATCAACCAAACCTACCCAACACTTTCCCATTCCCCCATTATCACCTAAGAGTATAGAGGAACTGAATTAAGAAGATAAACCAACACTTCCTTTTATCCACACTATATTTAGGGTTACCCACTCTCATGTCCAACAAAAGGATAAGAGAAAGGCTAAAATGTCCATGGCCATGAACATACCCTTCAAACCCTCAACATTATAACTGAACCCAACAACAAACACCTTCACTTTGGGATATTTTTCCCACCCATGCAAAGATTAAATTGGGGGAACTTTCCTTCCACAAGGCTTTAACCATTTATTAACTTCAACCATACCTTAACCATTAATTGAACTAGCCTTTGGCTTTTTTGCCTCATCCAATCAACTTAACCTATCCATCAACCCAACTTGAACCAAGTGGTATATCAAATTTGAGAAACCCATTTAGACACAACATGAATTATTTGGTATATAAATTCTCCCATCGAACCATTGGAGATTACCCATCTCCATCAAACATAACAAACTTTACCTTAAACCTTGGGAATTCAATATCATAGATCTCATCCTAAAAGAAAACCAACATGTGACCAATATGGACAAGGGTAAATGAGGCAATTTTTACTTCAATTAGCTTGGACCCTACATCATCACCCATAAGTATGGATAAGGATCTTATCATTTATCCTCTCTCAAAGGTAAACCAGAACCTAAGCCTCTTAACACTTTGCATCTATGATCATTTTTATACTAAATAAGGATAAAGCTCACCTATTTATCTAACTTAATATCATCCCTTGATTATGAGATTTTAACCTGCACCCACCTTCCTCCTCCCCTTTTGAGGATAATTGATTACAAAATAGAACCATGTGATTAACCGTTATAGTCATAGTGTAATCTTAAATATGGGTACCACGGCTCTACCCATAGCATGGTTCTCATAGATAATTTTCATCTTCAACAAAATGGAATTACATGGTCATTGCCTCTCAAAACCACACCCTTTCACATACCATTAACATTATTGTGAAAAGTTTTGACCTCATAAAGGTAAACCTCTAAACCTGATTGGATTAGTCCATGTATAAATACATTTCAACTTACAATAATTAGTTGGGTCAATATCTTAAGCATTGTAGACTGCTCCCTCAAAGGACAACTACCCAAAAACAAAATAAAAATTACCACATGTAAGGTTGACTACTCCCTTGAAGGATAGCTATTAAGAGCATTAAAATAAAGCCAATATGCTTAGACCAATCCCTCAAAAGATGGTTGAGTTAACTTTGTCAAAAGTAGATAAATTTCATATAATATTCCCGCATTGATTAGATTCCCATATACAATATTAAATCAAATGACCCACTATCACAACCAATTTTTAAGCTACAATCAGCTCTCAAGTAGAATAATAAGTTGGAAGCCATAATCAACTTTCCCATGTAGACTTCCTACATTGATAAGTCTACATCTAACATATGGCATGGACTTATCTATTACCATTATTAGGCCACCTATAGAACATGTAAACTAATTCACATGAAGTTATAATACATATCACCTATTACCCTTCATACAACCTAGCACTCATCTTCCCTTTTGACTATTTGTAAAACAATGGATTTGGAGCTTACTTGACACCTTGTGATTAAGAAACATTTTTTTTTAATCAACTATCGACCATTTATGCATTATTTTTGAAGGGTTTATATTCATTAAGCCAATCCCACTTTGGTTTTGTGTTCAATCTTGGTTAGAAAAATCATCGTGCCCTATTCTTATCTTACTATCCTTGGTTAATATTTTCATCATGACTTTTACAATCCAATATTACAACAACCTTAATCATCCTTTTTACATTAAGTGAGAATACAACAACCATCACCATACCATTCATGAGTATCCACCCAATCATAACCATAACTATAACATTCAACTAACAACATCTAACACATTTTGTACATGTTTATAGTAAACTGTGTAAATATTTTATTTTAGGTGTGAGGATTCGCATGGAACATAAAAAGTTATTACGCTCTCCATGCCTACCTAAGCATTAAAATAATTATTTGGTGACTATTGATTTGTGTTCAACCATCCTTTTACTTGATTGATCCCTAAACTCACATCTATAGCATTCCCTATCTCAGTTGTTGCTAAAGGGCATACTCTATTCTCCTCTACCATATTCATCCCCATAGAGTGAGAATCATACTCTACTCTTGATATTTTACAATTATACATTAACCTTCTTGCCCCTTTTTGCCTCCTATTCCTACTAGTCCACTACCACATATTATGAGCATCAGACCCCAACCATGGGTAGTGTCTACTCAAACATGGTAGTTTTTTTTATTTTGGGCTAGTTGAATGTTCATCCTTAGCAAGGGAACCACCATCTTCTCCTGGCCATGAAAATTTTGGTTGGTTAGACTTGAACTAGCAAAACTAATAGGTCATTAGTTCTATGGAGCTAGAACAGAGGATGTAGAAATGGCCTCCATATGTCTAGCCTACCCATGTAGCTCTTGGGTCAGGCAAGGTCCATCATCTATCACTCACCATGTTGATAACTTCCTTATATAATATACTTGACAATAAAATAAATTATTTATAGGTTGTCACTTCACTACCACCCTTAAAACTCAGCTCCTAGCTATGATGAACCTTGGCAATAGTGACTTTGTAGATCTAGATAGACATCCACTCTAAAAACATAGCTTATAGCAGTAAACACTATCTCCAAACTCCTACCCTTGCATAATTTTAGAAGGTGTAACCTACTAACAAAGGAACCTCTTCTTTAGATTAGCTCTATTGAAGATCATTTTTGGTACTTATAATTGTGTTCCCTTCTAATTTATCTACCTTTCCCATCTATCTCTCTCATCTTATTGCATGTGGGATCATTATGGTAACTATATACGAATCTACACCATTCACTTTCACCAACACCTTCACAAAACCAAAACCTTTGTTTTACAAAACCTTCTCCATCAGTCCAAACCAACCCATGTGATCCATCAAATTGGGGCATCCAAGTTGACCACCATTTTCCAACCCAAGATGAACTACATTGGCCTAATGTCCATGGACTATATAGGCATTACTCCACTTCTTAGGGTAGTTTAACCACTAATAATTAATTCTCATCCTCTTTTTCCTCTCACTCATTTCCAATGCTAACAATGCCCTCTTGATTAGAGAATCCTTCATCAAGGAAGATTTGAATTTTTTCTTAAGTGTCATTATGTTTTAACACCATCTAATACTTCCTCTTAATTCTTACCCCCATTGTTCGGAGAACTACATTGGACTAATGTCTTTTTTTGGACTATATAGGTAGTGCTCAGTTACTAAAGTATTTTCAGCCACATCCTTTACTTTATTTTCCCTTCTCACCTAAAATATCTTCCTCCACTTCTCTACCTATATCCTCACCACCTCCCTCCCTTCAGCTTGTCAATTATTTTAATCACTTTTATAGATTGTCAATCTCTTTTAACATAAGGGTTAACAACCTTCCCCATTGGCCCCTCTTGCCTCCCATAAAGCCACATCCTACTCTAATTCATTGGCCTCCTTGTCATCTTTCCTTGTGTATGCTTCATGGCTCACTTTGTCACCCACCTTTTGCTTTTTCTGAAACTCTTTCACCTTATTACCATCCTTACCCTTTATCTCCATCAAATTCATTCTCCATCCTCATCATATCCCCTCACCCTCAACTATTTATTGTACCCCCCTTATTAGTCACTTTTCCTCACCCATTCCACCTCATAAAGTGCATCTTGTAGGATTTCTATTTCCTTTGTTGTTGCACTTTTTATTTACATGTACCACCACTCTCTACCATTTTGCCACTCTTCCCACCATACCCATTTTCCATTCTTCCTATTTGCATTTTTTCCATCCTTTCATCTTTTTTATCTTCCCCTTTTTCCTCCAAAACTAGTTTCTCCCTGGGTATTTATCCTTTGAGAATACTTCCATAATTACCATTTTATTCTTATCTCTTTTTGTCTTTTGCCCTTTTGTACTCCCCTTCTCCTCTTTCCCTCTCAGTACTCATTTATCTTTTATAACTATGTGAGTATCTATGCTTTGTATCCCTACTTCAATTCTTCCTTTTTGTCCTTATCATCCCTGATCTTCATCCCTTAGATTCATCTCACTCCCTTTCATTGTGTTCCCCTATTTCTTCACCACCTCACCCTTTTTCAGCTTGTCAAACTCTTCTAACAAGCTTATTAGCACCCATCCTTTGTTCCCACTTATTTTTATTAACCCCTTTTCCCATTTTCCATCCCATTCTCATCTCCAAAATCACCATCTACTTTGCTTCATTATCCATCATCATCCATGCTTACTTGGTCCAGGTACCACCTGCTTCTTCACTCTCTTGTCATCCTCTTTGTTTCCTTTTATTATTTTTACTTCCTTATTTTTTGTTTTCATCAAAAAACTATTTTCACCTTTGTATATTTTTAGACTTCTTTTCAAACCCTTTATAGCCTCCCATATTTACCATCCTCCACTTACCCTTCATGATTGTTACACTTCTCTCCCCATCCTTTTTGATTCTCTAATCTATCATTCTTTAGTTTCTCCATTTCATTTCATTTTTTTCATCTCCCTTGATGCCCTTCCTTGCTCTTCCCAACCTATATGACCATGCCTATAATTTTCCATCCTTCTCCACCTTTGTCTTTATCTATGACCTCATTATTTTCTCTTCATCCATCTCCTAGTCTATTTTCACCTCATCCCTTGTTGGATATCCCTTATTTTCTCCAATTCAACCTCTGCCTCTTTAGAGTGTGGTCACCATTTATACTAATTATACGTACATCTTCTTATCTACTTCCTCATATCCTCCATGACCTTACCTTAATTCACAAATTCTAGTCATGTTCATTACTTCAGGAGCATCCCTTTCTTCCTTTAATGCCTATATATGTTGTGCTTGGACTCTCTATCACCTTTTTCCTTTTAAACCTTCTTCCCATTTTGAGCATGTTATGACCTCTAACATCTTCCACTCAATTTTGGTTTACTACGAGATATATACCAATCTTATGGATCTATATCATAATTGGCCAAGACTATAGGCTCATATGACCAACCAAAAAGCCTAAGTGTTGTTAATCCATCAAGATGAAAATTCCTTTCCCACCTCTTCTAGTCTTACCTATTTTTTACCCCTTTTACTCTGACCTTCATAGGTGTTAGAATCAACACTAAAACTACCTTCAAATGAAAAGCTTTGGGATACCCATGTGGGGATGCCAGCTACACCTTCCCATGTACCCTACCTTCCAATAATTCCACTTAATTCTCCCTTCTTGGAATACATCTTCTTATGCCTTCAAAATAGCCCTTAATTTAATGCATGAAATCCACAACCTACTCTCCCATTTAATTATTATTATTATTCACCTCACTCCATATTTCAAAACCCTTTAATGTCTTTCTCTAAATTCCTTCAAACACTCAACACTTACTTATTTTGGGGCCCCACTGACTCAAGGGTCAAGTGTTTGAATCTTCACCACTTCTCATTTACCCACTCTACTATTTTGCTTCCCTGAATCATTGAATAATAACCTTATATATCCTATTAATGACATTGTTGTGGAATGTGCATAATGTCAACTTATTTGGATGGTGATGAAATAACCTATCAAACCACCATGGAAATTTGAGTAGTTATAGATTTTCCAAAGCCTAAAAAGCATATTTCTCCCTTTTTACTTTAAAAAGGTGGCCACAATTTCATGCTTTAACCTGCTTATCCATGGCTATAGATTCTTTTTGAATAGTGGACACAATCATCTAATTACATCCTAGGTAATCTCATCGACAATTTCTACCACACCCATCAGAAACTATTTGAGAGCCATCTTTTCCACCCTTTGGTGCTTCCCTTTCTCCAACATCCTTCACCTAGACCTACCTATATGATATCCAATTGGGACAACCAAGTTAACCAACACCCTTCACCTCAAAAGAACTAGATTTCGCTTGATGTTCTTTTTGGATACCTATCCATAGAACTATGTAGGTAGCATCCACTTGTCACATGCATCTAGATTCATCTCAACCATCCCCTTCCAACCCATACCCAATCCACCCATGCTTTCACCACCTCCACCTTAACATCAGTTGCTTTTGACCTAGAACATTGATGTTTTTTTGTAATAACTTTTGATCTCAATGAAAAACCTTGCCATGTTTAAATTTTAAATATATACACCACCTCATTCAAAACTAGACCATTTGTTTTTTTTTAGAGCACTTCCAACCCTAGATACCTAGGTCAACACCTACCTATCTAGGAACCTTGATAAAAATAACCTGATCAATTATGAACAATTTTGGGGAATAGTTACATTATCATTTATCTTAGAACTTGACCTTTTTTTTAATCAACATTGGCACCTTTAGTCTCTACATAATCTTAACTATTTTTCTTAGTCATATTTTGTTAAATCATTGGCATTTAACATACCCATATATGATATAATTGAAATCATCTATGGGTAGCATGGTTAGGCCACAAGATAGACATTATGGAGCCTAACCTTAGATTTATATATTTTTATTTTGTATTTTTTATAAAACGCATGATGATATACATATTGATTTTGACATTTTATTTGATCTCATGAGTTATACTTGGATTTGGATGTGTATGGATGGATAAATTTATTTCTAGCACATGTATTTAATTTATATTATATATTCTATGGGAAATATGTGATGTATGTTTTCTTTTCTAGAATTATGTGATACACATGCATGGTTAAAAATAAAAAGGTAAAAATGATTTGGAAAAGTATAAGTAATCAAAAAAAATGTACTACACATTATATCATGATGGGAAATATGTAATAACAAAACATGACTAAATATAATAAATGAAAGAAGGTAAAGATAGTAATTTTTTTAAAACCATATAAAATATTTTCACCAAGTTAAAATAAATAAAAACCACACTATATCACATTGGGAAATATGAAAATATTATAATAAAATGTAAGGTACATGAAAAATCAATGGTATAAAAACAAAAACATTAAGTAAATCAATCATACTAAATCACATTAGGAAGTATAAAAATAAAGAAAAAAGTGTAAAATGAAATTAAATGATCACACTAATTCAAGCTAAGAAGTATGAAAAATTTAATAAAATGGTTGTAAGCATATAAGCAATTGGTAAATCAAAAGATAAAAGTGAAATAGTAATGAAGTATAAAACCTACTAAATCAAGATGGGAAGCATGTCAATGATGTGTAACTCATAATCAAACACTAATTATCTTAAATTTGACACACGTAATTTCATTGTGACTCTTGTATTGGAATATTTTCTGAGGATGGACTAGTCCTATCCATGGTCTTACACTACAACTCATAAAGGGAAAACCAATGAGGTAAAAATAATGGTAGGAATGATTTTTAAAAATATGGTTGTAATGTGGTTGTTTTTGAAGAAGGCTTGATCCTATCCATGGTCCTATCATGTAGGTGATGCTAGAGAATTCATAAATGATAGGTAAGATGGGTATCAAACTAGTGCCAAAGACAATATACTAGCCCCATATTTTTGGATATAATCAGGTAAAAACTAGGGAATCATAGGACACATTGTGTCAATATATTGTCAAATCTTTTGATAATGGGTGAAAGAATGATTATCTATACCAAGTAATCAATAGATATGCTTGTTAATAGACTTTGGCGGTTTAATAATAGTAGAGGTAGAATTAGAATCCATGGAAGACTAATGTAAATGGTAGTCTCTAATCCAATGACCAAAATACATTATGAATATCATAGTAAGGTTGATCGTCCCATTGGTCGAGTAGGGGATCAAGATGAAGAAAATTAAGGACATCACCGAGGGAAGGTAGGGTTGGTGTAAAGACTAATTTGGGATCATTTGAAAGTAAATAAAAATTAGATATAATATGAGGCTCCATTAAAGGTAGAGTGAGATTATGAACCAAACTATACTTAGTTGAGGGTGAAGTAGGATGTACAGAAAGATTAAGAGCGGTAACTAGCATTTGTGGGGGAAAAAAACTAGAAAGATCCTAGTATGTAGAAAAATGATAAGGATTAATCATGGTATCATCCATGAATATGAATATAAGAGGAACTATTGAAATTAGAGGTGTACCATATGATCACTCTATCTCTACCCTATGAAAAATAAGAATATTAAAATTCATCACTATGAAACAAGGAACATGATAAGGTAAATAGAAAGACTTAAATAAATATGTATGATATCAAAGAATCTTGGAATTTATATCCTAGACAAGTCCTCATATAATTGGATCATTTAAAGCATAACCATCATCATAATTAGGTGTATACAGGTTGATGGTATAGGTAGATATGATTTTTTTATTGGAAGTCACATGATGAATAGAATGTTGAGTCTTGGTTAAGATCATGGGTATGGAATCAATAGGAGGCTAATAAGAGAGTGGATTAAAATATGGAATAAGTTAGGTGATGAGATAGGGGGATAAATATGAATTTTTGATCTTGAGGCTGATCTCATTCAACTAATCATTAGTAAAATCAAGGATGTTAGGTGGTATGTTTCTTATGAGTTTAGGGTAACCATGATAACTTTAGGTAGAATCGACAAGGTAATTGAAACTTTGAGATTCACTAAATTGGATACTAGGCAATGGATTAATGTTTTTAATTTTAAAGACACCACATTCTTGAAATCATTTAAAATTCCAAGGGATTGTGTCTCTTTGAATCATGTAAGTAGTACCATTATGGGGAAATTTTATGCATTGGCAAGCAGATGAGGTAACAACCCTCATACAATGAATCCAACGTCTACCAAGTAAGATGTTATAAGAAAGAGGAAATTTAAATATCCCAAATTTCATGCAAATAGTAATAGGAGGCATGGTAATATAAATTTACATGAAACCTAAAAGAGATATTTTCCTTCTATTTTAACCTTGACATGCACTACATGTGGACTTCAGATTGCACTTTGAATATCCAAGATTTTTAATGAAATTGAGGGAGGCAATGAAAGTACCTAAACCCTCATCAATAAAAGCATGTTTAACTTGGATATCACAAATTTGGATAAATAATGGAAGTTCATCCACACAAAGTAGAATCTAATCTAGAATCATGAAAGTGATAAGAAACTAAAGGGAAATAGAAGTTCCCATTATTTCATCAACATGTATGGACATCTCTTCATATTATTTTAGTATACTATCATAAGACCTAGATAAGTTAGCTTCACATTATATTAGATGAGGATGAGGGATGTTCATTTCAAATAATAATTACATTAGATGGTTGCGATGATGGGAGGAAGTTTAAATTAATTCAAGAAAAGGTATTTGAGATGGGAGATGAGAAAGTTCTACTATGGGGTTTCATTCATCATAACACATGGGGGGATATTTATATATAGAGTCACATGATTTTGTATGATCTCCTATGAAGGAGGATTGGATGTACATTCAAAATTGTGTTGGTAAGCTATAGTTGGTCTAGTTTGAGGATAAATAGGTTTATTGTCTTTAAATTGTGGGATAGTTGATTTAGGTATTTTTATGATTGAGTTGAATATATACTATGAGAAAGTTGATGAATGTTTTTGATGGGTGTATATATTAGAGGAATGGTAGATATAATGTGAGAGTTATTATCCAATTGAGATGTTGGAAGTGATTATTGAAAATACATAAGGTCTTCTTTCCCCAACTCTATGAGATGAGATGGGGAAGAGTCTTGGATGATGCAAAATGTTTGTGAAGTTTGGTGTATTTATGTTGGATTAAAATAAATAAAATAAAATACCCTTCACATATTAGTCATATTTAACACATTTCATTTAGTAGTGAGGTATATAAGACTTTGAACATTTATTTGTGGAATGAGTAGGCTTGTCATTAATATCTTGATGATTAAGAAGAGGATTTTTGTATATGGAAAGTTTAACATTAACTTGGTTTAAAGATTGATTTTTATTTTGTGTTTTGTGAGATTTAAAGGCTATATAATATGATTGTTGGAACTTTAATATGAGTGATTCATGGTCAATGTTTGGGCCAAGAATAAAATCCATAGGTAGGTTACATAATTGCATACAAGTCTCATTAGAGTCACCCCAACTTGCATGAAACCAACAAAATTTGTTTGAATTATACCATGATTTCATAGGATGAGTAGGGTCAAGATCTTATGGTATAGGTCATGGAAGATGATTTTTAATCTTGACTAAGGATATGGTTTGTGGACATTGATGTTTTTTTGTTGGTAAAATGTAGGAATAGGAGTATAATTTGGAGGGGGAACATACTCTAGAACATTGTTAGGAGCAATGGCTTGAATGTTATGAATCATTCCATAAGTATCGGTGATACTATCTTTGGTGGCATGATTATTTTTATTTTTAATGAGCATGCAAGTGCCCACAGGAGGTTGGGATGGTTCAAATTTTTCTATGAGAAAAACTTGGTGCTTAGTTTGGTCAAGGGATTCTTTCAAAGTTATCGAAGAGAGAGTCCTAACCCAATATTACAACTTGGGGTAGAGATAATTAGTGAATAAATGAAATATATTATAATCTTTCATGTTATGCTCACATTTATTAGATAAGTTATTCCATTATTTGATAAAATCCTATGCCATTTCAGTTTCAAGTTGCTTACAATTTATAAAGTGAGATAAGGTATTCTTAGGGAGATCACTAGTTTGAAACTCTTATACAAGGGAGTAAACCAATTATTCTAAGTTAGTGATAAACCTAGATTTTAGTTTATTTTACCAATCTAAAGCATCTCCAGAGAGTGTTTTAGATAATAGTTTGGTAGCATCAAAGGTATTAAGTTTGACCCAATCTTGATAGAGATTGCCAAATTATTTTAAATGTAAGGCCAGATCAGTAGACCTATTATAATTGATGGTAGGTGTGATACCACCTATGTCAATATTGGTAATTTGAGGTAAAATAGGTTCATATTGGAGATTTTTGATTGTTTTATTAATGAGGGGTGGTTGAAGAAAAAGGTTACCATGGGAATCCTTAAGAGGGGATGAGGGAATTTGGATTTTTTCCCCCTATGAAACCTATTAGGGTTGATTTTCAAGATGAATGAAATAATTTTACATTTGCATCATTTTATTGGAATTATTGGTTTGAAAAGTGTTCATTTCATTGAGAGTTTTAAATAAGATTTGATGATTTTTGGTAGTATTTTGACTAGTGTAAATGGCATACAAAGCATTGGTATTGGTATTAGTGGCTTTTGTTGTAATATGAATAATGGCATGTGTGACACTAGTGGCGTGAGAAGCATTAGTAGAAAAGGAATCATTAGTAGCATGATTTGAATGTGTTGTTAAAGATTCACTAGTGTAATGGTTAGCATTAGAATAAAAATAATCACTAGTATCATGATTAAAATTGGTATCAAAGGATGCACCAGTGTCTTGATTGAGGACAAGGGTCTAGAAAAGGCCCACTAGATGTTGAACCTACCATGTTAGTGGAGACACTTGGAATAGAGGTTGAAAAGGTCATAGAATAAGAGTTCATGGTGCGTGATGGATTCAAAATAGAAGGGAAAGGTTGATAAACATAGAAAATGTCACCTCCAAAACCATGAGATAATTTAGGGGATCGTGAAAGAGGTTCTACTTGAGCACCTATCATAAGATTATATATAGTTGAAGGGTCCTTCCTTTTACATTGATGAAATTCATTAATGAAGAAAAACATTTCATATGTGTACTATAATTTAGGTTCATCTTCTAAAGAGAATAGAGGATTAAAAATTTATGATGAATGAGGAGGAATCTCATAATTGGTAGTGCAAGTGGAAACATGCACATTTCTTTCATTTAAAGTGGAAGCCACAAGTTGTTGGGGAACCTGTTAGGATGGGTAAGAATCATCATGTGTTTTGGATTCAACTCTGTATTATAATCAAATATGAAATTCATTATGAGAAAAAAAGGCTATATGGGTGATGAAAATAAAATTTAGAAAATATAATATAGAATCAAATTGGTCGTTAGTGTTCTATAAGCTAGGGAACAAAACAGATAAAAAGATAACACAATCATATAGGTCAACTATGTAGTGTTTAAAATAGAATAGGACAAGAAAGAAGAATACATAACCAAATAGATCAAATATATACTTCTTAGATAAGGAACTGAATAGGAAGATAAATAAACATAGTTAGACAAGTTGAATATGTATTGTAGATAGATATTATTGACCAAATTTG
The DNA here is from genome assembly GCA_037957365.1 of Torreya grandis. Classification (NCBI taxonomy): domain Eukaryota; kingdom Viridiplantae; phylum Streptophyta; class Pinopsida; order Cupressales; family Taxaceae; genus Torreya; species Torreya grandis. Next base: position 443,607 of record JARHVA010003769.1, on the reverse strand, counting down.
ACTCAATAGGTCAAATTGGGACACCTATAGGTAAAATATCAATCTTTAGATGTTTTTAGGGGCCTATTATAATGTCATAAAGTATGTCATAGCTCATTTAGTGTGATTTTATGTGTATCTAGCCTTGGTCAGTCTTTTTAGTCTTAAGAGTTATTTTGGGGGTTAAAAATGAGCATTAAATGAGTTATATGGCCTCTTTGGGAAAATTTAAGGTTTCAAAAGGTGATTTCACACCTCATGTGTCCTAACAAGTCTTAAATAGCTATTTCTAACTGAAAAGTGGCAAGTTCTTTAGAAGAAAGAGTAGTTTTCTTGGAAAAGGGAAGAGTTTGGCACTTATATAACCCATAAGAGAGTGTGACACAAGGGAGAAGGTTTTGAGATGATTATCTAGATTCTTCATAGTGATTTACATGCTTTAAATACTCTATACATGCCAATTTTGAGCTAAAACCTTTTTTTTCCTTCTTCGCCCTTTTAGACATGTAAAACAAGTTAGCAAGTTTGTACTTAGTATGGTGAGTTGAATAAGTTTTAGACCAAAAATATTTGGGAGGTGAAATTACACTTATAGAGATTCATTTCCATAACAATTATTCAAGTATTGGTTAATTATGCTTTATGAATCATTCTTAATAAGTTGACTATGTTTTTTTGCTCACTATTTCTTGCACCCTATAGGTTTTGCTCTTGTTTAGATGATTTTGTATGGTCCAACTACTTTAATTAAATCCAAAGGATGTGTAAATATTAACCTCATTTTATCCACTCTTTGTCTCATATTTTTAAGGGATTTGATAGCTCAAATAACTCACTTTGCAAGAAGGTGTTGATAGTGAACTTGTACTCCAATTTCACCATTTACAAAAATTCCCTCTCTCTCTATAATGTATTTAATCCATTGTGACATTATGTATTTTTAATTACAAGGGGGTGAGGATAATATTATTATTTATATGTGTCAACCTCCAAGGTTATCATCATAAATATTGTAGTTCATTGGCATACTTAGTCATGATTTGTGAAGGCTATGAGAACGTCCATAAAAGTATGATGAATTATTCAAAGTTGTGATACATCTTATAGTAACATTATATAGTTAAATAAGCTATCAAATGGTTAAAATAAGACTATTGTAGTCATAAATAACACATACACATAGTCTTCCATGAACGTACACCTATAGGTGTCATGGAGAGAGAGAGAGTGTGTGTCATGTTGAAATGAAGCTATTTTGAATTTTATAAATATTCACAAGTTTATGTTTATCCATTTTAAAATTTTAATAATATATAATGGTTTTTTAAGGCTCATACACTATGACTATGGTTCATAATTTTGCTCATTACCTACAAGCAACTCAAAATGCACCTACAAGTGCCCTATAAGAAGATGATATATGGGAAAAGACATAATTTAATGGTATTTATATCCTAATTTTTTCAATAAAACATTTTAAGAGGTTATAATGTGACTAAGAGTGATAAAATCTCTAGGTACCATGCACTGTTTCAATATACTTTCACTATCTACTTGTATACAAGCAAATGTGCACCTACATGTGGTATTAATAGAGAGCTAGGGTGTCATATTAAAGCATTAAAACAAGTTTAAATCCTTCATAAAGTCCTATAATGTTTAAAATGTCATAACACACATGTTTTAAATTATATATTTATATGAAAGGTTTAAGGTCACTTCCAAAGATGTTGATTATGAAATTCAAGAACTTTTTACCTAAAAGCATAAAATAGAGCACCTAACCATTTCAAAGAGATCTTATAAAAAGGTTGAAAAGAGTTTTAGTGTTACTAAATATTCATGAATTGTATCCCTATAATATTATTCCAACTTTAAAAATGAATAAGGTAGCTTAGTCCTTTGGTTTTCTTACTAGGAAGGCTCAAAGTTGCACCTTTGGCCACTGAATTTAAACAATAACATCTATAGGTTTTAACCTCAAAGGGACTCTAATTCCCAAGGTTGAAATGACAAGTATATTTTCATATTTTAAGAGTATTACCACGTTTTAAAAATAATATTAATTACTTGGAAGAGGCCTAAAGTTAAATATTATGGTCAGATATCCATCTACAAGTGTATAGTGACCTAGAAAAGGCCACCTACAGCCTGCCTGTAGCTGCTCATAGAGCTCTTAAAATGAACTTATGCGATAATAAGCCAATAAAATGAAAGTTTTTTTGTGAAAATTTTAATAAATGTATAAAAATGTTATACAATGAGATATGACATAGTTTCCAAGAATAATCTTCACCTACATGATCCTATTTGTCCTAACATAGTTGACTATATTTGACTGTGAGAGACAGTGAGTAGGTTTGAGGTTGTAAGTGTTGTTAGTTCATAAAGATGAGATAAATGGGAAAACATAATTATTAAATGATCTTAATGGACTCTAAATTTTTTTTATACATTATCCTCAAGCTCAAACATGCAATAAAACCTATAGGTATGATGCCTTGGAGCAAAACATAGTCAGAAAATGCACATAGTTTTAAGAGTTCAAGGTATATGATGAGGTACATAAAAGTATATAGTGATGAATGGATTATAAATAAATAAATCATGAATATATAATTTTAAACTTTCTCTTATCATATTAAAATCATGCATAAAATGGACTCACATCAAGCAGTATGCAGTCTACATTCTAAAATCTGACACACACTCTTTCTCCTAACAATCTATCTTGGGATTTAGTGATTTTGGAGGGTCAGATGATGTTACCAGAGGTTGGAAATATATATATATATAATATAAATATATTTAATAATCTGATTAAATAATCATATTTTCTAATAAAATTGTGAAAGTGCCCCTATTTTGTCTCAGATAGAGGGCACTCCCTTTATGCACAAACTAATAGGTTTTGAAGAAGGGAGGTGATGAGGTGAGCCAAGAGATGTTTGGAATTGTAAAATAGGTGTATAAATATTTAAAAAATATTTTAAGATATTATATACCCTAAAAATAGTGATGAAACTAAATAGGGTGTTTTAAACCCTTAAGGTTGCAATCAGGATAGTTAGACAAGGTTTAAGCCTAGTACCTAAATGGGAGGTCAATGTCATTTCTAACCATAGGTGATAATTATAATGGATTGTATCATATTTTTAGGGTAATTATATATGTTTAAAAACTTCCACCTTGTAGATAAATCATCAATAATTCCTTTTTTGGCTTAGAAACAACTTAGAGGTATGCACAATGAAGGTCAAAGCTCGATAGGCTAACTTTGAGTGCTCACATCTTCTTTGAGGTTATGTATTGGGATATAATGATTTTTGGTAAATTTATAGGGGTATTTAAATTTTATATAATGGAAATTTTTGGTAGTTCCAATTTCAAATCTTCATTTACAATCCTTAAGGGCTTAAAGGACATAAAACCCTTGTAAACCCTTGAAAATGACCTGATTAGGAAAATGAAGATGGAGAGCTACCAAAATGGCATATTTTTCCTATAACGATGATTGGATGTTATATTTTACTCTCTAAATATAATCCCCATCCTTTTATACTATACTAAATTATAAGGATGGAGTAAAAAATGGGGCTTTCTTGATAGTTTTATGTGTTTTGTAAGTTCTAAAAGGAGTTTAAAGATGCCAATCACATGGGAGGGAAGATTGATACTTAAGATAACTCCACATATATATTTAATTATTCATAACAATCCATAGTTTCCTCATAAATATCTCTCATCTAAGTCATTTAGAATAGTCAAAGTGAACATGATAGTGAGAAGGGTGAAAACTTTAAGAAGAAGCCTTTTTAAGGTGCACCTAAGAAATGTAAGGCCATGGATAACATTTACACATGTCATTAACAATGTTTTATGGGTTTTCATGAGAAATTGAATCCATTTTGTAAGCTAAGTGTGAAAGGTGTGTGAAATAGGAGTTTTTTTTAATTATAGGTAGCGATGCCTCACTTTCAAAGGAATCTAGGTGATTAAGAATGCATCCAATGAATGGAAGATCATGAATAAAAACCATCTCTCTCATTCCAATCATGATATATTTAACTAGTCAATTTTTTGATGTTCAAATAGGGGTGAATGATGAAGGCAATTTTTTTGTCTAGAATGAGAACTCCTACACCACATTTCATGAGTTGCATAGTTTAGAGAACCATTTTTCCTATCAAAACTTCCATGGTTTGTCTCCTAATTAATTATTTTATACATTTAACTCTTTTTATCATCTTGATACTTATATTTGTGACCTTTGGAATTATTTCTTCTCTTCTCTCTCTCAAGTTCTCTATGAACTAGCCATTTTGGCTATTATAAGGATGCTCCATTTGGGTATGGCAAAGCCCTACTCATTTGCATAGAATGGATTAATAAATACTAATGATTTTACCTCTTTTATGACTATTAATAGTGTTTTCACTTAAATGATTGATATTTTTTAGTGATAATTATTATTTCCTTAGCATTACTATCTCATTCTCTCACATATTTACATCTGGAAAGCTTCTTCTTATAGGTCATGTGAAGTATTCTATGAAGTGTCAAGGTTGAGTGAGTTAGTCTATTCAATAGTGTCATTTTAAGACTTTTGTCTATTACTCATTTTCTAAACATTCATCAAAACCTCATAATGAAATACTAATGTGAGAAGATTCATATTATAGAAGTGTATGCCTAGTTGGTCTCTTGGTCTCATGTGTGACATGTATCTAGTTGGTAGTTATCAGTTAATTTAATGTATCAACACCTTTAAGATAGTTTAATTTTAGTTTTCTCTCCCTTTTCCTTGAAATCATAGGTGTAATAGTGATCTAAAATTAGTACATCAAGGGAGATACCCCTATCTAAAGATTCAACTCATTCTTAGGCTACTAATAGCCTAGAGGTTTTTCAATTATGCCACTTAGATGAGGAGAGCTAAGATGTCTCCTTAAAGGGTGAAAATCCAAGTGATAATAGTTTTTTGCATGACTGATGGGACTCATTGTCTAAGAAGTTGAAATATTTTTGGTGTTGTCTTTTAACACAATAGCCTTTGTAGGCATCCATCCAAGCATCAATGGTGACTCTAAGGTTACATCAGCTAGTCCAGTAACCTAGGTTTTCCTTTTGAAGATTGTTGGTAATTTTTTCTTTATGTTATTTCTTCCTAATGAAGTTCCATGGTTGGTTTTAGTATTGATTATTTTTTTACACAATTTGATGAGATATATCAAGCTTATGACATTTCCTATCATCCTTTTTATTATTATTATCATCCTTTTCATGATCCTTACTAGCTATAATATGACCCTTATCAACCTTGTCATGAGTTTTATCAGTCTTATAACCAACCTCCTTAATATCTTGCTCCTCCTAATTCACCTAGTCACTTCTCAAATCAATCGATTTTAACTTTCAAGAAAACTCTCTTGGGATATAAGAGGTACATAATAGAGCTTGACACACAAAGGATACATGGTTAAGATGTTCCCAGTCATCTCATTCATAATTTGATAAATGAATTAGAGATGGTTAAAAGAGAGTGGTCACCTATTGAGTGGGCTAATCTCCTATTTATAAAATTAGCAAAGGCTTATAAGTGAGATGCTCGATGTGAGTGGCCTAGTTTCATATTTAGAAGATAAGCTAAGAATTCATGAGGAATAACCTCACAAAATCTATTAAGACTCATATCCACATCACCAAGATTTATATTAGTTATACTGAACCCCTACTCATGAACCCAATCAAGCTTATCAAAGTCATCTTTTTCCCAATTAGATAGAAGAGAAAGTTAGAAAGATAAACTTTATATTTGAAGAAAACCTTGATAGGCAAATTTAGTTAGCCAATAAATAGATGAATTAGTCTATCTTATTGGAAAATGAAGTGTAATATAAGTCCTTATTTCCCTCTCTTATTACATCTTGACCTCAAGAAGAGACTTCTAGATATGAAATCCTAAGTTTGAGACAAGGTGGAGAATCCAAGCCTAAGGAGATCCCATGTTTCTTAAACACTTCATCCGCTCCTCAAAATTCATCACTAATTTAAGAAGAGACTCCTAATCATAACATCCTAAGCTATAATAAGGTAGTGGAATGATGGGAAATGAAAGGGGATAAAAGTCTTGATAAAGAGTGGGAAGCTGAGAAAGATCTTGATCCTATGCAAGCCCCTCCCACCCTTCCTCAAGAGACCTCTTATTTTCCATATCAGCCCTCTTATACCCTTTATCCTCATTAATATGACAATAAAATTCAAGAGATACTTCTCCAAGATAACCTATCCATGTAAGTTGAATATTTAGAGTCAAGAATGAAATTGTTGAGTCAAGGTGTGATGGAAGGTTTAGATCCAAAATAAGATCTTATGCCTAAACACACCCCATATAACCTTCATCAAGAGATTGATCAAGCTAAATAAAATTTTAATGAAGTGATTATCAAATGTAAGGAAGAAAACCAAGCTATTTTAGCCTAATTTTTACCTCCCCTTCCTCAAGAACTCCTAAAAGTATCCCCTATAATTCATTCTCAATTTGATGTTGAGTTATATGTTTTACCTCCACCAACTAGTTCATCTTATCCTCACCCTATCACCCTTTTCCTTAATGGACCTATGGTGTTGGAACCTAAAGAGGAGTATTTGGTTGATAATAATTTATAAATCTTGTTTCAATAAAACATATCTCCTTAGAAGCCTTATTGAGATAGGTCATGTTATTACAAAATGCCTAAAATTGGCATCATCAACAAGGAGGAAGAAATTAAGGATATTGCAATCCTTGAAGAGCTAGGTCAGGATATAATAGTTGAGATACAACTTGAGATCCCTCAAGAGGTTCTATATGCTGAAGAAGAGGTTATTTCTTGTGTTAAATCTTTTGATTATGTTGATATTGAAGAATGTCTTCCTTGTGTCAAAGAAAAGGAAATCATCATTGGTTCTTATATCACTATCCAAGATATCATAGATGGGAAAGAAAAAGTCTCTAATAATCCTTGGGATGAATTTTTTTCTTTCATTATATTATTTTATACTCCTCTTCAAGGAGGATATGATCTAGTAAAAAATAGAGAAGGTAGCCTTGACACTCAAGTGGGTATGCAAAGAAGAAACAAATTTTCAAAGTAGTCCTTTCAAGAGGCATATGAGTCCCATGATGATATGTTTGAATACATAAAAATGGGTTTTCATCCTCTCAACCATTTGGGAGAAACACATCAAATTTTGAAGGATATAACAAGATTTTATTGGCCTTAATAATCCAAAGAACAAAAAACTACTCCTCTTGAAGCCATGCCTACCAAGAAGATACAATTTGATCATGAGATAAAGAGTGGGTAGAATTATGAGGTGTGTATACAAATTAAAGAGGAACACATTTAAATTGGAGATATATTTAAGGATGATCTACTTGAGAGTAGATCAAGTGAAGTGGAAAGGAATAGGTCTGATTTACCAAGCATCCAATCCAAGGAGCAACATGATTGGCACTATGAATCATCTCATGAATAAGAAGATTCAAGGAATTTTCCTTTTGATCCTAGAAAGGAAGTATGCTTAATTTCTAGTTGTGCATAGTTGTTTGTTTTCTATTTTCCCTAAGTGCTTTGAGCACACATGTGTATCTTGCTAGTGTGTTTGCTTTACTTTATGTGTGTCTATTGTTTTGTGTGGTTGAGATAATCAGTTGTATTGTCTTGGTCAAAGCCTTATTGTCAAGTTTTAGGTCTTGTTTTGTTTTAGACTTTACATGACTCCCTAAGCCCATCGATAGGATAAAGCTACTGATCTTTAGTATAGTAAGAATACTACCCCTATGAGACACCATTTTGTTGACCAAATTTGACACTAAAAATCAAATTTGGACCCCTACAGGTAAAAACTTAATCTTTAGATGTTTTTATGGGCCCATTATAATGTCATGAAGTATGCCATGGCTCATTTTGTGTGATTTTATGTGTATCTATCCTTGGTCATAATCATTTTAGTCCTAAGAGTCATTTTTGGGGTAAAAAATGAGCATTAATTGAGTTATATGACCTCTTTGGGAAAATTAAAGATTTTAAAAGGTGATTTAATGCCCCATGTTTCCTAAGAAGTCTTAATTAACTATTTCCAAGTTAAAAGTGGTAGGTTATTTAGAAAAAAGAGTAGTTTTCTTAGAAAAGGGAAGAGTTTGGAACTTGTACATTCCATAAGAGAGTGTGAAACATGGGAAAAGATTTTTAGATGAATATTTAGCTTCTTAAAACTCATTTCCATGTTTGACATGCTCTGGAAGTGCCAATTTTGAGTTAAAACCATTATGCTCTTTCTTCTCCCTTTTAGACATGCAGAACTAGTCAGCAAGTTTGTTCTTAGTACGACCAATTGAAGAGGTTTTAGACTAAACACCTTTGTGACGTGAAATTAGACTAATATATATTAATTTACATAATATTTATTCAATTATTGGTTAGATATGATTTATTAATCATCCCTAACAAGTTGACTATGTCTTCTCACTATTTCCTATACCTTATAGTTTTTTTTCTTGTTTAGATGATTTCATATGGTACAAATAATGAAATTGACTCCAAAGGACATGGACACATTCATCTCATTTTATCCATTCTTTGTATCACATTTGTAATTTATTTTATGTCTCAATCAACTCAATTTGTACAAAGGTGTTGATAGTGAACTTGCACTCTAATTTTGCCATTTACAAAAAGCCTCTTTCTTTACAATGAATTCAATCCATTGTCACATAGTGTATTTATCATTCCAAGGAGGTCAGGAAAATATTATTATTTCAAATTTTCAACCTCCAAGGTTTTCATCATAAAGGTTTTAGTTCATAGGCATACATAGTCAACTCCCAGCTCCTTCTCACACTCAATCATGATTTGTGAAGGCTCTAAGAACATACACAAAAGTATGATGAAGAATTCAAAGCTTTGAGACACATTATATTAATATGAGTTAGTGAACTAAGATTTTAAAGTATACATTTTAATAGGTTATAATGGGACCAAGAGTGATCAAATGGCTAGGCACCATGCACTATTTAAATATACTTTCATTGTCTACCTATATACATGTAAATGCCCACTTATAGGTGGTGTTAACAGAGAGCTAGCGTGTCATATGGAAGCATTGAAATAATCTTAAATCCATCCTAAAGTAATATCATTTTTAAAATTTCATAACACACATGTTTTAAATTATAGATTTCTAGGAAAGGTGGAAGGTCACTCCCAAAGATGATGACTATGAAATTCAGGGACTTTTTCCCTAAAAGCATAAAACAAGGCACCTAGCCATTTCATAGAGATATTATAAAAAGGTTGCCAAGAGTTTTGGTGTTACTAAATGTGCATGCATTGTATCCCTATAATAAGATTCCAACTTGAAAAATTAGTAAGGTAGATTAGTCTTTTTGTTTTCTTACTAGGAAGGCTAAAAGTTGCCCCTTTGGCCACTGAATTCAGACAATATCATCTACATATTTTGACCTCAAAAGGACTCCACTTCCCAAGGTGGAAATACCAAGTATATTTTCATGTTTGAAGAGTATTAAAAAGTGTGAAAGAGTACATTAATGAATTAGAAGAGTCCTGAAGTTAAATATTATGGTTAGATATTCATCTATAGGTGTATAGTGACCTAGAAAAGGCCACCTATAGCCTACCTATAAGTGCTCATAGAGCTCATAAAATGAAATTAAGGGATAATAAGCCTATATATATTAATTTTTTTCTATTTAAGGTTTAATAAAGGCTTACAAAGGTTCTAAAAATACATATGACATAGTTTCCAAGAATAATCTTCACCTACAGGATTATATTTGTCTTAACATAGTTGACTGTATTCAACTATGATAGACAATGAGTAGGTTTGAATTTGTAGGTGTTATTAGTGAATAATATGAGAAAAATGGGCCCAAAAAAGTATGAAATTATCCTAAGGTAATCTAAGAAGGTTTTTAGACATTGTCCTCAAGATCTAGCATGCAGGAACACCTACACGTATGATTCCTTGGAGCAAAACACAGTAAAAAATGCACATAATCTTGAGAGTTCAAGGTTTATGAAGGGGTAAATGAAAGTGTATAATTATTAAAGTATTTTAAATACATAAATAATGATAAAATAAGGTTCAATATGCTCTTATAATATGAAAATCATGCATAGAAAGCACTCACATCAATCAATATACAGTCTACATTCTAAAATCCTGAACACAATCTTTTTCCTAGCAGTCCATCTTGGGTTTTAGTGACTTTGAAGGGTAAAATGATGTTAAAATAGGTTATAAAATTTTGTATATCATATAAATAAATTTTATAATCTCATACAATAATAACCTTGTCTAATAAAATAAGGGAAGTGCCTTTTATTTTGACTCAGATAGAGGGCACTCCTTTTATGCACAAACTAATAGGTTTTGAATAAAGGAGGTGATAAAGTGATCCAAGAGATGTTTATAATTTTAAAATAGGTTTGGAAAGTTTTAACACACCCAAAAAATCATTATATACTTTAAAAAAAGGGATGAAACGAAATGGGGTGCTTTAAATCCTCAAGGTTGTAGTTAGAACTATTACGTAGGGTTTAAGCGTAGTACCCAAATTGGAGGTCAATGTCATTAATAACATTAGGTGATCATTATAATGGATTGTATCATGTTTTTATGGTCATTATACATTTTTAAAAACTTACACCTTATAGATAAATCATGATGAATCCATTTTTGGGCTCAAAGATAACTCAGAGGTATGCATAATGAATGTCAAATCTTGATAGGGTAACTTTGAGTGTTCACATCTTATCTGAGGTTATGAATGGGGATATAAGGATTTTATGGAGGTTAAAATGGGTATTAAACTTTTCTCTAGCAGAATTTTTTGGTAGTTCCAACATCCAATCTTCATGAACAATCCTTAAGGGCTTAAAACCCTTGCAAATCCTTAGAAATGACCTAATTGGGAAAATAAATATGGAGAGCTACCAAAATGGAGTATTTTGCCTAGAATAATGATTATATGTTTTATGAAACTCTCTTAGGATACTCCCAATCCTTTTTGATTATATAAAATTATATGAATGGAGTAAAAAATAGGGATTTATTGATAGGTTTATGTGTTATATAGGTTCTAGAAGAAGTCTAACGATGCTAATCAAATGGGAGGGAAGGTTGATACTTAATATAAATCCCATGTCCATTTAATTATTAAATACATCTCATAGGTTCTTCAATAAGAGATCTCATGTCAGCGAGTCAGAACTGGCATAGTGAACATGATAGTGAGAAGGGTGAAAACTTCAAGTGGAAGCCTTTTTAAGGTGCACTTGAGAAATCTAAGGCCATGGATAACCTTAATATATGTAATTAACTCAATTTTATGGGTTTTTATGAGAAATTTAATCCAATTTAGAATCCAAGTGTGCAAGGTGTGTGAAAGAGGAGTTTTATTTGATTACAGGTAGTGATGGCTAATTTTTAGAGGAATACAAGTGATTAAGATTACATCCATTGCATGGAAGAGAATGTATGCACTCCTTCCCTCTAATTCCAATCATGATATCTATCACTAGTTATTTTTTGGATGTTAAAATAGGGGTGAATGGTGAATGTAGTTTTCTTATACATAATGACAACTTCTATACCATATTTCATGAGTTACATAGTTTGGAGAACCATTTTTCCTATTATACCTTACATGGTTTATCTCCAAATTCATTATTATAAACATGTAATTCCTTTTCTTAGATTTACCCTTGTAATTATTACCTTTAGACTTATTTCTTCTCTTCTCTCTCTCAAGTTATATAAGAACTAACCATGTTGGCTATTCTAAGGACAATCCACCAAAGTATAGCAAAGCCCTGCTCATTTGCAAACCATTGATTAATAAAGACTACTAATTTAACTTCTTCTATGAATATTCATAGGGTTTTAACTTGAATAATTTATCTTTCTTAGTGATGGTTGTTGTTTCCTTAGCATTATTGTCTCATTTTATCACCTATTTGTAACTTGAAAGATTATTCTTATAGGTTATGTCAAGTGTTCTATGAAGTGTCAATTTTGAGTGAGTTAGTGTATTTAATTATAAAATTTTAGGCCTATTAAATATTCTTCCTATCCTAAACATTCATCACAACCTCATAATGAAATACTAATTTGATAAGATTCATATTAGATAAGTGTATGCCTAATTAGTCTCTTAGTCTCATGTGTGACGTGCAGTTGGTTGGTAGTTATCAATTAATTTGGTTTATCACCACCCTTAGGAAAGTTTACTTTCAGTTTTCTCTCCCTTTTCCTTACAATCATAGGTGTAGTAGTGATATAAAAGTGGTACATCAAGGGAGCTAGCCCTATTTAGATATTTACCTCATTCTTAGGCTACCCATAGCCTAAAGGTGTTCCAATTGTGTCATTTGGATGAGGAAAGATGAGACATATTCTCAAAGGATGCAAATCTAAGTGAAAATAGGTATGATTAATAGTCTAAAAGAGACTATGTTGATAGAAATGATAGTTCTCTAAAATAGAGAAAAGTTTTGCAAGATAATATATAAGAGAATGAAATTAAACACACAAGAAATTAGATCAATGTGATTGATATAATTGGAACACACAACAAAAACTTTTCACCAATGCTAGATAATGTAAGTTTTTCAATACAAAATACAATGATCAAAGAGAAAATAGTAACTTAATAGTAAATTCTAACTAATTGGTCATTCCCAAGTGTTATTATGTTATAATGAAGTTTTAGTTTTAATGTTATTAGGAAGTTGGATGTAATAAGGAACCAAAAAGAAATATAAGGTTAGTTTTAGGAAGTTTAGGCTGAAAGGGATATGTATTGGTGATTGTACTATCTTGTTATTGTGGTGTATCCCCTCACTTCACAATCCTATAGTGATAAGGGTGTTGGGAAGTTTTATAATATATACCATCAACTACATGTTTATAATTGACTATAAAACAAAGTTAACTGCCCCCTTGGTGATGAAATCCAAGTAGGTAGGCCTTATGAAGATAAATGTTTAATGATTTTTGGTGTTTAAGTGATTTATAAGTGTGTGAAAAAGTGAAAAATAGTGTGACTAAATAAGTAATCTGAAAAAAACCTAATTAATCTATGTTTATTACTCTAATCATGTAAGCAACTGAAAGGAAATGTGAATTAATTACTATAAAAAAGAGGTTAAATCCTTGATTGTGAATAGTATAAAGTTAGTTTAGGTGACATTATATGAAAATAGTGTAGAATAGAGTCAACTAGGTAATTAATATCCTACATAAGTAACATATATAAGGACACAATAAAATAAGTTAACTATGTCTTCTAGAGATAAGATAGGCTACATAATTATTTCAAGCTGGTCAACCTAGTTAGCTATAGGACTACAATTTTATAGACTATAAAATTATGATAAACATTACTGAAAAGGAATATTTGTAATGATAAAGAGAGTAATAATGAACTTTTATGGGTTGGAAGATGTTTAGATTTTAAAATTTTATGATGTGATGCTCAAATGCTGATTTAAAAAAATTTCTAATAAGTGTGACTGGTTTGATGGGTTTTCTAAAACCTATGCACTAAAAAATAAGTTACGGATAGAGTTGACTAGTTTGACTATGCTGGTAGACCTGTATGTTGAAAGAAGATAATTATGAATAGAGTCAACTAGTTTGACTATGTATGCAAATATGTTACTAAAAAATAAGACTATGTCAAACTGATTGATCTAGTCACCTATATTTGGGAAAGACCTACACATATAGAATAAAGTTGTTTTAGAGAAACCATGTTTTAAACTTGTGTGTAAACCATTAGAACTACACCAATAGGTTTGATACATTATTTTAAAAGTAGAAATATAATATAATATAATGATAAAATGAAAATGTGAGAGAAAACCTATGAAGGTTTGATTCACATAGGGTTCACCAAAATGTATAGAAAGGGAAATGTAATTGATCTATTAATTGATCCTATCTTAGAAAAGATAAATCCTTACACTTCTGATTGTTGATACATTAGATATTCACGGTCATAACCAAAATGGATCTTATAAACCTATCCATGGGATATCTTACCATAATAACATCACTATAAAGGGTTCTAAAGCCTCTAGTGAAGTAACACTATGAAATAACCCTGGCTAGGCCCTATGTTTTCATATTCACAAAGTAAAATGCAAATTAAAGTAATGTCTAATCTAATGCTCACCAAATATTGTGGAAAATATTGTGAGTAATAAACATAAAAAGTAAACATGCATAAAATATCTATACTCAGGTCAATGTATACTAAATTCTAATGCATGGGAGAGAAGTAAAAATTTTAATATATCTATTCTAAAAAAGAAAGAACAAAATTAGGGATGCTTGCCTTTGAATATGAACCAGCCAAGCCTCAATCTCTCCCTTCACCAAGGTGTTTCAAAAGAGGTTATTTTGGTATGTAAGGATAACAAATATATGTCATCTCTAGGCTACATAACTTCTATATGAATCCACATAACTTCTTTATGCATCCAAAATAATTCTCAACAAGACAATATTTGTACCTCCAAAGAAAGTATTGAAACCCTAAGCTATGCTCCTCAAGTAGAATTATGGATAAATAGATGTATAATATATTATTATTATTTTTCTCTTGTCTCATAAATTATAGGAATATATGTGTATATATAATTGAATCTAACCTCAAACCTTTCTAAAATTGTAGTTTATAGGGTTAGCCTAATTGACTTTATATCATTAATTGATAAAATCAAGTTAGGAATTGGTTTAGTTTTTCCAGGAGTTGACCTATACCATCAACATGTTTTATCAATATGAATATAGGGTCAATGGGGTTGACAATGTAATGTGAACCATCAAAAAAGGTTTTAGGCTTAGGAATAGGAAAATTAAGGTGATGAATTCTTGGATGAGTGTACAAAAGAGGAGATAAATCTTAGGGAAATGTGTAGGATAAGGTTATGTTGATATTAATTGGTGGCAATGACAATAATTCTATGAAGCACCAATGGTCTTCCCACCCCTCACTTGATGCACCCTTTAAGGAATGCACTTGAATAGATTGAGACCTGACAAGTTCCTACAAGAGAAAAAACACTAGTAATTGATAAATTTTGAAAATATCATGTGTATATATAATGCACACGAATGTTTTGTAGGATCAACTTTACTTGTATATATAGTAAGCTTATGAGACACAGCCAAATAGTAATGGAAATATGTAATTTTAGGTACCAAATTGATATGTAACAAGTAACATCCATAGAATCGCTAGCATGAGAAATATTTTTGTCAAGTTTAGATAACTTTTATTGTAAGAAAAGAATGTTATGCTCAAGGGTATCATTATAGAAGTGATTGGATGAGTATAAATAATATGATTATACATAGAATTGGATATTATTTGGAATCCAAGTGATGTTTAAAGACCAAGGGATGATGTTATAAGAATGGATGAAATAGTATAAGTGGAAACATTGGATAAACAATCTTGGACCATTTATGTTGTTCATCTCTAGAAACATATAAGACTGATTCAAACATTCATGGATGTGCATGATTATATTACATATATTTTGTTTCTTTATTTTTAATAGATCATTATTGAGTATTACATTTTGAAATGAGAGCCATGATGCACCCTTAAAAATAATGTGGAATAAGAAATGGTAAATCATTTGAAGTTTTATTTTTAAGACAATTTATAACATATGCTTCCTCTTGTTCTCAAGTAATTTAAAATTTTACAAAAGTTATTGGATAAAAATAATGACATGGTATATTAGTGATAATATTTGTGATGGGGAGGTCATGAGATTGAACATTGTTTAGTGTATCTTATTGATTAACTTGAAATTAAATCCATGTAGAAACATAATGAATAACATTCTAGAAATTAATACATGATGTAAAAATAAATTTCATGATCCTATGTAATAGATTAAATAAATATCCCATTATGAATACAATACAAGGAAAAATCAAGGTTTAAAGTTGATCTAGGTTAGGGTTCGAATGATTGCATGGGATCTCAAATATACTTGCTCATTCATAGATGAATGTCAACCCAACATTTTAGGGCACTAATTATAGATGTGTAGACACAAAACTAATGATTAATTTCTTGAAAATGTTTAATCTTGGCATCCTTAATTTACTTGGTTTGTTTTCCATTTCATTAACTAATAATCTATAGGAGATCCTATATTTTCTTACTAATGAAAAAAATATAATTTATAACATCATTATTTGAACCATATTAATCCCTATTCAACCTATAGATTCCTATCAAAACTTTTAAAATATCTTATGTCCTTAAAAAATTCTATGCTAGGTCAAATAGGGATACATTGTGGCCTTGTCCACCAGAAAAACCTTTTCCCCCACACTCTAAAGGTTACTTGTTCAAATTAAAGCATTTCACAATGGCTATCCCACACATTTTTTAAAGTCAGAAAAAATATTACAAATATTTTCTTCTATAATCACATCAAGGCTTTTCCAAACACATATAGAAATCACTTAAAAATTATACTATATAATGAAAAAAGAGCATTATTCCTTCCAATTTCAATTATGTATCATTCTAATGGTCATAGTCCAAGTATAAATATCTTTTGTTACATGTCATGGACATTAATTTTCAAGAATTTTAATCAATTTTATATCTACAATCATATAGTTTCACACTCATGGATCACAAAATCACCATTGGGGGATAAATAAATCATCATGTGGCCCATTTGGGCTATGTAGGTAGCACTAATATCAAGTGGAATTTTCTAAGGATAGCTCAGTTATTCCCATACCCATTTAATAGTTTTCCATTTGATTTCTATTATGTTTTTGTGAATGAATGAGGATCTATGTTTTTTATGTCTTCCATATAGCATATTTATGCACGTAATTAATCAAAAAATCCTATAAGATAGTCACATAGCCCCAGAGAATAAAATTAGTCACACAATCAACTAGGACATGGCTTTGATGATCAGACAAGGCTAAAATGTGGCCATTTCCTCCTCATGTGGACTTCTCCCAACATAGTTTAAATTATAAAATTCAATCATTACACAATACACAGGGCCTTTACAAATTTTTTAGTTATAGTTACCCTACACAATTAACTTAAAATCTATTTTAGGGAGGTTTTCATATTTATGGGTCTATTTACTATTTTTAGTTAATTTCTAGTTTTGTAAAATTTTGTAGAATGCTTTATTTCACTATCAAATATGTATATTCCTACATTTAAATTTTAATATTTTAATTTTACTAATTTATATTAATTTAATTCAAAATAAATTAAATATTTTGGTGAACCTTTTATTTTTAAAACATTGCTTATTATTTGCTTGCTTTATTTCCTAGGATTTCATACATGTTTCTGTAAATTATTTATATTGAAAGAAAATAACCTTCAACCTTGGATAAAATATGATACATAATGATTCAATTTCTTTGACCTTAGATTTAATCTAAAATTGAAAAAGTTTATCTTGTCACATTCAATAAATCTGACATAGAATCTGTTTAGTTCAACCTCAGGTTGAAATTTTTCATATCTATACACAAAAAAACTCACTTTTATTTTCTATTTATTTGTGCTTGTTTTATAAATTGTGTTTTAGAAAATTTAAAACTACTTAGTGGATATTTTGAAGGGGTGCATGATGATTTATTTATATAAATCATGGCATGAGGGGTTTCCTAAAATACTCATAGCCATTATACAAAACTAAAGTCTAACTTTTTTCAACATACCTCATGTTATATTAGAAAAACCAAGGATCCCTTGTTTATACCATAAGAAACCTATTTTATTTGTTTCATTTTTTGTTAACCTAACAGGATCATATCATCCAGGGAGGTAACTCATATTTTACCCTTATAAATTTGGTTAGTGGGAGACATGCATGGTTTTTCCTTTGTAGATAGTGCTATGAAACATTGGGATGCCACTAATCAATGAATAATTAAGTATATTTTAGATGACACATAACCATTCAAACCATATCATATATCACCTTTATACCTTGATTTTTTATTATATTATAGTCATAGTCATTAGCATTGTTTGATTCATATTATATTGTATTCTTTTGAAGTGTAGTGATAGATAAACTGGTATTTATAATTCACATATGTAGATTCTTTTTGTTTCTTCAGTAGTGGCTAGTCATGATATTTTATCTCAAACTAATAATGATACTATTCAAATTATTTTGTCTCCTAAAAATTAGGCTCACATTGAAACTGGTATTTAAAGTAATGAAGAGGAATCTAATGAACATGAAACCCATATTGATCTACATGATCTTAATGGAGTAGATCAAAATTAATATCAATAATTATTTTAATTTTTTCAAGGTCTTAAATATAACCCACTTGAGGTGAATAATATCATTAGTATAATTGAGAATTAAAGGAAAGAATAAATATAAATTGGCCACCTCTCCACCAAAATTGTCTCCTTTTCAATTTGTTAAATTCCCTACTTCTAATGTTGCTACTTATACCATTGCATGTATGTTAATGTCCAATCATGATACTTAAACTCCTCCAATTACCTCTCTAAATGTTACTCTTGAGTTTTCACTTCCTACCTTACAATCTAACATAGATAACATTAAAGAAACTATTTCTCATGTTATCCCCTCCATGGAATCATGTTCCTTGTTGCATAACCATTTTTAAATTTAAATTGAATCTTATACATTACCAATTGACTTTGTGGCTCCTAATATTCCTATATATGAAGTCAAAAGTGATATTGAACAATATTTATGTGCATTCCATGTATATTTTCTAGACTATGTAGATAATGACAAATTTTTAACAAAGATTTTTCAAAGAAGTCTCAAATAATATGCTCTTATATGGTTTTATAATATTCCTCTTTAATTAGTAAAGGTTTTAAATCTTTTTTAAAATCATTTTTTAACACATTTGTATATCAACATTGGTGAAAACCTATCGTATACTCAAATTGTAAAGCTTAAAAAAGGGTCTAATGAAACAATCAATGAAAATGCGTTAAGATACAAGGATATAATAGAAATAAAAACGAATCAAATGGTTGATAATGAGCTCTAATATATATTTACTCAACTAAAACTATCTTCACTTTAAGATTTAATAATGTTTTATAAGTTCAAATCTTTAGATGAACTCTGTCATATAATTAAGGAGTGTGAGATCAAGTTGGTTACATTAGATAATGTTAAGCATGGGATATACTGAGGGGCGGGTGAATCAGTATATCATATATCTTATAAAAATTTCCTTTAAAAAAATTTCACTTAATCAAACATTCAATATATGCAATAAAACTCAAACAATAAACACCACACAAGATAGAGAGAGACACTAGATATAACGTGGAAACCCAATGTGGGAAAAACCATAGAGAATAAACTCAAGTATATGAATGAGCACAAACCCAAAAAATATTATCAAGCCAAGCTTGCAATACCACCATACCCCTTTGCCGAGCACCACACCAGCTACTATTCATGAGCACCAACCCACAAGAGCACCACACCCCTTTGCCGAGCACCAACCCAGCTACTATTCATGAGCACCAACCCATAGGAGCACCAACCCTTTGTGTATACCACACACCTATCTCTTAATGTTGATATCTCAACAAATGATAGATCAATACAACATCTCTTTCCTCTCTCTCACCTTTGCTCTTCTAAGCTAGATATAACAAATACAAATCATATTCATCTTTCACAATTGCTCTTCTAAGCTAGATATTACAATATCAAATCAAAATCTATCTCTCATATTTACAAATGGCTTCCCAAGACTTTATTTATAGCTTTCAAAATGACCTTTGGCCTTCCCCCTTTGTGACCCTTCAATCCTCATGGAAAATGGTGCCAATCTTGGATGACCCTTCATATTCAAGCCTTTGAAAAGTCATGTGGTGACCCTTCATGACAAAAAACGTCCTTCCCACTTTTGTTCTTATCTTTGGTGAATTTTCATATTCCTCAAAGTGTCCCTTCACGAGAAATTGTTCCCTTCCTCTTTTGCCTTCACTTGGTGACTCTTGGTATTCCCCAAGATGACTCTTCATGGGAAAATGCATCCCATCCTTCTTTTGTCTTTACCCCGTGGCTCTTCTACTTCTCCATGGGCCCTTATTTTATCTCATATGCAACCAAAAATATCTTTGTTAATATTAAATAAATATTAACTCATATTAGCCAAGATATATTTATTACAAACAACATTAAATGTAATGGGGCCTTTATCACCAATAATGCTAAACCTTTGACATCAATGACAATATTTCCAATAGACAAGTTTCAGTATACTTTAAATTATCATTATACTTTAGATGTTAAGTTTAAAAATGATCCAAATTATAAGATCAAACCAAATTAAATTAATAATAAAGATAAGGTTATAGTTAATGATATCTCACAACAAACACAAAAGATTCCATTACAAAATCCACTAGGAAGCAATTTTCAAGGTTACCTTCACCTCCTCATGTATTTTTGTAAAAGTTACATGAATTCAATTTAATTACCCTTCCTCAACCAATGAAATTTAACATGTCTATACCATAATATAAAAAAACATGATGGAAATTCATATTATGACTACACTAGTTTTATTTGGCATTTTATAAATAGATGTTTCAATCTTAAGCTTCAAGATGTTATTGATGAGAAAATTATTGATATTGGCACACATACTAAAAAGGCTAAGCCACAAATAATTAAAATTCAAAGCTCAAAAAATTATAAAGATCCTTTTCTAAATCATGAATAAAATAACACAGATAATTCTAAAGTAAATAATGCATATAATTCCGATCTTCCTTCAAAATATAGACATCCACTTCATAGCATCACCGGTATAGTTACGAGTAAACAATCATAACGTCCTATGATCACATTTTATGGTAATGAATTTTTTGATGATGATTAAGATAAATATGCACTCTTTATTCAAGTGTATGTTCAAAACTAATCCATGATAAATGTTATGATAGATAATTGATGAATTAAAAATGTGTGTATCATAATACTCCTTTACTCTCTTAGATATACATAGTGAGATTTACAAGATAATTATAGACCATCAAAGCATTTGATAGCCATACACAAGATAATATTTAGCATATAACACTACCTTTAGAAGTGGGTTCTCTCATATTTCCCACTACATTTAGTTATACCAAGCACATGGATCTTTGATAAGATATTATGAGACTCTTGGATATAAAATATTAGAGAAATACCATATATAATGCATAAATGTCTCAAATATATTCATGATAATCAAGTGGTTAAATTTAAAATAATCCAATATGAATATTTTTTGGCACCACTAATGTTTAATTCTACTACAAAACAACTTATTTGTATAATTATTAACTAACATGCAATGAAATAGTTTACAAAAATATTCAAGATCATGATTTACATATTCCAAATCACATTATCACTTATTAATATATTCATGAGCATGAGAATATTAAAAAATTAGTTTCTCCATCCACTTATGAGAATGATACATTTACACATGAGTATGTTTAATTATTTTCAAAGATCATGCACATTATCCTAAGAATAAAGTGGCACATATAAATAGGTATTTATCTTTGAAGGCACGAAATATTTAATAGAAAGCTTCATCATAGGTAAAAATAGTTACATAGTCTCCTATTTGACATGAGAATATAGGTTTACATTGGAATATGATCAGTGATTCATACATTTGTATTACAATATATGATACATCTTCAGATTCATTAACATCTACATTTGAAATAAACCCTAGCTCTTCACATTAGGTATTTTTACCTTGTAAAAAATGGGTTAGTGGGATAATGGTGTCAATATGACCTCAAGGACCCCTCTATCAAATAGAATTACCTAAATATCCAATACTCTAAGGAAGGCCTCAAACTTATGTAGTTCTCTCCTAGGTGTTGGATTGTGTGTGCATAATGGTGAAAAATTATATATATATATATATATATATATATATATATATATATATATATATATATATATATATTTGAAATGATATATCTTCTAAATTGACAAATATAGATCATGGGTTATTCTTTGAATTCTTCAAATCTATGATATGACTGCTTGTATGACTCATATGAAAATAGGTAATAATAGGGTAGTATAACTCACTTGTTTAATTGATTGATTGAGATTTAGCAGGTTATTGTTTGTTATTTTTTATATGAATAATGGGTAGTCTTAAATTTGTATTTATACCACACATTGTAAAAATATCTCATGGTATGCTTTCATAGGACAAATGGGCTGATCTATAGGATTTTAAATATTTTAAACTTAGATGAATTTTGAGGACTAGATACTTAATAAGATTATGAACACTTGCATCAACATAGGTGTCCCTATGTGGGATGTAAGTGTCTAGTTAGATAGGAAGAAACTAAGGATATGAAAATGATATTAAATCTTATATATCAAGTTTTAAAAATTTTATATAGTGTAGAGTATATAGGTCATCAAAAATGATAGGGTCATACCATAAGATAAGTAGTTAGGCATAGTGAGATGGTGAATGTGAGACTTTTAGTAGGAGAAAGGTATATAATTGAAGGTTCAAGACTTGATAGGTATTTTTGAAGTATAAAAGACTAATATGTTATATAAATCATATTTTAGTATCTACATTTCCCCCCTCTTAATCTAGTAATGCATAAATATGAAATTACTAAGTTAAAGGAAATAAATGCATACTTGGGTGTGTATAACACACCTTTCCTTTAATTAAGCCAAATTTGAGTGTTTTATAGTGTATGGCCTATAATTAAGATGAATTTATAGTATAAATTATTGCATAAAATCTAAAATTTGTTGTAATTGAAATGCTTGAAAACAAAGAGAGAAAGGAAGGATTACACATGTGTGACAATGGAACCTTGTTACCTTTTTGTATTTTACTTTGGTAAATATGCATCCTTATGAATCTTTGGAGATGATAAATGTTTAAAAATAAAAATTATATATTTTAAAAGTTATATTATAAGGTAATTATTCCCCCAATCTGATGTAATGGTGAGTCTTGACACAACCATTGAGATCATTACATTTGAATCGCACAACTCAAGTGATAATATAATAAAATTCAAGTTAAGTGGTTTAACCAAATTAACCTAAAAATGGAATTAATTTTAGGCCATTGAAAGAATTTATTCTCAACCAAATTACTAAATGTAACCAATTAATTTAGATAGAAAAGGCTCAAACTAGTGCTTACTAGTGAAAATAGTGTTTCTCAGTAAAGTATCAGTGCTTCTTAGTAAATAAATTTAAAAATGTTTTGATATGTATTTTCAATTTTTGGTGAAATTGTATGGTACATGCACCTATAATATGTCTCAATATAAAGTATTTGTCAAAATTTAACACGTTCTCTATAATTTTCTATAATATTTGTCAAAAATATGATAAACTCTATACAAAATATGTAAAAATTGATGCACTGTATATAGGATTGTAACCCAAGATTATATTTATATCATGTAAATTATAGTAAAATTTTATAAATTCTAATAATTATATAAGTGTAGAGGTAATGTATCAATGACATTCCCCAAATTACAAACCCCCCCCCCCTCTTTGAGGTGAGGTAAATGGAATATGGTAGTTACTTTAACTCAAATGGATAAGATAGCTATATGATCTATATATGAATCATTTAACATATAAAAGTATCATGTCCAAGTAAATATATATATTAATCTCATAATATTTCATAAAAATAATCTCTAAGATGCATGTTATAGATCATGGTAATGCATAGAAAGTAACATTAAAATATCAACAAATAATCAATCACACACACAAGTGCACTCCATGTCACGCAAAAAGGGTTTAAGGATACTGCAAACACGGGGCATATTCAAATGCCACACAATCAAAGTAATGACATATTAAAATGTCTAAATATAAAGTGACATACAATGGTATGGTGGAATAAGTGAGGAAAATATTCAAATATTCCATAATCATGAAAATAGTAAGCAAGAAAAAGGACACTCAAGGAAGTAACTCTCAATAAACAAAGTATAATTAACTAGTGTAACTATATCATACTAGACCTTGCATGTATTTGTTATCAAAAATATCATGTAACTTATCATATCAAGTACATGGTGAAATATTTAAGCATGTTTAATCATTGATATATACGCTCAATGTGATAATGTAGAAATTATCATAAAGTGATGTAAACTCTATCAATCATGATCAAAGAATCAAATTCCCCTAGTGTAGTATATCATGTGGGAAGAGGAAATTTCTAACATATGTATTTGAAAGTATCTTGGGTGTTTATTATGCCTTTATTACACTCAATTATGCATGAAACATATATGTATATATATTATATGTTACATACTAACATAAATTAAATAACATATATACCAAGGAGTTAGTAAACATGTGAAAGGTGAATATTTTTGTATTTTTTATTTTATTTGCATGTTTTATATTTTATTGAATATATTTTTAAGAATATTTTTAAAGGTAAAATTTTTAACCTATGCTCCCATCAAATTTATTATCACATCTTAAAAATTAGAATATGGTACATCAAACTGGTGATACTACCAAGGACCATGTATAGGTGTCATATTTGGAATTATAGAATTTATGGTATTTTATATATGTCTTATAGGAATCTATGATTATGAAAAGGTAATAGAAAGATTAGGGGTTTGTGGAACCCAATTTTTAGTTCTCTATGGTTTATTTGATACAACTTTAATTTGAACATGTTTATTTTCTCTTATAAATTTGGTGGATCATGTAGGTGTAGATGAGGATTCTATGGAATCCATTCTGTATCTCTAGTGCAATGATCTCTCAAGAATGGGTGACCTATGAAATGGGGATGCATGTTTCTTACCCTTTTTTGGATTATTAATATTAATAGGCTATACAATTAGATATCTGGGAATAAAATTCTCTTATTCAAGTGGGTGTTCATATAGAATTATAGAAACTTTGACTACCCTATTGGTATAAATGTATTTAATATACCCATGCACTATGTAAGGTATTATGTAGAGTTTATGTATCCAAGGTTTTCATAATAACATATCAAGGACTTTTGTGTATGGAATTACTCAAAAGTTAGTCACCACATGTACTGGACCAAATTTAAGGGTAAATCAATCTGACAAATAATATGTTATTATTTCCAATCAAATTCTCTAACCATTTTGGTTGAAGGTTATAAATTACCATGTGTATATTCCAAAAATAAACATCATTTTACATACATTATCACTATAATGGTTATAAATCATAACATTATGTATATTCTAATGATAAAGTTATGCTCAAATGAACTATGAATTAATATCAGAGTCATCATCTACAATTTCACTCTGATCAAATGAAATGGAGGGTCTATAAACCATAGGAGGTACTATACATGTATAATTTCCAATAATACCATCCAATGGGTGCCCAAAATTAATTGAGGATGTTCATTATATTCCATTTTCACTTTTATATCCTTCTTAGAGTGATTTTGAAAAGGATTTTTAAATATCTTATGATTTTGATGGTTAATATTTTGGAGGATCATCAAAATTAATTTATTGGATATAATAAGGTCATGGATCTAATGTTTTAAGGTATAAAACCTATTTTTAGAAAACCTAAGGCCTTGGTGATCGTTAAAATATACATTAGAATCATATCCATTTGGTAGAGGTTGACTCAAATCAACCTCTATGGGAGGAGAGATAGATATGTAACGACACTCCATAAGATTCTTAAGTATCAAAGATATAGACTCAGATAATCATGTAAACTATCTCTTAAGTGCATTGGATAAGATGATTTGATTAGGTTGTTGTGCTAATACATTAACCATTATGGTTATTTCCATTTAAGGTTCTCCAGGTTTTACTTTGTAGCTTGGTTTGATATGAAGCTTGGTAAAATATGTAGTCAGTGTGTTTGATACATAATTAAGCTTGTTTAAGGAAATAAATTTCATTTCATGATATATAATAATATGAAATAAGTCATCAAAATATTTTAACTTCTTGAAAATAATGGACTCATGTAATGGGGAAAACAAACTTTTCTTAAAGATGTCTTGAAGCTTTTTATCTGCCATTGGATTTGTCATCTCAGATAACATTATTTTGTAACTCAAAACATATTCATTGATATGTTCATTGGTTCCTTGTTAGAACTTATAAATTTATACATATGACATATTTTTAGTGATGTTGATGGAGAAGTGTGCTAGAAACTAATTTTTTAGGGGTTTGAATGCTTTCACTAATTGGATTGCTAATTCATACAACCATATTAAATCATAGTCCTTTAGGCTCATTAGAAATTATTTAGTTAAAATATTATCATTTGAAGCATAATAAAATCATGTTACATATAAATATTACATTTTTTTTTTAGAATCTCTCTTTCCATCATAAAATGTAAACTTGGGTGCAACAAAACTAGCTGGAAAAGGGTGAAAATATATCTCAGGTGCTATAAGATTATGTAATACATCTTTTCAATCAATATAATCAGTTTATTTCAATTTTTTTTTTTTAATTCGTAACCTTAGCTTCCAAAATTTTTATAACATATAGAAGAGTTTGGACTTGGGTAAATGATTTGATATTTGTGAAGGCACTAAAGAGGATGAAAACATAACTTGTGTTGATGTAGGCATTAAAATTAGTAGTTGGGTTGAGGTATGAAATGTTCCCATGGAGGATGTGTCAAGAGATATTCTATTTAAGGGTTCACCATTATTAGATGTGGATGTATTAGCCTTAGCAACGTTATTGGTTTTTTTTTGGATAACATGTAAAAATGCATTAATTAATTTTTGGTTTGTATTTAGATGGTCGAATAAGGCTTATTTATCTTCCATTTATAAATGATATTTCTTAACATATTACATATTTTATAAATGTAAAATAAATTCCAAAGGAAATTTAAAAATCTATATCTATTAGTGTTCTACCATATCTTGTTTTATACAATAAAAAATATAAATATCTTTAAATTACTAAAATCAAAAACCCTATAAAATTAAAAACCCTAGAGCAAGCTAGGAGTTACCATGAATAGACATAGTGGTCAGGCTCACAAAATATTTAACCCTTTTTAGATAATTGATGTAGGGTTAATTGTGTCTAATATCCTATATACAAGTATGGATAAAATTATTTTATAGTAGGCCAATTAATTAAAAACTTAGATAAATAAATATTCTAAATTAAAATGTTGAGTAATGATAAATATAGAAAGTACACTCAAAATTATATTTTTATTAAATAAACATGAAAAGATATAATACTTAGATTATATTAAAAAATTTAGAAAGATCTGATCAATACGTAAACAAGTAAAGGAGAGATTGAGATCAAATTGTCATATTTTATAAATATTATTTCTAGAGGCTAGGACGCTTGCGTCAACTTGTGAACACTTGCATCAATGTTTATGTCCTGATATCAATGAAATTATATTATACAACATATTAAATACATTTATAATTGAATACATATATCCTTACATATTTTTGTCACCTTTTTTAATGCCTTTTATTCACATGCACAGGATTTTGATGATTATTTATGGATCAAACCCTAGATATTCATTTAGGTCTTTATACTTTTTTAAAATTGGATTAGTGGGCTCATAGTGTCAATCTAACCTCAAATATCCCTCTATCAATAAGCACTACTTATATATCCAATATTCTAAGGAGGGCCTCATAATTATGCAATTATCCCCTAGGTGTTGTCTTGTGTATGAACAAGGGTGAAATACTATATGCAAAAGCATGAAATGATATGGATTGTAACTTGAAAAATACTATTGAGGTTGTTTCTTGAATAATATAGACATGTGATATGAATAATCATATAATTGTTATGAAAATAGGGAAGGATAAGGTAGTATAACTTAGTTTTTTGATTTACTGATTGATATTTAATAGGTGTTTGCTTATGTTTTCTAGATGAATAATGAAAAGCCTTATATTTATATTTATATTTATACCACACCTTTTGATAATATATCATAGTAGCGTTAAATAATAAAAATGGGATAATCCATAGTATTTAAAATATATTAAATTTAGATGAATTTTTAGGACTAGCAAAATTATAATAATTTTTAGATGAATTTTTAGGACTAGCCACTTAATAATAATTCAGACACTTGCTTTGATGTAAGTGTCCTTATGTGGGATGCAAGTGTCTAGTAGGATACAAAGATGTTAAGGATATGAAAGTTATATTTAAGTATATATATCATGTTTTAAGCTTTATGTATGATGCATAATATTTAGGTCATCATAAATTATAGGGTCGGACGATAAGATAAGAATTTAGCCACATTGAGATAGTGAATGTGAGACTTTTAGTAGTAGGAAGGTTTAGAACTAAAGGGTATAGCCCTCATAGGTATTTTTCAAATATAAAAAGATTCATATGTTATATAAATCATATTTTAGTATATATTATCACATCAAGGCTTATATAAACACATCTATTAATCACTTTTAAATTCTACTTCACACTA